>JABSTQ010009284.1:0-471096 GCA_013358835.2 Ixodes persulcatus
CGGTCGACCGTTGGTAGTGTGTGCTAATTTCATATTTTTGAAAAAGCTTCGTTGAACAAAAGTGAGAAAAAAGTTTATCTTGGGGGCGGGCCGTTTTAATTTTCTCGTTGCCACGGAGTACCGTGTGTAAAGGCGGAACCGCATGTAAGCAATTTAGCGAGCGACGAGACGAGCGACGGCGACAGCGACGAGACAAGCGACAACGACCCCGCTTCGCTGTCGCTCGGTCCCTCGTGCGACGAGGCAAACCGCATGAAAGCGACGGGAGCAAGCGACCAAGGTGATGAGTGACGATTTCTAGAAATTCAAAAATCGAGCGACGCGACGAGCGACCGTGAGAAATCTCCGTCGCTCGTCGCCGTCACTCGAACCGTCTTCTCGCTAAATCGCTTACATGCGGTTCACCCTTCACTGTCGCTCGTCGCGTAGCTCGGTTTTTGTATTTCTAGAAAACTTAGCGCTCATTGCCTTGGTCGTTATTGCTCCCATCACTTTCATGCGGTTTGCCTCGTCGCGCGAGTGACCGAGCGACAGCGAAGCGGGTCGCCGTCACTTGTCTTGTCGCTCGCCAAATCACTTACATGCTGTTTTTAAATCGTTTAAGCTAATGAAAAATGCGCCGCATTTTTCCTTAGCTGCGCACTCGGTGAGCCGCACGGTATGTTTCTGCACAGGAGCGAACGCCGAAGGCACGACGTATGACACGGAGGCGATGGAGCAACACGGTTACACGGCCGTAGTGCAGAACATCCGCTAGAGAAAAAAACAATAATGAAACTAGAAAAACAAAACAAAGAGTAATCACACCGTGCTACAAAAGCAGCGAAGTAGAAAAATCACAGTTCTTGCAAAAGAGCTACCGCCGTGGGCACGGCGCGCGACACGGAGCGCTGCCGCGCTGCATGGAGCCGATGGAGCAACGTGGCCGCGGTGGACAAGTCCGACTGCGACAAAAACGAACTAAAACACACACAAAAAATATTCCTACGGCGCTTCAAAAGCATCAAAGTATAAAAATAACCCCTAGTTTCGCCCATAAAGACCCTTTAAAGTTGTAAAATGCTGCTAAACCACACTAAAAGGTCCGGCCAGACGACACCTGACACCTACGTGGGATAGAAAGAGACCTCGAAGATGGCGACCGTGGTGGTTGATGCCAGCGCACCTAGCGAGTGACGTCAAGTAAATGTAACCAGTACAACTTTTATTGTGCTCTGCCCGGCGCGACGCTTTCAGCACCGGTGTGCTGAGCATGTGCAGAGAATTAACTAAACACAAATGGTGCACAGCTAGGACAGCTGCTGTATATAGAGCGTACATCAACTAGGTCATTGAGTCGCATGCGCTCGTTCCATGCATGCAGTACGTAAGCGGTGAATTGTCTCCCTGGGTACCTCTACCACTCCGAACTGCATAGAAATTTTCGGCAGAGGTGCGTATTTAATGTTTGTTCATTTCGCTAAATGATGAAAAATAATATTTTGCCGATGTCTAGAAATGCAGACGCCACGGGTGCATCAAAGAGCTGCGCGAAGCAGTCCAACGAACAACCGTGAGTCCGGCACTGCGCAGAATACTTTCTTCGCAGGAAAACTAGCGCAAGAAGCACTTTGCAAAAGCCACGCGCTCGTGCTCATAATATGAGCGCAATCTTTCAACCTGCGGAGTTTTCCGCATTCCCGGCCGATGGCCTCCAAAAGGAAACACATCGCTTGCACGGTCTCGTGTAACTATTCATTCGCCCACGTCATGGTGCTGCAGGGACCCTAGTAATACCGCCTAGAACAGTGGTCTCAAACTCATTTGAGTGTGGGGGCCAGATATCCCAAACCTTAAAAGTCGAGGGCCACCGTAAGACGCACGGGGGGGAGGGGGGGGGGGGGAGAGATTTTGTGCTTTATGCTTTTTGTAAACGCAAAGTCTTGCCAGTGACATCTTTAGATGTGATTTTCTTATAAGACTACTTTGGGCCTTGACCTTATGTGATAAGAATTATAATAACACCGCACCGCCAACGTACTGGCATTTTTAGTAGAAGTACACTGTCGTTCCCGTTGCTTAATTCACCCAGGAATTAATCAAGTTAAACATGTCTCTAAATGTTAAAAAGTTAATATGACAGTTGTTGTTTTCCTGACGATTTTTGCTACAACACTCGAACAAATACTTGTCGTTTAATGCTTATATTTTTTTTTGAAGGCGAGAATCGCGAGCTCGCAGCTTTATCTTTTGCCAGTTGCTCTCGCAGATCGAGAGTTCGCGCAGCCGAGATGCATCCTTTAACGAATAGCTTGCGCTTGCAGTATAGTAGCGGAATCGTTGTACATTACAGAAAGCTGGGAAGCAAAACATTATGCGAAATAAAGGGCAAATGAACATTGATAAGTATAAACTATGTGAGTACGTTAAAAGAGCAGGGCTACTTTTCGAGCGAAAATGAATCGGCGAGATGAGATCACAATGGCGCATGCCATTTCTAGCGCTCGAGACATTGGGACCAGGACTCGTAGCCGGTTGCCCGCGGGCCGCGTCCCAGCGAGTCGCGGGCCGCATGCGGCCCGCGGGCCGCGTGTTTGAGACCCCTGGCCTAGAAGAAAAGACGGCAGCCTTTCGCCCCCGAACATAATTCACGCAGCGCCATCTGTGCGCCTAGAAACTGAGAGAGAGAGAGAGAGAGAGAGGGGACGTCAGAACGCCGAGCTCTGGTTGGAAGGATTAGTGCGTAGACATAAAGCTAGCTGTCTTTGTCTCCACCGCACTCGTGGAACGCGTTCGGACACGTTCGAATGTGATTGGGCAGGAGATCGAACTATAGGGGGCGCTCTGACCCCTTTGTTGTCCCCATCCTCGGTGTTTACTCAATACAAGGCCTGCGCAGATGCCCACAGGCCTTATGGGCATGTCAATGTCATCTTTTACAATAGAGCGCGGGGCACAGTTTAATGTAAAAAATACTAACAATCGATGAAGCGACGTTAAGTGCCGGATCTATCCTCAAAGAATGCGAGCTTGACCCACTTCGGCTTTTGTGCGGAACTGGGACCGTGCATGCTGCATTGTTCACGCAGGCCGGAGTGGAAACAAAAGAGCCCCTCCTCCCCCTCACCGGAGAACACGAACTCCAGCCGAACGCTGACGCCGCGTTCGGTTATGTCGGCCGAGCGCTGAATCATTGTATTTGTTGTCCCCATCCGTGTAGTTCTAAAGTTAACCGCTTGTGGCGTCACGGTCGCCCCTCCTCCCCAATAGCCAAACGCCGGCGTTCAGCGTTCTAATCCGTTCGACGAGTGCAGTGCAGACAAAGGAATCCAGCTTTAGGTCTGCCCACCAATCGTTCCAACCAGAGCTCGGCGTCCTGACGTCCCCTCTCGCCTCCTCCTCTCCCTCACTTTCTAGGCGCATAGCTTGTGTCAGCATCGCCGACAGCGAGTGTCTCCTAACAAAAGGGACGCCGAGACGCACGTGGCTGTCGCTTAGCAGCGTTTGTCGTCGAGCTTTGGCGGGTTTGCCGCTTGGTGCGGATGGGGGATTTAGCAATGAGACTAGAGTAACTGTATTGGCGACTCTAGCAAAATCGACGGCACCTCTAATGGCTAGAACTGAAGGCTCTGCCGGCAGGCTCGCTCTCCAGGCTTCTCGAGCGAATAAGCTATTCACAGCGCCGGATGGTCAAACGACCAAGCCGTGAGAGTAGGTTCCAAACAACGGGATGCAAATCGCTAATAGGCTCTGCTTCCAGATCGTATACTGTAACTCCCCAACGACAGCATCCGGCCTTGTTTTCCTGGTGGAATTGTCTCGAGTGGGCAGCAGTTCAGCGGGGGTTTGGTGTCGCAGGATCCTTTCTCTCACTTCCTCGTATTCGGGTGGCGTGCGGCTAACACGGCCAATAAGCCGGCGGGCAGCGCCAGCAAGGTCCTTTGTACCTTGGGCAGTGCGATCCAAGAGAGAGATAGGCCCGGCCGCATGGTCCTCGTTGTCACCTCGTCCCTTCGTTCGCAGCGCCCTCGTTGGCCACGTGCACCTTCCCTTTGGACGATGCTTGGGGGTGATGTCAGCCCAGTTTCCGGAACTAGTTCACATGACAACGGGTGGCGCACGGCCAGGCGAAACAACGGAAGTGGAGGAAAACGGGAGGTGAAGGCGACGATCACCGGACAAGAAGCTCCCAATACATTCTAAGAAAAAAAGTAGTCATGGGTTATGATGGTAATGCAATTGAATGCAAAGGTGCAAGCGAGCTGGACAAGAATGACGAAAATATCCCCGGAGAAGGGGAACAAGAGGGACAGAGGACAAGCACAGATCTCCAAACACAGCTAGGTGACTGGTGCGCGACCGAAAAAGTTCGCTTGGTCCGGGTATCAAACCCGGGACCTCTTCCGGTCCCGGGTCACAAATTGCCACAGATGTAAATGATGACCTCAGACGTAGTCAAAGAGCCGGCGGTCAAAAGTGACGGACCCACAAAACAACATGGCGGCCGGTAAGCGACGGGCAAGCTTATCGGTAAGGCCTAGCGGACAGCACGGCTTTCGGCCAAATGAGAGAGTAGAACGCATATGCCTCTTCGACGTCTTCTGAGCGCCATCAGACACTCTAATATTAATGTAATCTACCATGTGTCGACTGGAACTTAGACTGGAACACGCTTCCTGTAGCTAATCAGGACCGTGCGCAAAGAAAAGCGTTGATTGACCTAGCTTTCTGACGTAACTTAGTTCAAATTGTTAACAACCCAACTAGAGATGAATCAATTCCCAATCTGTGTTTGTAAATAATTAAAATCTTTCAGGCAAATATAGTGTTCCAATATGTGACGGTATTTCTGATCATGATATGGTACTTGTGTAAATTTTTCTAGACCGAAACTAGGGTATAGGCCAGTGATTTTAACTGTTCCGGATATTAAAGGGGCCCTGCAATCATACTTGAGCGTCTACCTTTTCTGCCCCTCGGGGTTCGGGCAAGCCAGCGGGCACGGAGAGAGTAACTAAATATCAGTGCGTCATATTTTAACCGGACGACGCGGAAACCTCTTCCACCTACAGGGGCGACCCGCCGTGCCAAAAGCGCGCGATATGTGACGTCGTAGGTCCTGGGCTTTCTACTGGTCAGAGCCGCTAAAAGCTTGTTTTTTGTCGAAATACAAAATAAAAGTAACGCGAACAGTTTTATTATTTATTAAAGTAGTTTTTTTTTTTACTATTTTAGATTAGAAAAGAAACAAATGCAGTTTAGAAAGTACGGAAACAAGTAATGATCCGTCGACATACCCGCCACCAAGCGGTGGAAAAGGCGGCGCATACTAGAAAGGTGTAGTGGGATCAGGCAGCAACAAGCGGCAAGCGTAGACAGGTCCCGGATGTACGCGGCGGCGCTGCGGTCGTATACGGGCTCGAGGATCCGACCGGTTCCGAGCGTTCCGAAGGCCTTCGGCGAGCAGGTTTGGCTTGCGGTTTGGACGTTTGGCGGTATGACAGCGCGAAGTGGCTCCCGTTCAGAACTGATCTTTACCCCGTGTTTGCTGTCGTTTGTAGCCAATAAAGTGTCATGCCGAATTAGTGTTTAATTGCACAGCAAATGCAATGCGAGCCGCCCTGGCTGCCCGCTTCATACAGCCTAGCCACAACATGCTTTAGTGGCGCCCTCTCGAGCCTCCAACGCGGAGTGCGGCAGCCGTGAGCGCTCGCTGAGCTCACTACCCCTCCTCTAGTTCACGGCCACTCAAGCAACCGAGGACGTCATGAAGAAGGTTATTTTTTGCTTGTTTTTGTAATTTTAATTTGCCTATAACTTTTAAAATACAGCGAAATTACAGAAAAGAAAAGTTTCATTAAGTTTCTACGTTCAGTATGCTCAAGTTCGGTGCAAATTAAAAACCAATAAAAAAAGTCCTTGCAGTACCCCTTTAATATTGCTGACGATATTGGTATTATGGATTTTTTTATTTGTTCTTTGACTGGTTTCAGCAGTTGTCTATTGAATGCGACTCGGACATCAATGCGCTGTGGTAGAGTTTTAAGAACGTTGTTAGTAACTGTATATAAAAATATGTTCCGTACTGTAAAAAAGAAAAAAAAAAAGATTTATAAATTGTGAATTAACAGAGATATTTTGCATTTAAAGCGAAGAATTACTGGAGTGAGAAAGACGTGTAGATGTAATAGTGCAGAATCATGGCCGTCACATGCTATCCGAAGTTAAAATTTCCCTGAGGAGGCTTCTGAAATCGCCGAAATATGGCGACAACTCACTCTGCGGGCTCTAAGCATCCTAGAAATTCATAAATAGTGACAATACGCGGCCGATTTTCCTATTAAAAAAAAACAATCAAAGATCGAAGTCATCTCCGGTGGTGGGAGGAGCATTGTGCCGGCAGCTAGGACGGCATGTGACCAATGAAAACGCGACATTTCGTTGAGATTGCAAACGCTGTTATTACAAAATGTGTATGCTTTTGTAGACGCTAGGGGCTAGTAAGAATAGTCAAATTATTAATTTTTCGCGAAGAGGGAGCATAAAGGGCCGCGCACACTAGCGAGAAAACGCGAAAACGACTGCGAGAAACTGGCACATCTGTGCTTCGTATGAAGCATGGAATCCAATTCAAGGAATCATCTTGGCACGCGATATAAGCAGCACGGATGTCCTGGTTTCTCGCAGTCGTTTTCGCGTTTTGCAATAATCGTCTCAACACCAACAAACTTTTTTTTTTTTTTTTTTTGTCTTCGCAGGTGTGTTGTGTCCGGTCGTCAGCTCTCGAGCGCTCGAGCGCGCGCTCGCTGGGTTGAATGGTAGTTCCAAAAACGAGCTTGTGGCCGGTGCCATTGTGAGCGTTCGTGCGTATGGCGCGTGCTTCGCTCGCTTTCCGAAGCGACGAACACGCACGTGCTGGGCTGTGAAGATCGCACGCTGGACTGTGATTTTGTAAACATTGGAAAGGTCTATAGACCATTCTAAAAAAAAGCGTGTGGCCGGTGCCATTTTGAGTGTTCGTGCGTATGGCGCGTTCTTTGCTCGCTTTCCGAAGCGACGAACACGCACGTGCTGGACTGTGAAGATCGCACGCTGGACTGTGATTTTGTAAACATTGGAAAGGTCTATACACCAACTCATGTTTACAAATAAACCTGAGCGCCCCTAGCGGACGCCACCGGCGCCGCGCATGCGCGATGGAGTGTGGGCAAGAAACTCGTCATTGAAATGCGATGTTGTCGGCGTCGGTGTGAAGCGGGTTTCACATGCAGCGATTCCGCGGCCGAAATCACTGCCGCTAGTGGCGCGGTGGCACGAATCGCGAGGTTTCATTTCACATGAGCGTTTTCTGCCATTGCGATGGCCAATGTTACTTGCAGCAAGCAGATGCGCACAGTCGGTTACAGCGGCTTCTAACAACAATTTTAATGCTGTAGTTTTTATTTTCCCCTTTAATTTCACCTTAATAAAACAAAAAGAAATCGTTTAAAATACTAAACAAACCTTGGTCTTATTTGTTTATGCTTGTTTTTTCGAACTTTGTTGTCGCGGAGGATGAAACCTCGGATCATCCTTGGCAGCGCCACGGGCAGCGCCTTCCTCGAATGTAAAGACTCCAACTGATATGGCCGACCCGAACCTCCTGGACGGCATTGGAGTTGTTGGTATTTCCGAAATGTGCAGTGGTTACCTACCGGTCTTGTCCCTCACTTTCACTGCCTCAGTCACCTCTTCCCAGAGCTTCTCTTTGGTCCCATTGTTCCTAAGTTCATTGAGCTGAGCGTCCATAAGAACTCGACGCTCCGACACTTCACTGATAATCAGTTCATTGAACTGGGCGCGATACATTTTGTCATACTTGGGTCGCTAAACTCGTCTAACACAAAGTTGGGCACGAAGTTCGCAGAGCGTGCTGATTGGACTTTCGCGACGTTGGCGTCACGCGGGACGAGATGTCAATCATCCAAGCTCTCTCGGTGCTCAAATTCCAGCGAGAATGTTAGACACAAAGTTGTAGCGAGCTTCATCGGAGCGCGCGCGAGCAACACCGTGGGGCCAGCCGATTGAACGGCTGCACTGATGACGTCGCGCCTGCGTGTCCCTACATCCCTACGCCACGATAGAGTCAATGCAACGTAGACTGTACCTAGGCGGGCTGTAAATACTCTGAACTTTCACGTCGCAAGATCGTCGTTTGTGGAAGTTATTGCTGACGACAAAGTGACGTTTCACGACTTAGGGACGGAGTTATTTGAGGCCAAAATCTTCGCTTCGGAATCGAGGCGAAGATTAAACTTTGTGATATTGTGGAGCCGTGCGCGGTGTACGCGGCTTTAAAGCTCATCTTCCGCCACTGTCAACAACTTCACCGGGGTCACCCACAGTCGGTAATGACTGAGAGATGAGGGGGCGAGGGGGGATGGCGAGAAAAAGCCGTGGAAAGGGGAAAAGAAAGGGATAACCAACACAAACACACACTCAAATAGGGGTCAGGAAGGGCCGTAGAAACTGTTCGGGAGAGAGAGATAGAGAGAGAGGGGGTGGGTAGGGTGATAGTAGTGAAGAAGGGGGATATCCCTTCCCCCGAATTTTTAGAGCGCAACTCTTATGCGCCCGTTTCGAGCTTGAGCGGCGTCGTTGTTGGCGTAACCGCGCGCGCGTTGCATTATGGGATGTTTTTTCACTAAATTTAGCGGGGAAATTGACGTCACGTGATTTTAACACCAATTAGGTTTCCCCGCTAAATGAGAGGGGGGCACGATAGGAGGACCGGGGGGGGGGGGAGGGGCATACCCTCCCCTCCTCCTCCTCAAGAGCTGCGCTTTAATTCGACATTACAGAGAACAGTAAACGTCTGTCTTTTTTTTTTATTATAACTCTCTAAAATGCTATAATCGGGGGCTGGGGCGATATCCCCCCCCCCTTACACCCTTATGCCTTTGCGCCCCCTTTTTCAACGCCACTTGGGGGAAGGGGTGAATCGCCCCCCTCCCCGTTCTTCTGTTTCGACGACCCTGCTTAGAGGAGTTCCAACTGAGCGATGACGAGGAACAGCACAGCGTGCAATTTTCGAAATTATGGTTCTAGAGATTGTGGAATTAAAACGGCGCGTTCCATAGCGGCCATGACAGACTTTCAATCGAGAGGCTCGTGCCAGGGCTCGTCGTGTGCAGGCGCGTTCAGTGACGTGCTTTTATAGCTCATAACTTTGACGTCAGGGTCAGGATGATCAGTTGTGAACGACAAATTTGATGGTGCGTGTTCGAGTCAATGGTGAAAAGTTTGGTTGTGTACGATGAAAGCTTGGTGTCCTCGCGTTCTCGAAACAACACCGTCAATATTGACAAACTGACATTACTCTTATTTCAGTTGATGAACCCAGAATTATCCCCATTTTGGCTAATCTTTGAAAGTCTATCACAAACTAATTTTATCTCCCGCTGATGGGGGACAACTGCCCGGAAGCGAAATCCGTCCGAAAGTGGACAAAGCTACTCGGCAGGTTGTGATTTAGCCACGTCGGGCTACATTCTGATCAAATTCAAGGCCGAGATAGATAAAAGGGACGACAGGGACGTTTTTTAGTAAATTCTGATTTATCGGCGGAAATAAGAACGATATCAGACTATCGACTTTGACGGTGTTGATTTTAGAATGCAACTACCCAAGCCTCCGCTGTGATGTTTAGAGACCATCAAGGTCGCAGCTGGTAATCTTCATCGTGACATTATACGTATACGAACCACGTTCGTCTCCGCGTGCTTTCTCGTGCTGCTCTAGCTCGGCGCCTAGGGACTAGTAGGGATTTTTCGCCCTTGCAATGAAAAACGTCACGAAGATACACAAATTTGCGGGTTTGTGAGAAAAGAAAACTTCGCTGCAATCTTTCGGCTCCTCCCCCCGCTATGTCATAACACGAAGAAAGTTGTGTCTGACGAGTTTAGCGATCCTGGGTCGCTAAACTCGTCAGCCACAACTTTCTTCGTGTTCTGACATAGCGGGGGGAGGAGCCGAAAGATTGCAGCGAAGTTTTCTTTTCTCACAAACCCGCAAATTTGTGTATCTTCGTGACGTTTTTCATTGCAAGGGCGAAAAATCCCTACTAGTCCCTAGGCGCCGAGCTAGAGCAGCACGAGAAAGCACGCGGAGACGAACGTGGTTCGTATAGACCCTTTTGCTGTTTACAAACATGAGCTGCCTCCTGCGTCCCAAGCGACTTCCGGTCGTACCGTGCTTGCGAGCCTGTCAAGCCTGCTTATGTCACCAGTGCTAGAAAGCATAAATGCTACACTTACATCAAAGTTGGAGATTTAATGAGGGCCCTCGGCTGGACAATTCAACGTCTTAAAGGAGAGAATTTGGTTTACTAGAATATTCGAAAATGTTTAACAGATCTCGCGCTTCTTCGTTCTCTTTGCGTTCACCTGGAGAATTTGTGGTTAAAAGTTTCATCGACATTTCAAGCAGCGGCATTAAGGTGGGCTTTGTTCATTCTTTTTATGAACCGGAAGTTCTCTGGGACGTCAAAGACTGGAGCACCGCCTGGTGGCGTTTGCCGTGAAAAGGGTCTATACGTATAATGTACCACGATAAAGATTATCAGCTGCGACCTTGATGGTCTCTAAAAAGCACAGCGAAGGCTTGGGTAATTGCATTCTAAAATCAACACCGTCAAAGTTGATAGTCTGATATCGTTCTTATTTCCGCCCATAAAGCAGAATTTACTAAAAAACGTTCCTGTCGTCCCTTTTATTTATCTCGGACTTTTGAATTTGATCAGAGCGTAGCCCGACGTGGCTAGGCCACTACCAGCCGAGTAGCATTGTCCATCTTTGGACGGATTTCGCTTCCGGGCAGTTGTCCCCCATCAGCGGGAGATAAAATTATTTGATGATGGACTTTCAAAGATTTGCCAAACTGGGATTAATTCTGCGTTCGTCAACTGAAATAAGAGTAATGTCAGTTTGTCAATATTGACGGTGATGTTTCGAGAACGCGAGGACACCAAGCTTTTATCGTACACAACCAAACTTTTCACCGTCGACTCGAACACGCACCATCAAATTTGTCGTTCACAACTGATCATCCTGACCCTGACGTCAAAGTTATGAACTATAAAAGCACGTCACTGAACGCGCCTGCACACAACGAGCCCTGGCACGAGCCTCTCGATTGAAAGTCTGTCATGGCCGCTCGTAAGTTCATGGAACGCGCCCCGTTTTAATTCCAGAATCTCTAGAACCATAATTTAGAAAATTGCACGCTGTGCTGTTCCTCGTCATCGCTCAGTTGGAACGCCTCTAAGCAGGGTGGGCCGTCGAAACAGAAGAACGGGGACGGGGGCAATTCACCCCCCCCCCCCCTCCAAATGGCGTCGAAAAAGGGGGCGCAAAGGGCATAAGGGCAGGGGGGGGGGGGGAGATATCGCCCCAGCCCCGAACTATTGCATTTCAGAGAGTTATAATAAAAAAAAGACAGACGTTTACAGTTCTCTGTAATGTCGAATTAAAGCGCAGCTCTTGAGGAGGAGGAGGGGAGGGTACGGAGGGGAGGGTATGCCCCTCCACTCCCCCTCCTCCTATCCTGTTCCCCTCTCATTTAGCGGGGAAACCTAATTGGTGTTAAAATCACGTGACGTCAATTTCTCCGCTAAATTTAGTGCAAAAACGTCCCATAATGCAACGCGCGCGCGGTTACGCCGACGGCGACGCTGCTCAAGCTCGAAACGGGCGCATAAGAGTTGCGCTTAAAAACCTCGGGGGAAGGGATATCCCCCTTCTTCACTACTATCACCCCACCCCCCCTCTCTCTCTCTCTCTCTCTCTTCTCTCTCTTCCGAACAATTTCTACGGCCCTTCCTGACCCCTATTTGAGTGTGTGTCTGTGTTGGTTATACCTTTCTTTTCCCCTTTCCACAGCTTTTTCTCGCCATCCCCCGTCGCCCCCTCATCTCTCAGTCATTACAGAGCCGTATATTAGGAGAGTTTGGACAATGGGCGGAGCAAAGGCCGCCGCCAGCGCCGAATATTCCCCCCACGCTTAGAGCGTAAACTAAATTTGTGACACAGCGTCGACCAATCAGGAGACCTCTACTCCATCTCACAAATGTCTGCAGTAAAGACAAAGGCACAGGCGCGTGAGCCTAGCTCAGCGAAACGCTTTTGTTTGTACGAGACCTCGTGCATAGGAGGCACTTTTCAAAGCCACGCGCTCGTGCCCATGCCTTTGTCTGCACTGCTAGAACAGCGTCCTGAGACTGGCTGAAAGAAAGCAGTGCAAAGGGTGGGGTGCGCGAGCGTCTTGAGACGCGGAGTTCCGCTCGGCACGGCTCAAATTATACTTCGTTTCACTTTATCTGCGAGCGAAGCCAAAGCTAGAAGCGCGAGACCAGCGCTTTTTGCATTTCTCCCCAGCTCGCGCGCTCGAGCAAAGCCTGAACGCACGGAGCTTCCGTGCTCGCGCTTCCAGTTTTGCCTTCGCTCGCACATAAGGTGAAACGAAGTATAGTCGTGGCACAAATTTAGATCACACGAGCACCGCCAGGGGCTCTTTCGCGGCCTGTGGTTGGCCCCGAGATGCTCGCCTATTCAAACCAATGTATGGCCAAACTCTCTCAATAAACGGCTCTGAGTCATTACCGACGTCTCTATACATAACGCCTGTGGGTGACCCCGGCGACGTTGTTGACAGTGGCGGAAGATGAGCTCTAAAACCGCATACACCGCGCACGGCTCCACAATATCACAAAGTTCAATCTTTGCCTCGATTCCGAAGCGAAGGTTTTGTCCTCAAATAACTCCTTCCCAAAGTTGTGAAACGTCACTTTGTCGTCAGAAATAACTTCCACAAACGACGATCTTGCGACGAGAAAGTTCAGAGTATTTACAGCCCGCCTAGGTACAATCTACGTTTCATGGACTCTATCGCGGCGTAGGGATGTAGGGACACGCGGGCGCAACGTCATCAGTGCAGCCGTACAATCGGCTGGCCCCACGGTGTTGCTCGCGCGCGCTCCGATGAAGCTCGCTACAACTTTGTGCCTAACATTCTCGCTGGAATTTGAGCACCGAAAGAGCTTGGATGATTGACATCTCGTCCCGCGTGACGCCAACGTCGCGAGAGTCCAATCAGCACGCTCTGCGAACTTCGTGCCCAACTTTGTGTTTGACGAGTTTAGCGATCCTGGGTCGCTAAACTCGTCAAGCACAACTTTGTGCCCGAAGTTTGCGGAACGCGCTAATTGGACTCTCGCGACGCTGACGTCGCGCATTCGAACGCTCATTTCTTTGAGAGAGGCAGAATGTAGCAAAGTTCATCGAGGCGCGCGTGCGGCGCGTGATGGGCGCGAGTAGCCCGATGATTGAACGGCTTCGCCGATAACGTAGCGCCCATTTGTCCCTACATCCCTACGCCAAGCTCAAATTAATGCTTTACAGATTGTCCCTAGGCGACCTGCTGACGCTCAAAATCCCTCCGAAGTTTGTGTAAAAAAGAAACCTCGTTTGTCGAAGTTGTCGCTGACGTCAAAGTGACGTTTCCGAACTTTGCGAGAGCCGTGGTTTGAGCTCGAGATCTTCGCTTCGGATCGAGGCGAAGTTAAACTTTGTCAACATGGCGGTGCCGTACGCTGCGGCCGAGCTTATCTTCCGCCACCGTCGGCGTCGCTACTGAGACCACCGGGGACGCCTTTCAACTCCCCGACGACGACTTTCGGGGACAGTACCGGCTATCGAAAGCCGTTGTGCGTTGACTCTGCGACGAGCTTCGTTCGGCGCCCGGACTTCGAGGCGGCGGACAATCGCGTCTACCATGACCGTGGAACCACAAGTTCTTTGCGCGCTCCGATTCTTCGAAACCGGTAGCTTTCAAGGCATGGTGGCGACTGACGAGCACCTGTCAGTCTCCCACATGACTGTGAGCCGGGCTGTCAGAGTTTTTGCGGCTGCCATCGTTTTTGTTTTATTTTCTGCAATATCCGAAGAGGTACTAATAAGCTGGTATACAATTCAGAAT
This sequence comes from Ixodes persulcatus, assembly GCA_013358835.2. Classification (NCBI taxonomy): domain Eukaryota; kingdom Metazoa; phylum Arthropoda; class Arachnida; order Ixodida; family Ixodidae; genus Ixodes; species Ixodes persulcatus. The sequence continues at coordinate 13,993 of JABSTQ010009284.1, forward strand.
GTTGGAAAACAAACAAGAACCGGGATAATTCTTGGGTAGGTTCGAGTCTCCCGGCAGCCGGCAGAATTATTTCCCCGAAATTTTACTGGCAGTCGTCACTCATTGGCGGTCAAATCAGTTCATCGAACGACGTGTCATCGACAGATCGTTTCATCAGCACGCGATGTAATCACATGAAAGAGATTTTCTTCCGTTAGAGGTATATAGAAATTAAACATTTTCACACCTTTATACATGTAAGTGGGGTGTCCAATAACTAAACCCCTAATAAGTGTAGCAATAGACCTTATAAAAAAATGTAAACCTCACATCTTTAAAAATGTGTGATTTTTTAAACACGTTTCTTAAAACGTGTGAAAATGCACTACACCTTTTTATAAAGATGTAAAACTACAATACCCCTTCTCGTCAGACACGTAGCCATGGGGGGGGGGGGGAACATAAGGCCCGCCCCCCCCCCCGTCCCCCCCCGATATTTTCCATTTTGCTGGGGCCTCCTCTCCCCCCTGCCCCTCATAAAGCACTTTGTCATGGGCGCCCCCCCCCCCCCCCCCCCCCCTAAAACAAAATCCTGGCTACGTGCCTCCTTCTCGTCAAGGTGTAATTACCACAGTACATTCCTTTTTTGGGGTCCCGGGCCACACAGTGGCCCGGGACCCAATAAAATGACTGAAAAATTAAATTACACAAACGAGTCGCCGAAACAACACGTTGCTTCTTGGCGAGTGTCGAGGCAACTTCGGCCGAAAACCGGCTTCAATATTGCGCCTCGTCCCGACATCCGGCAGGTATGGGTGTACCGATGCAAATACACGCTTTAGGTCAAATAGCACTGGCACCACTGATCTCTTACTAGGCTGGATCGCGGATAGAGGCCTGTATTGCTGGGGTCGAGCGGCACCACCGGCAGCCATCGCTTGACACGATCTAATGCATGCTATAGGAGAAACGGGAAAACTCAATTTTATTACGTTAGTAGGTTGTTCTCGATCATGAAACTTCTATCGTGTTTTCGCAAATAACAGTTAATATTGTGGGCAAGAATATTAAACGCGTTAGAATACCAATCTTGTTTAAATAAACGTTGTGTGGTTGAGGGTCGAGGGCGACTTTATTGGGCGTTAACTGTGATGTGTTTAATGATACAAGGGCTACCGAGAGTTATTGTGGTGTCATCCGTGATCTCGGAGTCATCAGAGCTCAGCAAACGATAAGTTGGAAGGCCTTTACTGGGGACATTCGCATCGTTTTAACCGCTTGTACATGGTACTTCATGGTGAAAGCTTTTTCTTTGAACTGCTGTGAGGGCTTCCGTGACAAACTGAAACTCGGAGCGTGCCGTTCAGTCGCTGAACGTGCCGTTTATTTAGCAACCGAAGCAAGCGACGTCAGTAAAGTCGGTGGTGCTCCTGCCCATTTTTTTTTTTTTTTAAATCAATGTTCGAACGTTTGACGAATGTCTAGTTGATCTCCAAGCACCCGATATAATCATCGCAGCACGTCATAAAATACTCGCCCTCGAGCACCGCGTACAAGCTTCCTATTTTTGCGTGTTTCTCCCTTAGACTTTCGTGTATTGCCTCATGGTGTAATACGCCAAAACAACAAGGACGAAAACGAAGAGAGAACTAGACAGGACGCGGCGTATTGCCTGTTGTCAAGCAATGGCCGCCGGTGAGGCCAGTGACGGGATCCCGATCCGCGATCCAGACTTGCACTGTGAGAGTTCTAATGCATTGCACCCGCGGAGTGCTGCACGGAGAACAGGTCCCGGACTAACTTGCCGAATGCACCTAGTGCAGACTGATGCTGTCGCCATAGATGTTGTAGAAAAGTACCGACCTCAAACCGAAACTAGCGTCTTTTTGTTCGACGTGATGGGTGGGAATGCGGGAGCGCAGTCGCTGCCATCGTTTATCTATAAACGTTGGTTGCTGCAACGTGTCACTTATATTTGCGATGATTTCCAATTAAGGAACTCGGCTGTCAGAGATATCTACAGACGGCGTAAGTTTCCGAAGCCAGCTGACTACAAAAACGCATACACTTGAGAAAATATATGGCACTGTACGCGCAAAAGCTTGCTTCGTTTTAAGCATAGTATTATGAGTGAACCACTGAAAGGATACTGCTTAAATCTAGTTCTTTGGAACATCTAGCAATACGTTTCGTAAGACTTTTTTTATTTCCCTGGTGAGGGCATTGAGAACGAGAGCTTTCTCAAACAAAATACGACGGGGCAAGATAGCTGCCCTTCAAATATGACTGTGCTTGAGCCTCGGGCAACGTCTTCATGTTTAGCCTTCCCGGACGCTGAGTGAATGCGTCACAGGTTTCTGCTGTGGGAGCTTTATCGAAAAATGTTCCACTTTTCACCTGCACACAGATGATGCGAGATCTCGCGGCCTCTGTGTTTGTCCTGGGCCTTTCCTTACACACTGGTAGGTTTCAGCGTCTGTACGGCAACAAAGCGACCCAAATTTTGCAAATAAAACACCGGTCGTCGATTCCTCCCTTCGTGGAATATCAGACGCTTACAATTCAAGCTCGCGTTTGAGTTTGTGGCCCGCGGGACGTGAGTTCGAGCAGAATACCAACTTTTTCTTTCAGCTCCGCTGTGCGAATGCCGCCTCGTAGCAGACGAACTCCCGTCGTCTGCTCTCGCTCCTCGCCTGGGCGAGGCATGACGGGATTGCCAGCGCTAGAGAGCTCAAATACTACGTACAGCGAGCGGCGTGAACGCTCGCCTCCCCGCGCTGTCTCGCGCTCTCGTGCACCGCCTAGGGATCGCGGGGGATTTTTCGTCAAAAGTTGCAAAGTTGAGCGCGCGCAGGGAGGAGGAAACTTTGCGGCGTTCTTTTGGTCACTCCCCCCGCTACGTCAAAAAGCGAAGAATGTTTTGCTCCACGAGTTTAGCTACCCTGGTGTGACGATCTGTGTTGGAAAAGACACGTCAATGTCGCTCAGTTCTTCTTCTTTTGCTTTTCTCACTAGCGCTCGCACAAGCCACTTCCGATTAGCGTCTCTTGCGCTCGCTGCAGTTGGTACTCAAGCGAGGAAAGCAATAAAGAGCCGCGTAATTCATTGAGAAAACAAATTCTGAGGAAGGGGCAGCAATCCCCCTCCTCCATAATCTCCTCAACAGTTTCGACGCGACTGCTGAATCAAAGAAGCTCGACCCGCCGGAAAAAAGAAACCCCAAACCAGTCGCTTGCGTACTTTCTCTGCTTTTCGTCTAGTTCAAGAACGTGAAAACGCCGCCATCCTATGCGCCAGCTTTCCCGCAGTGTTTCTCCTCCTGTCACGTGATTTCCCGCCGCGCTGTGAGTGGCCAGGGCGGAAGCTGCCGCTCTGCCGCCGCGAAAAATTTCCAACCTGGTGGAATCGTGCCGCTCAGCCGCTGCGGCTGGCCAGAGCGCAGCGACGGCAAATATCGCGCCGCTCTAGGGCCAAAATCGCTGCATGCGAAACCCGCTTGAGTCCCCCTGCCCTTTTTCGCGTTCGAATTGTTGATTCGACGTCTTCCTCGCAGTTTGACTACTTGAGCGTCCTCAGCGAAATTACCGAGGCTCGTTACACAGCAAAACTTCGCGTGAATAATGTGACATGCGGCGATTCATTCCGCATGGACGCCGTAGAATGTACGCTAAAGCCCGATTCGCATGATGAGATTTCGCTCGCAATTTTCAGTCGCGACGTCGCTTGGGCTGCAAAAGCCCAAGCGAACCGTAGCTAAGATGATCGACGTCGATACTGAAAATCGCAAGCAGTCGGACCAAGTCAATTAGGCATAACAAGTCGGTGATGGTCACTGGTAACAATGATCAACATCTCCTTGTATCTACTGTTTACATTGGGCCTGCTTACCAATCTTCAAACTTAAGTCTTTTGAGGCCTGCACTTACTTCTTATCGCAAGTAAACCGCGCCAACATTTGGTCTACGGGCCGGTGTCGTCCAAAGGAGGAGACGACGAGCAGAAACGTTTGAAAGAGCAGACAGTTCGAACGATCAGGCGGCCATTTGAACTTGAAGACGCACTGAACGTAGTCCGCAGGTGGTCTGCACAACTTGACGGTTTTCCGGCTTTCATGTTGCAACAAAACAAATAAATCTGATTACAAGTATCCGTGTATTCAACCCAAAGTGCTTCCCGCCCAAGCAATCGTGATCCGACGGCGTCTGGATTTCCCTTTTCATGGCACATATCCACGTTCTCGGACGAGCCGAGCACGTCAAAACGGACCTTCAAACCTTTCTCGACTCTTTTGGTACGGCCCCAGTCGCGGCGTTTTGACGAGAAGGCAGGTGTTTGTCTGGTTCGTTTCAAAACAACGCAGGAATACACGTCTCGCATGGGGACTTCTGCCCACAGCCCCAGACCGGAAGTGCGCCCGACGCGCCACCACCGCGCCGTGACGTAACAGAGTTGAGTTCGTGTATGCAGGGCTTGCACTGACGTCACATCGCACACTTTTGACCATCATGTAAGAGGAGGAGAAGGAAGCTGCTTTTGTAAGAATTTTGAGTGACGGGTTAATCTTCTATAAGCTTCTTTGGAGGAGAATAGCGACGTCTGTGCAAATGCGGAAGGCACAAAAGAGGATCCTGGTAAGAGGGGAGCTCCTTCTTCCCCTCTTCTCTGCTGGTCATTGGAGCGCTCTTTGAACAACGTCACGTGCAAGCTATGTATGGGCGACGAACCGCGCGCATTCGTGATATCACCTCGCGGTTCTTCCGGTCGGAGGCGCGAGGACACTCCGCTCGCTATTGGCTGAGCCTGACAGTGATCCTGGTTCGGAACATGCTCCTCCATCGCCGGAGATGACTTCGCAGTGCTGCGATCTTTGATTGCTTTCGTAATAGGAAAATCGGCCGCGTATCGTCCTGATTTAGGAATTTCTAGGATGTTTAGAGCCAGCGAGAACTTAATCAGGGCACTTTCAACACCCGACTGAAACGTGACATTTTAGAAGTAAAGAAAAAAATATCTTAATACTACACTTCGTTCATTTTTGAAACATTAGCCACAAAAGTTCTGGCGTCATATCTCTCTAAGGAATAAGTCGGTTGGACAAAGTAATTTCATTGCAGATGAGTCTAATTATTTTGTCTCTACTGATGACGACGGTGTTGTCCCAGGCGATAACGGCGTGGTTGGTATTTGTGAAGTTTGTTTAACTCACGAAAAGATCTTTAACTTACTGCTAAACAAACAAGACGCTAGAAAGAGTTCAGGGCCAGATATGTCTCCTGATACTTTCATGAAACGTTATGTGCAATGGACATCGTACTATTTGCATATTTTACTTGAAATGTCTCTTAAGCATGAAGCTTTACCGGATCACTGGAAAACTGCGAAAATAATTCCAGAACATAAATACGGTTATTGGAACACGGCAATAAATTTTAGACCTATTTCACTAACAAGTACCACATGTAAACTACTTGAGCACATAATTTTCTCGCATATCTCATCTCATCTGGACCAGCGTAATCTCATTGACAAAAAATAGCATGGTTTTAGAAAGTCACTTTTGACTACAACTCAGCCAATCGAGCAAACTCAACTTGGCGACAGCAAATAATGAAAGGGGAAAAACTGATGGGGTGTATTTGAATTTTTCAAAGGCATTCGATAACGTATCGCATCCGAAATTGTTAGGAAAATTATCCAACCTACTCAAAAATACGCAGCTTTTAAATTGGATTTCCGCATATTTACCTGACAGAAGTCATGTCAATTTCATATAAAAATAATCATTTTAATTATACACTAGACCGGAAGCTTTTAAAACGAGTGGAACAATACAAGTATTTAGGACTCCTATTCAATAATATGCTAAAGTGGAATCAACTTCTAAAATCTAAGATAACCAAAGCCAGAGGCTCATTGTTTGCACTGAGAAGAAAACTAAAGTTTGCGGATTCGGACACTAACCTTGTCGGATACAAGTGTTTTGTGAGAGCTATACATATGCAAAGTCGGTGTGATGCCTTTTTATGAAAGATGGTGTTAATGAAGAAGAAAGTCTCCAAAAGCTTGCTGCTCGGCTTATTTTTCGTAACTACAGCGCTGAATCATCAGCCACGGGGTTAGTGGAAAGATCTGGGCTGCAGACCTTAAAAATTAGAGCAAAAATTAATAGATTAAAAATTGCCTACGATATTCTAAATTACTTCGTCCGAATAGAAAGTTCCAGCGATTTAAAATTATCACTAGCAGGTTCCTCCCCACTTAACCATTCTAGGGCAGTGACACAGTACTGGTTCAGAAATGACTGTTTTTGGTATTCTATCTTTCCTGGGACAATTCACGATTGGATTGAACTTTACAAACAATATTGTGATTTTACCATTTTTTGATAATTTTTTTACGGCAGTTGGCTTGCATTGTTTATAGATCGTTTTTTTCCCACTAGAGTTTTGTTAAATTTACGTTGTAACCACTCATATACTATGGCTCCTTGAGTGGAGCCTATAGTATTATAAATAAATTAATTAATAAATTAAAAAATAAACATCCGTCTCCAAACACCGGTTCAGTACCCTTTTCCAGTAAATACGACAGCGTGTGCCGGAATCGCCGCGACTGCCCTCAACGGCGACTCGCTAGATTGGCTGTATTTTTATCGCAGGCGGAGAACGTTACAAAAAATTCCGAGGACACCTAAGCACTTGTCATGAGTTGTGAATGCGAAAGCATGAATGTCGTTCTTCCGCTCCCTTAGTTCGTCTGCGGTGTATACTGGCGGGGACGGCCATGTGTCGCTACTGTCGAGGTTGCGGCCGCCGACGATATAGATGCCTCAGGCGCCGCCATGTTCCTCGGCGCCAAGAGGAGCGGAAGCGGCCGCAGCCATCCCCCGTTTCCGGCAACGCCTGACACGGGAGTGGTGGCCGAGCGCGCGCTCTCGTGAAGCGGCCGCGGCAACCCCTCCGGCAACCAGAGGTCGGCATTTTAGGTCGCCCTCACTCACCCTCACGTTTGCAGCCACACTCAGCCTAAGCCCCTCACTCACCCTCGCCTTCACAGCTACACTCCCCTTCAGCCCCTCACTCACCCTCATCCTCACACTCACACTCACCTTCAGCCCTTCACTCACCCTCACTGAGCCTTACGGACCTCACGCCCCTCACGCACTCATGGCCCTCACGCCCCTCTCGCTCTCACCGCCCTCACGGCCCTCGCGCACTTACGGTCCTCACAGCCCTCACGGCCCTCACTCACACTCATGAATTTTCCTGGTTCGGAAACCCACTCATCCCTCACCTCACCTGTGAAGATGAGGGTGAGTGAGGGTGAGTGAGGGCCCTCATGAGTGAGGTTTGCCGAGGTATGCCGGCAACGCCTGACACGAGAGCGGCGGCCGAGCGGGCGCTCTAGTGAAGCGTCCGCCAATGGCTATCTAGGAACCGTTTCGCTCAGCCAATGGGAGAATGGGCATTTCTTGCGCGTTCTTTCACGGTTACAGACGCCGCCGGCTCCGCTCCATGGGATAGTTAATGCTCTCGCATTAAAAATTAATCGTTAGGCGAGGAATGAAAATGCTGAGTTTGATGAAAACAATTTATGCCGATGACAAATCGACCCTTTAATAAAATCCCAAAAACCCGCGCGCTCCGCACGATGAATAATGAAAGTACTCGGTACGCCCCTCCCATCGTCTTTCCTTCCGCGGTGGCATACGGGAGCAGGCGCAGGTTACCATAGCAACAACGTCCGAGCACCCCAGAGCCGAGTAGCCGAGTCGGATCGTCGGACGAGCGCACGGGGGAGAGTGTCCGCCCCTTTTTTCATCCCTCTCCTTCGTACCGCAACACCTCTGTCGTCTGCTGCGCCAACGCTTTATCGAACCAAGTTGAACCCTGCCACAGTCGCGGTGCAAAATTAGTAGATTCTGTGACACTGCAAGACGTGAAGGTAAGTTACGACCAATAACGTATTCAAATCACCTTCCGCGATGCATTTACGCTGCCACAGTAAAGGGCTGTTTATACTCTAACGTCGACGAACGCAACGCGCGCCGGCGCAGATCGACGTTCGTCGGCCACTACGCCGCGTCGAGGAGCGCCCGAACGATGGTGTTTACAGTCCAGCGTAGACCAACGCTGGTCCATCGCGACCCGACGAACTGTCGCACTTTGCGCATTCGCGTCTCCGTGGCAACCGCATCGTCTGTACGGGTTATCTATGGGCGGTAGCTTGCGCCACCTAGCCTAGATGCAATCGGTCAGTGTGGTTCGTCCTCGTGTTGTCACGTCACGCTTCAAAACAACCATTCGGGGTTGCGCTTAGCAGTTCAAAAACAAGCAAATGATGGTGATAACGAGTGCAAACCAGCATTTATTTTCTCATAAATGTCACACAAATGTCAAAAAAAAAAAAAAAGCCCGATATAGCGTCCGCCGAACCTAGCTGCTTCGCAGGTTCGTCGGAATCGTGCCAAGCGACTCCGGCGATTCCGCCGGAATGCTTCGATAAAAATCGATGCGCTCGATATTCCACAGAGACCTCTTTCTGACAGATATTCGGTGTTATCATCATTGTAGACTTTCATGCTGACGTAAGAAACGGACAGCGAAAAGAGTGGACGATGCCTAAATTACGCAATGTACGCGTTCGAAATTGTGACGCACTTTACAAAGCCTTTTCAAACAAAACAGGATGCAGTCCAATTGTCATAGCGTACCGCTACTATCGTTTACAAGCTGAGACCATTTACAAGCTGAGACAGCCCAATTGAAAATTTCTGGCCGGCTAAATAGTTCAGAGGTTTCACTGTGTCCGCCGTTCCCGTACATTCGACGACGCTCTTTCGATCGGAAACCACTGCCGGTGAGTGCGACTAGCACATGATTATAAATAGCAGACACATTAGGTCATCCTTAATTCTAATTAACCCTACCTTTGGCGGGTCATCGAGCTCTAGCTTTTGCCGGCACCCCAACACCACGGCCCACCACCACCGGCTCGTTAGGTCGATAGGCCTATCGAGAATCGAGGGTAGCGCATCCTGGGAGCGGTCCACGTCCGCGCACACACTCGCCCAGTCAAGCGCACGGACGTTAAATACGCACACCAACACGGGAACACGACAACAGCACACGACACACAGCAAGAACGACAGGTTCAGATCCTAGAAATGAGCATCTCGCACACTCCGACTGGCCCCCACAACCGGATTCCCGAAGGAGGTAGGCACTAGCGCGAAGGCTTCTGGGATAGCCTCCGTCGTCGCCGTCGACGCCCAACCTCGAACGTAGAGCATGTCCAAGTCCGTCGCAAGCTGCGCTGGCGCGCGTCGAGCTGCTCAGCGCGGCGCCGCGTTGAACTTGACGTTGGAGTATAGAAACCCCGTTCGCAGACAGCGTCAGCGAGCATGAACGAGCGCGCGCGCTCGTTGACGTTACGACGGAGTATACACCAACTCATGTTTACAAACAAACCAGAGCGCCCGGAGCGCCCCTAGCGGACGCCACCGGCGCCGCGCATGCGCGATGGGGGTGTGAGCAAGAAGCTCGCCGTCGCCCATAAACAAACCATTGAAATGCGATGTTGTCGGCGTCTGTGTGAGTCCCCCTGCCCTTTTTCGCGTTCGAATTGTTGGTTCTACGTCTTCCTGGCGATGTCTGACTATCTTGAGCGGCGTCAGCGAAATTACCGAGGCTCGTTACACCGCAAAACTTCGCGTGAATAATGCGACATGTGGCGATTCATTCCGCGTGGACGCCGCAGATTGTACGCTAAAGCCTGATTCGCATGATGAGATTTCGCTCGGAATTTTCAGTCGCGACGCCGCTCGGGCAGCAAAAGCGTGAACTGTAGCTGAGGTGGTCGACGACGATACTGAAAATCGCAAGCAGAATCGGACCAACTGAATTAGGCATAACAAGTCGGTGTTGGTCACTGGTAACAATGACCAACATGTCCTTGTATCTACTGTTTACATCGAGCCTGCTTACCAACCTTCAAATTTAAGTCTTTTGAGGCCTGCACTCACTTCTTATCGCAAGTACCGGGCCAACATTTGGTCTACGGACCGGCGTCGTCTAAGAGAGCAGACGACAAGCAGAAACGTTTGAAAGAGCAGACGACAATTCGAACAATCGGGCGGCCGTTTGAACTTGGAAGACGCACTGAACGTAGTCCGCAGGTGGTCCGCACAACTTGACAGTTTTCTGGCGTTCATGTTGGAACAAAACAAATAAATCTAATGACCATAAGTATCCGTGAATTCAACCCAAAGTGCTTCCCGCCCAAGCAATCGTTGTCCGACGGCGTCTGCCTTTCCCTTTTCACGGCACATATCCAGATTCTCGGACGAACCGAGCACGTAAAACTGACCTTCAAACCTTTCTCGACACTTTTGGTACGGCCCCAGTCGCGGCGTTTTGACGAGAAGGCAGGTTTCTGTCTGGTTCCTTTCAAAACAACGCAGGAATACACGTCTGGCATGGGGACTTCTGCCCACAGCCCCAGACCGGAAGTGCGACCGACGCGCCACCACCGCGCCGTGACGTCACAGATGAGTTCGTACGTCGCCGACGACGTACGACGTTCCGGCGGATGGGCGGGATGGCGGATGGCTCCCAAGGCTGCTGGCGGTAGCTGCCGCGACGCGCACGCAGTCGCGGAGGCGCTGCGTGGAAGCGCGTGATCTGTACCGAGTGATCCCGAAATTCCCTGCCGTCGTGGCGTTGTACGTTTTGCAACAGGTCTATTGCTGGGCACCGTCCGTCAATATTGGCCAGAGGCGTTAAACTTGCACCAATGCTACCGCTATTTTTGTTTTATCGTTTCTTGTTTGTGTTTACCTTTGCCGATGGGGAATCGAATGCCGAGTGGGCTAGCGCACACCAGCTCGGAGCACGTGGAGCGTAAGCTCGCGCTGCAGAAGTTCAGTGTTGGACAAAATACTCGGTAAAAATACCTGCTTCATAGAGTATTTAAAATACTACTCAAGTTACTTTCACTGTGAAGTATCTTCAGTGGAGTACAAATACATAGAAATGTAATTCAATTCCTTTCGAAGACGCATTGCGTAATTTGTATCGACGTCAGTGACAACGACAATTATACACTTGCGCAAATCTGGTTTCCCAGAATGGTTTATTAGCACGTACGAACACAAAACGGCAAAAAAAAAGCATCGTAGGGCTATTTTATGCAGTGAACTATAAGGAACAGGATATTGTCACGAATGACAAATGATGAGGCGGCGAATAACTGAAGAAACTAAATCTTTAATAGAGCGACCTTGTGCCCAAAACAAAATAGAGAAATGCCAGTGTTGCACGCGTCGATGTCGGCGAAACAGCAGGATCGAGCGCTGGGGCGAGACTGACTCCGGACCGCCACGCGAAGCACCTTTTGTACACGCGAGGGTTTCTGGAACATTCGGCGTGGAAAGTTCGGCGCGTAGAGCATTCGAAACTCGATCACATGACAAGGTTCTCGAACTCACGAGAATGTCAAGTTGAAAGAATAAACAAAAGAGGAGTCCGCTCCCTGGAATCGAACCCGGAGGCTCCGCGCGAGAGCCAAGTGCGGCAACCATTCGGCCACATGCTCGCTTGGCAACGTGCGTGGCAATTAGCGGCGAGATGTTTTGGTGGCGCCCTCCTGTGGTTCCCCCTTGTGACGTCATTACCTTGCAAACAACAAGTTCGATGGTGTTTGTTATTAGCACGGTGGAAGCTTGAAATCATCGCGCTCTCAAAGGAACACTGCCAACACCGTCACAATTAAAGTTCTTTCATTCCTCTTATTTCCGTCGATGATAAATCCCCTTTCCGACGTCATAGTCAGCGTTCGGCCAATCATGGAAGGCCGACCACAGCGACGCTTTCGGTCGCGCACGGGGCTAATATCACCGATACATGTTACAAACTATTTTTGGGACAGAAATAAAGAGGTCGCTTTAGCTATAGCGACATCGCTGAATATCACGTCCTGCGGCGCACCTTAGACGCATCGTTTACAATTCATATTCTCTATATAGGGAGTTCACTGTAAACGAACTCGGGATACGGATATGAGTGAATGGATAACAAAGAGAGCCCACATAATAGCCACGGCAGTGGTCGCACCTTCTTCAAGTAGGTTGCGTTCAGAAAGGTACTCAACGTTGGGGGACGCTTTGTTGGGATTTTGAGAGGTCATCCAGCTTTTAGTTCGTTTCCTGTCATGTTCTCTGCTTATCAATGTTCGCTTACAGACAGTGTTCGCGAGAGCAATAAGTGACGGACTGACAAGAAAAAAAAAAACCAAAAGAAACAAAAGAAAACCTCGACGTTTCTCCCGAGGTTGAATATACGAGCAAAACAAAAATGTCTTTTTTTTTTGTCCACTTCTCATTTTCTTTTATTTGTTATTTTCTTGACTCTCAAGTCTGCATTGTTGTCGTAGGTTGTTTTCCGGTGTGCGTTGCGCCTCAGTGCGGCAATCTTTACTTCCGTTAAACCACGCCTTTTGTTTGAGGATTTTCCGGAGGAACTCTAGGAAACAAAAGGCGTCTTTGGGAAGGCGAGGGGGAAACCCTAAGTGTACGAACTTTGGGCTGAAATATAAGTCACAATCGGCAAAAAAGCGATGTTTTTTCACGAGCTCAATCAAAGTCACCTTAGCTAATCGGAGCTAGCAACAGGATTTGGTTGCTCGAAAGAATGTTCACATTTGCTCGCACCACGCCCAGGCCACTTCATACCGAAAAACTCGGAAAATGGCGGAATGTAAATAAATTGTATTTGAGATAATGAGTGCAAGATACTCAGAAATGTAATTAAAATAGTGTATCAAATACTATCGACCAAAAGTATTTGCAAGATTCCAAGATACTTCAAAAGGTATTTGAAATACAGTATCTCGAGTAGAGTACTTGAGATAGGCACACGTCTGTGCAGAACCCAGCATCCTGGGTTCAATCCCCACCCCTGCCCATTTCGTTCTGGATGACCATAGTATAGGCGTGCGGTCGTGTATCACTACTGCGTGGTGCACGTTAGCGACCCCAGTTATTTAGGTAGCTTAGCACGATTATCACGATTGTTATCGAACTCAAGAGCTAGAGAGGCCAGCTGCATGTTGCTTTCGTAAATCAATAGGTACGTACATGACAGCTCGACGCTCACCTTTTTTAATCAGGTGGCAGCTTGCACCACCCAGAAATTGTAGCAGCAACCGCTAAATTTAGCGGTTAAAGTTTCGCTAAATTTTCTGCTAAATTAAGCGGGAAAATGTTGCTACATTTCCCGCTTGATTTAATAGGAGCAATTTCGCGCTAAATCTAGCAGGAAAATTTTCGCTTAATTTAGCAGAAAATTTAGCGAAAATTTCCCGCTAAGTGGGGCGGGGGGAGCAGGAGAGAAGGATGGGAGGGTACGGAGGGGGAGCAAGGATATACCCTACCCTCCGTACTCTGCCCTCCTCCTCTTCAAGAGCTGCGCTCTAATTCGGCATTACAGAGAATTGTAAACATCTTTCTTTTTCTTTTTCTCACTAGACTTCCTGTAGGCCTTAGCACGTACCGGGAGTCAGGGCTGGGCAGTATCGTGTTACATCGCGATAGTATCTTAGAGATGCTTTCGAATATCTCTATCTTTGTATCGAGATACATTCGATAAATGTATTTGTATATCAGTAGTGAAATACATTTGAGATGTATCGCTTGTATCGCGATACTTTGCCAGACTTGAGTATCTCGTTACATTCATTGTCCTTTTTAACATAAATTTAAAACATAAAACATCCGTTTGGTGCAAGTTGCTTCGTAATTTATAATATGAATCCGCCCTATAACATGATTCATCTCAGTCACCGACATTTAAAAAAAAAAAGACTGGTATAAAAATGGTTACGGGCAAGAATAATGAAATCAGCTCCTCTCGCAAAGCCCTTTACTGTTTCCAATTTAGCAGAGAGAACGCTGTGAAGGAGTTGAGCGAAGAAAAAGTACGGTCCTGTTGTCCAATCTCTCTACACAATGAGTGACTCAGAAGCTTGTAATACGACATTTTGAGATGCGCCCTCACGGCAAAACAGGGTTTCATGTCGACCAGACGCCTTTTCTCAGGCATGGTACGCAGGCTTTACCGTTCTGTAACTATGTCGGTCAACGGGGGTGCCATGTTTTCTTTAGCGGCATTAATAACACATAAAGAGTTCGAGGCAAGGCTAACAGCATAAAATGACGAAAAAAGGAGCACAAGCATAAATTACCATCCATATTCGCCACGAACTATATACCCTCTAGGGCCTCCCCACCTAGCACCGCTCGGGAACATATGTATTTTTACATGTATCTGTATCTGTACTCCGGAATACTTTTTCGCCGGTCTTGCAGAAGTATCTCAGGGATATCCCTTTGCAGGAAAGACAAATGTATTTCAGTATCCGTATTTTGGGCCTTAAAACTCATGTATCTCAGTATTTGTATTCCCGAATACTTTTTAGAGTATCTCTGGCCAGCCCTGCCGTGAGTGAACTGTAGCGGGCAAGCGCTGGCGGTACGCTTTCCTGAGTTGGCCGAGTGACCGATGAGGACTCGCCATACACGCTCCACCCTAAAAGCCGCATTCACACTGGCGACTCAATCGCATCCGCAAAGCGGTTGCGAACGCGGGCTTGATGATGCAAATGAGCGGATCCGCTTGGCGTTTTCGATCTGAAAGCAGCCTTAAAGCCGCTGAATAAAACATCAAGCACTCACCTAAAAGTATTAGGAAAAATATCGTACATTTATGGCACACGGCTAAAAAACGAGCATAGCAGAGTTTGTTTTTAATGTGCCGCACTCGGAGAACAGATACCTTTATCAAATTATTTTAAATCTTTAATTTTTTTGGCGGACAACAAATGGTTGGCATTTTCCAAGCATAGGGACATTTCATTAAAGCAGTGTAGAAAGCTCAAAGTATTAGTTCATGATGCGTTCGACCTTGTGGACACCATTGAATATCCAGAAGCGTTCTCGAAGCTCCGTGAGTGTTACTTGGACTCCTCCATGCATGAATCGACGGTATGTGTTCGACACTAGCAGGTCAGTAAACTCGTGCTTGAAGGGCAAGAGAATCAGATGCTTCACATCTGACAAGTCATTTAGCTCTTGCAGACGTCCTCCCACATGCAATAGCTTGTCCTCGCCGAGGAACGGATAGAAATTGCCGATGTTTGATGTGGTAGATGTTGATTCTTTCTTACGGAAGTCATCAAAGGCCTCAGGAAAGGATCCCGATTATGTGATGGAGATCCTATAGGTCTCGGCCCTTCTGAGCTCGGCAGACGTCAATGGTCCGGTTATAGATGGCCTGGACTGGGAGGAATGAATGACAAAGCGCTAAATACAAGCTGCGATCCTTAAAACGCGAGTTAGAAATCCATAATGGTGAAGCTGAAGAACCTTGGGTAGGTTTGCTGTAACGGGCGTGGCCGTGAACATCTGTGCGTCTTCATTTAAAGGTAGATTGGAGAGACTCTGACGAGTCTTGGGGCCAGGCATGTTTTGGTTGTGATAGCCGGGAAGGTCCGGTCGACCATCGTGCTTCATTTTTCATTCCTAACCAGGTGGATGTCCACCGAAATGTTTAACTTTAAATGCTTTGTTTTTGAGTGCAGAAGTGGAGATGTCACGTGTCACGAGGTCGGCTGGATTATGACTGCTTGAGCAATGTGCCCATCGAGTAGGGTCTGTCAGACGGTCAATCTCGTCAACTCGGTTTCTGACAAATGGCTGCTGCCTTGACGAATTTCCCTTGATCCTATGAAGCTCAATTTTGAAGCCTTTCCAGAGACTTGTTTGGGGACTGTCGAAGCACGGAGTTTTCAATACATTGTCGATGAGGCGTGCTCCTAGAAGGCAGGCAAGCAACTCGAGCCGTGGCAATGCAATTGTTTTGATGGAGGTCACTCGACCCTTGCTGATCAACAAACGCGTTGGAATCGCACCATCTGTGTTGATGGGACGAACGAAGATGGCAATGCCATAAGCTTGTGGGCTTGCATCGACGAAGACGTGAAGCTCGTGCTAGGCGAGAAGAAATTGACATACCGGGGTATCCGAAATGATTCGTATATAGATATTTCCGTGCACCATTTTGTTCCAATCAGTCTGCGTTTCTTGTTGGCGAACTTTGTCCCAGGGGTGTTTGCTTATCCAAAGCGATTGGAACAGGGTTTTTGCCCGAATTATGAGAAGAGCCAGGTAGCCTAGAGGATCAAAACGTCGGGAACAAACTTGGAAAACGGAGCGTTTTGTTGGTTGTTGCGACGTGAGAAACGGAGGGACATTTGCGAGCTCAAAATGATCTCGTCGGTTGTGTGGTCCCAAATAATCCCAAGAACCTTCATCGTGCGTGTCGTTCCGGCTGCATTATAATAAGCCGAGCCGTCTCCAAGAAACTTCTGTTCAAGCCCGCTTGAATATGACGTCGATTTCCTTAGTTCCATGCTAGCATCTGCGAGAATCGTTATACTCTCGTGGTAGAGGCGCAACGCACCGTGTTCCGTGGATGCTCCAACAACTAAGTCATCGACATAGAAGGCATCTTTGATCCGGGCAACAGTTGCGGGGTACCTGCTCTTCAAGGCTTTGAAATAATGGCGAGAGTGGCGGCGAGCAGAAATGGACTTGAAGCGCCTCCAAATGGTACTCTTGTCATCCGCCATTCAACGACCCTCGGAGCATCTGTGCCGTTAGGAAGTTTGTCGATCCACAGGAGGCGAAATGTGTCGCGATCATCTTGACGAACCTGAATATGTAGGTAGCTTTCCTAATGTTGGCTATATACGACTTTGGAGAATCGGATGCTGAGAAGAAGTTGGTGGAGATTAGCATCCAGCGTGGAACCCTTTTCTAAGGCGTTCAACAATGGTTTGTTGGGAGCGTGAGAAGACGCATCGAATACTACGCGGATTTTTGTGGTAATAGCATCTCGGCGTATTACAACATGGTGGGGTAGGTAGTGTGTGTTCTCTGTTCGTTGGGTTGATGGCTGCACCCTCTCTGCGTGGTGGTCATCGAAATAGGTCCGGATAGTTTTGTCTTATTGCTCCAGCGATTCCGGTTTTCCCTTAAACCGCTGAAGTTGTGAGAACAGTCGGGTTTCTGCGATGCTGCGGTTATTGCAGTCTGGTCGTAGGCCTGCGCTACTTATCATGAGAGGCACTTCGTACTGCTGATCATGCTTTTTTTATACTACTTTTATATTGTTGGAGCGCTGGGGGATCAATTGGTTGAGTGTTAGCTCAATTCGTTATACCCTTAACATCTATAGGCGCCACATTTGTGTAAGATCGAAATCCTCGTTCCTGTCATTGGGTAATCCACATGACAGAGAAAAGGTGGTTACTGTGCTTCACGGGTTGCCAGAATGATAGGTATACGTTCCTTGTATCATCCGCCCGAAGACGGTTTCAACTGCCGTTATTGTCTCGCTGAGGCGGTGAGGACACCGATGAGGACACCTATTTAATTCAGGCATGGCACACCTTCCGGCGCAATATCGGCGCTTAGCCGTTTTTCAGAGTGCAGTCGAGCTTGCAGCTCATCGTCGATCGGATGACTGGTGACAGTGCAGATTTCTGGCACGCCCAATGATTAATTCCAAGTTGATTCGTGTGCCGGTGGTTCGACCTTATAGTTCGATGGTAACTCGTCGACAGTGATAGCGTGAAGGTCGTTGAGCGTTACCAAACGTGTGAATACGGTGAGCACTTCGTTTCCAAGAGCTGTGTTGTTAAATTGTTTTGAGACGTCGCGACGCACGAAAGTTCTTTGACTGCCGTCTCCAGAGATATTCAAACAAGGACGCTTTGCTAGAACGAAGAAGCCCACACTTGGCCCGTTTGAAGCAGAACTGACGGTCCTTGCTTTACCGCGCTCGTTGGGGAACTAATGAGAGTTTGGTGTAGAGTCTTCTCCAGATTGGCCGATGCCTTGCGCAGCTTGAGGGGACGGGAAACGTCGCATAGAATGGTCAGGTGGTGCCTTCCACAAGTGGTACAAGTTAGGCTCCTTGCTGCGCGACAGGCACGGGCGAGATGGTTACGTTTGGTGCACTTAAAGCAGCAGCGTGCCCGTTTGAGCCTTGATCGTTTTTCCTGGGTCGATACTGCACCCTGACAGCTTTGAACGTTGTGTTCGGCGGAGCCGCCGAGCGGACACGAAAGGACTCGGTGGTGAACTGATTCGTTGGTCAGTGCCAGTACAGATGAATTGTTCGATATGAACTGAGTTTGTAAGTTTAACTAATGTGATGTGCTTTCGGATGCCCGAGTGGCCTGTTCCATGTATCCTTCCTCTCGTATCTCTATCTGGATTTGAAGAAACGTCATGATAACGTTGACTTAATCGTTTCGGCGCCATTCGAACGCGTTGGGGCTGGGTGTCGTCGCGCTCTCCTTTAGTTTAAGGTAGTACATGAGTGCTAGATCTTCGGGAAGAGCTCTCATCAGTACATGATGAAGAACCACCGCGTAGTTGTTGGGCGGAGCATACAAGCCTTCTAGAGATGTTGTCCGGTAATGAATGGCGTCGAACAGCTGACGAAGTTGGGTGACGTTTCTTGAGCTGCTTATTTTCGGGAGATAGTAGCGGGTTAATATGTTCGTCGATCAAGATATCGCGTCTTTCGAATTTGTCATGAAGTGTACGAACTGCCAGGTTATAATTCTGCTCGGAGAGACGAATGCCTTCGACAACCTGCTTTGCGTTGTGAGTGAGATATTTCATGAGGTGCTTAAATTTCTTGATGGGAGGGAGATCGGCATTTCTGTGAATCGTGACATCAAAATGGTCCCGAAATCCCTGCCATTCACTGATGCGTCCGGCTAGGTTAGGTACCTGGAGTTTGGGGAGGGTGACCGTATAATGACTGCCATGAGCTGGTGCTGGAGGGACGGTTCCGGTGGAAGAAAGGTTGCTCAGGGTTTCCGTTGTGGGAGGGAGGCCCCAGGCTGTAGTGTGCCGGTTGGGATGTTTGCAACACGCCGGGCGATGTTCGCGGGTTGGTTCAGTTTGTCCAGGGCATACCGAAGGCACGTGATGCCGTGGCTGATCCCCGTACGGTATAGTCCTCTGCTCCCTCGATCTCGTTCTCCAAGTCGTCCTCGGTTGTCGAGGTCAAGATTCACCGGTCTAGGTCGGCTAGACGTCTCTGCTTCTGGATGAGATAGTCGAGCGGGAGCTGCAAGTCAAGCTGTGTTGTGTCCGGGTTCTGGATAAGATCGTATAGCTGAGATATCGTCCTAGTGACGGCGGAGCGGACAACGCCGCGGGTCCTGCAAAGGCGGTCCATGTCCTCTCTAGGCGTTTCGGCTCCAAAATAATATAGAAGAAGAGACCCGAGACGTGTCCTGGTTCGGATGGCCGTTTATGGAATACTGACTTACAGGTGTCTAAGTCCTGCGTATCCCCCAATCGTCCGCGCGCTCTTCCTTGTACTTTAATTTTCAACAAGGGGTGTAAGTACTACACCCCTATTTCTGAGAGTCAAAGCTGATCTAGTACTCTTGTCCAAAGACCGATCTCACCAGTCAGTTTTTTTTTTACGCCGCCGCTGCCGGCATGGATCATGGTAGATCATGAAAACTAGTGCCACTAAATAAGGTAAGCTTCAGAGTAACGACACTTACCCATCTTGTGGCTTAAAATCATAGTTGCCAGTTATCTAAAGCTTGATCTGAAATCACAGGAAACGCTTTTCCGTCCTCCACAAATGTCTAAACAGTTAGTGACAGAGCAAAGAAATATTACGTGAGCTTCCTAACACCGGCCCTAATGCTGAAGAATTCTCACTTTTGAATTATGACTATGGGCAGTTCCTTCTGCTCTGCACAATCACCAAGATGGCGTCGCCTACAACAATATCGAGGAACCGAGTGCCGGTGCTCCAAGCATGGCGCATTTAGTCGCTCTATTGGCAACTCTAGTCTTTCTGCACGCGCGACTACACCGCTGGAGCTCTGCGCGAGCCGAGCAAGAGGCGGAACGAGCCAACTTGTGCACTGGCGCCTGTCCCCTGTGAACTACAGTTATGGCGGCGTCACGCATGCGTGGAACGCTTAGTGAGGTCGGTCTATTCGTGCCCCGCGTTTGCGTCTTTATGTCACCTTGAAAGTTCAGCCTTCCGGCCCTGTTATCTGGTGTTGGCACGGCCAGGGACGCTGGAACCGGGTTCAAGGGGACCAGCGCCTTCCCACCCCCCTAGTATTCTTATGGGGGACCTATAGCCCCATATAAGAATGTTTGGAAGGCAGGCACCTGGCGCTTTTCGCATCAAGCCAGGCACCAGGCGCTTGTCACACGACGTAATGAAAGGAAAAAAGGAACCCGCGAGGCTACTAAACAAAACTCAAATTGTAAAATCTACAAAAAAAAAAAAAAATCTAGACAATTAGAAAGGGAAGAACAATATAAACTTGGCTGAAGCCCCGGCATCGCTGGGAGCGGCCCTATCTGTGCACTTGCTTCACGAATATGTTAGCTCGCTTCGTTAAGCAAGGAACTGTAGCTAGTTAAAGACGCTTGAAACACGCGCCAGATTACGGCGATTTCTGACCTTGTCTTGTCTTACTGAGATACCAAGGCCATTGAAACGGGCGTTGACGGGCCTCCACAAAGGCCGATGCTGGAGAGTAGGACACAATAAAATATAAAATGAGTATAATAAAAATAATGATAACGTGAAGGAGACGGAATAAGACAAAACAAAAGGGGAAGCTCGGTTATGGTGGCGCCCGTGCCCTGCTGCTTAAAAACGTCTATAGCCTCCCACCTTGCATGGGATGCTTCTGCGACAGGTTTAAACGATAAATTTCAGCTCCGACATTAAGTTCAACCTTAATTTTACGTTACACGAAACAATATTCTTTCACATAACGCTGTCCGAAGCGAGAAAATACAGACAAAGCGAAAGTTCTCTAGCAGGAATCAATGTAAATCAACAAAATCGGAGCCGCGTTTCAGTCTGAAGGGGTGCCCGAACCGGATACTTCAGAACGCGTGAAGCACCACTTCACCTCCATATCAAGTGAAAGTTGAAGTCCGGCAGTCCGTCCTTTGTTTGGACATCCACCAGGCAAACATCCTGGCTTTCCTCCTTGCATGCTTTGCTTTTCTTTGACGTCGGTGCTCATCAGACTTGGCGTGCCACGCGATCTGCCAATGGCGTGCCTATTCATCTTCTCTGCCTCGCCTTCGTATCCTTCCTTTTCCCGTTTTCGGGACTTGAACAAAAGCGAAGGCATCGATCGATTGACTTGACAACCAACAGCCGGTGGTTTGACAACCGGTGGTTTTCAAAGGGGGGTTCGCGAGTGAAGGCACTCTGGAGGTCCGCAAAGCCCTGCCGCACTTGTCAAGCCCAGCAATAAAAGTTGTATTTTTTTTTTTTTCAGATTAGGAAGAAACTATTGTAAGGGTGCAGGCGAGCTGGTGAATATTAACCATGGTTAATTAACCTGAGACTGGGGTAGAGAGGAAACATAAAAACGTAGAAGAGACAGAAAATAGACGTCGTCCTGTCTATTTTCTATCTCGTTTTGATGTTTCCTCTCTACTCCAGTCTCAGGTTAATTCAACATAATGAGAAGAAATGTTCAAATTTTTAGGTGAGTTGTCTCGTGCGTATGTCACTGAGAAAAGTTTACTTCGTATTATCCCTTAGTTATATCCATCTATTAAATTATGATCATAAATAACCTGTAGCTTTCCTTTCATCTCACCACGAGCGGGGTCCTCCATCATCCCCGCCGATCCAGAAGGGGTGCACGAACCATCAATGGTTGAGAAACACTGCTCTAGGCTTTAGTAAAGGACCAGTGGCATACCATCTCGTTTTTGAGTGGGAAGCAAACCAGACCCCCCCTCCCCCCTCCTCCCCCTAAACCCAGGGCCATGGGGCGCTGCCCTTGGTATCCCTTGGGTGCCGCCGGTCAGTGTTTGCCCTGCCCAGTGACGGCTGAATCAGGGGGGGGGGGGGGGGGGGGCAAATCACATGCCTTGCACTCCACTCCGAGAACTGGGGGAAAGGGGGCAAGGCGCCCCCCTTCCCCCCCCCCCCCCCCCCCCCCCCCGGTTGGTACACCATGTAAAGGAAAGAAGCGGACGTTGGGGGAGGGAAGCTTTCTCCCCGGTAAAAGAAACACGGACGTAAGCGGACCGCCCCACCCCACATTGCCGAGTTGTGTTGCTTCCAGCGTTCTGAAGTCTCCTGTTTGGATGGTCAGCCCTTGTGAGCAATGTCATCTAGAAGACAAGGCCTGCGCATGACATCATGGCTAGTGGTCCCGCGCTGAAGCTCGACGAGAGTGAACGGCAGACACGTGGGTCTTGCCGCCGTGGTCGTTGTGACGATGCTAACACCACCTAGGGGGCGCTGCCTGAATCCACTTGTGATGGACGTTTGGGGGCTTCTAGGTGCTGTGGGCTGTTTTGGGTTTCGATCTGCGTTTGATTCCTGCAGAACAACTGCGCATAGCCTTCTCCGTGGGCGGAACTGTTGTCCATCTTGCAGAGCAATAGCCTGCTTCTTGCGTGTGCGTGTGTCCCGCCTTGTGAAGCGCCTCCTCTGACATCTACACCAGTATGGACTTTTCGCCCGACGGAGCAACTCTCCTGGGAGAAACCCGTCTGGTTAACCCCCGTTCTTTTTTCCCCTTGACTAGTTCTCTGAAGGCCTTCTCTTTGTCCGCGTCTGCGTGATCATTCCGTTGGCGGTTCGGTGAAATAAATAAATGTGACCAAGGACGAATATAATGGGCAAATGATAGCCTAAACGTCGTCGCTGCTCGGAGGCGGGTCTGCGAAGCGATGCCGGCCGCTATTTCGGAGCCGGTCGGAACCGGTCCAGCCTGGGCTGCCGCTCTTGTCCTCGTTTCTTGGGCTGCGCCGAGTGTCTGGCCCGGAACGTTTGACGGGGCGACGACCCACACTTTCCCGCTCCGCACTCCGGGCGCTCCGTTCTGACCACGTTCGAGTGGAAGACGACGTTGCAACGCTCCATCAGAACACCCGGCCGCTTCATACGGTTCCGTCCGCAACGTGAGTAGGGACTGCACTATTTCGCGTGTACGCTCACGTGGTCGCTGGATCTAAGCGCATGCGATCTCGTCTCCTTCGTCCGTCATAACTGCGGCGTGGAGGAAGAGGAAGTCCGTGACGGGAGCGTGGCGGTTCCTCTCGGTATTACGCCGCAAAACATTTGTAGACGCCATCGCTCTTCCGTATTTTTTGAAGATTTTCTGTCTGTACCTAAATATTATACTATCTTGATACACGTCGAATCGTGAGAATCACTTTCAGATTAGTTATAAATACTACCCCTTCAAAGGTGCCGCGGTTCCGAGTATGTAAGGCTAAGTAATCTGCAAAGTCACGAGAAGTTGCTGTAAGCTGACAGCGAAACGGAAGTTGGATGCCCCCTCTACCAATCAACCGTCAGCCATTCGCCGCTTGAATGTGCGTGTGTACCGGCATATGGTGCATAGTTGTTTTTAAGGCACCCTCCACAGCCTTACAAGTTATAACACGTGACCGCCTCCTAACCAGTCACGCGTGGTTGACAGGCAGCCGTTGCTCCAGCAGACACGTAGCCTCGGAGCATAGGGCGTCTGGCAAATCTGTGACGTCATGAATGGCTTTACCGCACCGATGCCGCCTAGAAGAAAAGTCCTGCGCGTGACGTCATCATCGGTGAATCCTCGACCCCCCCCCCCCCCTTTTTTTTTCTTTCGACGCCTCCGATTACGACGTATTTTATCTGCGCAGTTTCATGTAATAAGGGAGGCACTTCATCGAATGCTGTTTCATTAAATAAGTGGACATTTCACTGAACGCCGTTTCTTCGTATAAGGAAGGTTGTGATTTAGCGCCGTTCCATTCAATAAGAAAATACTTCGTCGAACACACTTTTTGTTTTGCAAGGGGACATTTCGTCGAACTCACTTTCATCGAATAAGTGTAACGCCGTTTTATTCAAAGGGGAAACATTTTGTCGAGGACAGTCTTATTGTATAAAGGCATTTGGTCGAACTAGGTTTGAATGAAAACGTTTGTTTGGAGAAGGGTCATTTGTTTTAGATAGGTCTCCTATCCACACGCACTTAAAATGTCCTTTTTTTTGGCGTGGGGAAGTGTTTATAGATCTGAAGCGCGTATCCTCAGCGTAGGTGAAGCCCATCTCGAGAAACCCAAGCAAAACAAGCGGCGCACTTTGGGCTCTCATGCCGGGGCAACGAAGTAACCCGGATAAGATATTTTGAACGATAGGCTATCTTTAGCGGAGCTATTAAACGAACGTGCGCCGTTGTGTGTGGGACTCCGGAAGACGTAATTTATGTTTTCTTCGATGAGGACCTCTTTTCGGTCGATGACAAGAAGGCAAGTGCGTATGAATATATACTGTAAACGACTAAATTTTCGTGGGGACCTAATTTTCGCGAATTTCGCGAATCGCCTACAATTCGCGAAAAATACGTCCCGCGAACAATTCGTGCAATACGTGAACGTTACGGAAGCTACACTCGATTCGCGAAAATTAGAACCCGCGAATAATTTAAAATTTTCAGCTTTGGCCCGATTCGCGAAAAGTTGAGCCCGCGAAGATTAAGTCGTTTACAGTATTTCATCTTTCACGGCTGCTATTGACTTATTTTTTTCTTTTTTTAAAAAAAAAAGCTATCTGCCGTTTATACCAGGAGAGATGTAAAGACCGCAAGCTGCCAACCGTGAAACTGTGACGAATGTGCATTATCAGTACTGAGCTTTTGTGGTCCGTTGCGATACCTCCGATAATAGACGATAATACCACAGACGATTCGCGCATGCGCAGTGCGTAAAGGAGGGCCCATCGTACCGTATCGGATGGGCGAAAACGGTTCCCTGAAACTCTCTAATAATACCCGATAACGATCCGACGTATGCGCAAAGGCGGCGGCGGAATATGGGGTATCGTTACCGGAGTCACCGGACCAATGTACTAAAACACTTTAATAACACGGTGAAAACGGCAGGGAGGAACTTCATTTGTCTAGCCTCCAGCGCGAGCTTCGTACCTTTCACAACTCTTCTGCGCCTCGTGCACCGGCCTTGAGCCCGCGCGCGCAGCCAAAGCACGGCGGAATGCATGCAAGCGCCTGTTGGAAGTCGGGCGTTCCAAAGCATAGCCTCCTCTTATACTCACAAAGCCTGGCAGTTCGACGACGGAGCCATAGAGTGCCTGGACGGAGATTTGGAGCGCGAGGATCTGGTAGCACAGAGCATCAAAGAGCCGTTTCTCTGGGAACCTGGAGAAATGGCTCGAAACACACTTCTTCGCTCGGGAGAAGTGTGTTTCGGCGTCTCGCCGCAGCGGGGCGCCAGTCACGTGGTCTTCTCATCCGTCGTGTGCCGCTCCACCTTTTCCATTTCGGCGGCCACTTCTCGTGTCTATCTGCAGGCTTTGTCAGTATATAGAAGGCTACGTCCGAAGACACGCCCTGTTGTTTTCATTCCGTTAGTGATGGTAGCGTTCCAAGCATCGGCAGACCTCTCAGCTCTGTTTCGCAACTGTCGCTAAACGTTACTGATTCGTGAAAATATAACATAGACTGGACGCAGAATTGTGCCCTTTACTTGAAAGTTCGATTATTCCAGAAGCTCACGCGTGTACATAAGGGGCTTCGCGTAGCGAGCCAGAGTCAGTTTCGCCTCAGCGTTCGATCTTGCTGCTTCGCCGCCTTCGACGCCCGCGACGCTCTGTTGTTATCTTTCTTTTTTCCTTTTATTTTTGGGCACAAGTTCGCCCCATTAGACGTTCAGTTTACTCAGTCATTCGCCGCCTCATCACTTGTCATTCGTGACATTTTGCTCAAATTTGCCAGAACACTAAAATGCAGGGATAAACAAAAGACACGTCGTTCCCAGGAATCGAACCCTGGCTTTTCGCGGGGGAGGCAGGTACGATAACCGTTAGGCCACGCGCGCGCTGCCTTACTTGCCAGTTGCGCGCGCGGCAATATTGCTCCAGTTTATGTATTAGGCTCCTATTTTTAAAAAAAAAGTAAATAGTAATTAAAGTAATCCGTTACAATTATTTCGCTATGAAATTACATTATACATTACTACAGCAAAAAAGTGACGTGGTAATTATAGATTTACTTTAAAGAGTAACGGTTTACTTCCCAAATCTGGTCTGGCGTTATCATTTTGCGATTCTCTCTGACATTACCCGTTTTCCCATTATATATGTAGACAGCAAATTCGATGTCATTTTTTAAGACCTAAGCCTCGGCACACGCACCGAGCTCACGTCGAAATCCCCGATGAGGCGTCCTATCAGCGCGTGGCTATATAGTGTGCTAGATGGGAAAACCTCGGCGACCGCGACTTCTCTATAGGCAATACATCGTTCAAATGTTTGTCGAAAATCACAGCCTGCAGGGGCGTTTATCACTGCCCCGCACGCACAGGTTCGTCGCTTCTGAAAGCGAGTGAACCACGCGGAATAAGCACGAACGTTGTACACTGCCCTGGCCAGAGGCGCATGCAGTGCAATCCGCAGCGCCAAAACAGTGCCGGGAAATGCCTGTAGAGAACCGGCTGTAGCAGTTGACGGACGCAACCTCGGAGGAACTTCGGAGGATACGTGGGCGAGTGTATGGGCGAAGGCAGAGGGGCAGATAGATGAGCAGCTCCGCTATGCCCTCTCCTCTCGCTCTCCCACTCGCTCGCTTTGGTGTCACGGGGTACAGGCTGCGGCGGAAAGGAGGGTCGTACAGTAAGTTCCCGCAATGCAACGCGCGCTTCGCGCGCAGTCTTTTTGAGCTTTTTGCGAAAGGTTTACTAATGCTCCGCGTGTTGCAGAAGTTGCGTCCCTGTCTTTGATTTCTCTGTAGGGTTACAGCGGAATATGTTTCCTTCATTGTTTGACGGCGCGTTTAGAGTCCTTTCCGATAAGCACGCGTAAGAACGCCTCCAGTGTTAGTTGATCGCTGCCATGAAACCAATGCATTAGGAGTGTTATTTCGCAGCACATGTGGGACTCTCACATTCAGAACTGTAGCCTCAAGCTTTGGAGTACCATGGGTAATCTCTACAAATATCGATATGCAGGTTTGTATTTTTGAATGTAAACAATTAAAAAAAAGAGAGAGCAATTGGCGGGCTGAATGCCGTCTTCGCTAGGTGCTTCTCGCGTTTAGCGGACATTAGCTGAGGAAATAATCTTCATGGTAAATTGTCTAATTAACTGAAATAAGTTCATTAACTTTCTAAATATTGGTTTTGCGAGATATGTTGAAGTGCAGAAATGAAAGTCATTACTATTAGTGGCCAGACGAATTTAGAAAAAAAAAAAAAAACGCTTACAGGAACACTTTCGCTCTACGTGCTCCGAGCTACGGTGCGCTATCACACTCGGCCACCACCGATCCTTTTATTTTTGATTTTTATACGGTGTGCAAGTTTGTCTGCTCCTTGCGCACCTCGTGCGTTTGTTTACACCCCAAATGCACCCACGTGCGTTTGGGGGATAGGGGGTGGGAGGGTTACACCCGTCCTCAACAAATGACGACGCGAGCTCGGCTGCCTCGTCATCGCGGATTCTCTACGCGTTCTCTATACGATACCTCTTTGATTGGCGGGCCCCTCTTTGCGTTTGGATGCTTTAAAGAGAAATTTTAGAATCCTTACATGGAATTATATCTAAACAAAAGACGCGTTTTTGTTTTCTATAAGTAAATGCAGTCAAAACACTCTTACGGAAATCTTTAGACATACAACTGTCTCGCAAACGCATATTTGGCGTCTTATACACGTGGCCATTGAGTGAAATACTTATATACACGAAGATTCAATTAACCCATTGATTATAATAAAATTCTTACTCATGCAGTACACATATACGTGCACCCAGATATTGCTCTCTTCAAAAATCCGGTAGGCCTGGACATGCATTGAAAGTGGGGAACCAGTCGGGATGACTGAAAAGTGAAGCATATACACTCCTCACAGCTCTAAAAGGAGCGACTTCGTCGTACGTGGTTTCTCTGCGTCTCCGTCTGTCAGCTTGCAGTCCCCTAGACTATGCAGTCCTAATAGGGCGAAGATGTCGCATGGGACCGCTTCGTTTTCTGAAGATGGGAGGAAGCGAAGACTGTAGTCGTTAGAAATAAAATATTCGTTTCAAGGGTGCGTTGCAGCACATCCGCGAATAAAAACACTACGTGCGATAAATAAAACAATGCTCTATAGCTTTTAACTAATTAAAGAGTCGAAAGTTTACTGTCGAGGCTGTAAATATTTCTTTTCCCTGAAGCTAAGTTTTTACGGGTAAAGTTGAAGCGTGTAGTCGGAAGAAAAAACGTCTTGGTTGAGGGAGGCACGCCCATCATCTTGCCACTCTTGAAAACATCGTTAATGGGTTCCTGGGTAATACGAGTTCGATAAAGTGGTGGTGGCAACATGCTTTCCGTAAATCTTCTTGGCAACGTCTTTCTTCAAGCACTAAACAAATATTCCAGTCAAAACCGAGCTTCGAGAAACTGAGGGTAACGACATCCTCCTTCGAAAACTCCCTATGCGTACCCTGGAAAGCATTGCCCGTTCAAACAACAATATAATTTAAGCTCTCAACAATATATAATGAGAATATGACTTTGTGGAAAGAGGGGACACACATTTTAAGAATGAAGAAAAAACAAAAAAAAAAACAGGAAGCCAGCTGGCGTACAAACATGTGACACAATCCTACACCACCGAGCTCGAGGGGGAGGAAACGGTTATCCCTTCTAATACGCACTCATTTCGAGGATCATGTGAACGTCGCAAATATTCTATAAAATTTCTTAATGCTAGTTTGAGGGCAGTGAAGCATCTGAAGCATGTGCATAAGCTTTGAAGCGAAAAATATATTACAAACACTAGCTTGAGAATAAATTGGGAGGTATCTTCCTTTCCAAGCGTCTGTTTTTCTTTTTAACGTAGTTGCGAGGGTGGACCGGAAGGTTGAGCAACTACGAATTTGCGAGAGCGGAACTCCGAGATACGTGATTTCATCCTCGTTCTATGCTATCCCCGCAAAGAAACGAGGCTTTGTGGCCCAGGAACTATACCAGAAGCCATTGCCTTTTGACAGCTTTACTGAGGCTCCCGTGATTGTGCAGTAGCTTGTTGTTAGGTCAGGGGCTTCCTCAACACTTCGCTTGTCAATGCAAAAAAAAAAAGCAACATCATCTGCATACGCACGAACTTTGGTCTCAACATTGACCAGCGCATATCCATAAATATTATTTTGTCAAGATGCTAAGGCATAAAGACTCTAGATACAAGGCGAAAAGCAATGGAGACAGTGGACAGCCTTGTCTGACGGAATATTTTAGTTTAGTTTTATCAGAGAGAATGTTATTGATGAGCAATCGTGTGAGCCGTTTATGTAACATGTAGCAGAGCTGGAGTCCCCCTAAAACAGTTGTTCCTAAGTTGACATGCTTGAAAACCACCAAACAAAAATGAGTGGCTTTTGCGGTCAAAGGCTTTTTAAGATTTATTTGTACAAGTGCCACTTGTTCGTTATTCTCTGGCACGCACCCCTGTACTGAGCGTGCAACATGTATATTTGTTTGGAAAGCCCGTTGGTGTTTCCCGCAAGTTTGGTGTTCACCAACCAGCTTTTTTATTACGAACTCTAGTCTTTTATTGGGTACTTTGGCATACATTTTATAGTAGACATTGCATGGGGAAGGAACGTTTCTCCGTACTTGGAATGATTTGAGTTTACTCTTACTCTGAATGTAAAAGATAAGGAGGCCAACTTGACGTCGCAGGGTCAGACTCTCCCTAGCTGACTCCCTAACATTCTAGGCCAAATATTAGAGATACCTAGTGGAGTAGATAAGGAGCTGACCGTGGTCTTGCCGACTCAGGGACTCTCCATCTCGCATCTCGCTCCAGCCCGCTGTCAATCACGCCGACGCCACGACGTTTGCTTCTGCTCTTTCGATGCTCAACCTTTCTTCGGTTTCTGGCACAAGGTCGCCGATTCAACCTTTGTTTTCAGTTTACGCTCGTCTATCCTTTTCCTTCCGCGACATTTCTGGTGACGGTGCGGGGTAACTTTTTATGTCATTTACTCGAACGCCCCCGAGGATCCGCCGTACCAGATCGATTTCAAGCCCCAGAAAACTTCTTCGTCTGGAGCCAGACGAAACCCGAGCAAGCCGCCGTACTCAAGGCGAGCCTTCGGAATTTGGTCCATTGGTGAAACATCCAGGAAAGAAGCCGACGTACCCGGAGATGTTTGCCCAGCGCCAGCCGACCGAAACTCCTGCTGCCGCATGCATCGTCGTTTTCCTGCCCGTCGCACCACGTACCCCGACGCCCTTCCACGGCAACGTCCATGGAAACATCGACAGCTGTACGCAGCAGTATGAGCGAGTTGCCCATCCCAATGGACGAACGCCGGAGCAATGCCTGCAAAACGACTCGTACAGTCTTTTTTCAAAAGTTTAGAGTCCACCGCGCGAGTGGCCAAAGTGGGCTCGCTCCCGTGCAGCGGCACTCTTATCGTCGACGCTCGCTGGTTGCGAGATTTTGGACAGCGAGGGTGAACTTCGCTCTCGGTATTTTGAGCCGCCTCGGTGGCTCCGAGGCGAGAGCGCTGGCCTACGGATCCCCATGTGGCGGGTTCGAATCCCGGTCGAGGTGCCCGCAATCCGACGGAGGCTTATTGCGGAGGAGGCGCCGTGTAACCGAGCTTTCGGTTGCACGTCAAAAGATCCCCAGGTGGTCCAAATTAATCCTCAGTCCTCCGCTGGGGCGTGCCAGACGCCCGTCGTTGGTTTGTCGCGTAAAACCCTCCAATTTGACTTTTTCTCGCTATTTCGCGCCATTTTGTTATCAAGGCGAGCGCGACGCGAATGCAAAGTTCTCCTTCGCTCTAAAAAAACTTTGCAGCCAGCAAGCGCCAACGACAAGAGCGCCGCTGCACGGGAGCGAGCCCGCTTCGGCCATGCGCGCTGTGGGCTATAGACTTTTGAGAAAGACTATACCTGGAATGAAATCCACAAGGCGACGATCACCACCTGGGAAGCATGGAAATATTAGCTCCGCCGAGCGTTTGCGACCCAGCTGCAACGAGAACGCACTGAGGAGCTCCTATAGGCAAGGGTTTAAGGCTCCAATTGTGAGCTTCGTCAGCTTCGTCGAGGACGTGCTTCGACTAGCAACCGAGTGGATACCGAAGCTCCTGAAGCGAAGAAACTGACGATCCTCATGCGGGGATCAAATAAAACACCCTTGGGGGTCTTGTGCCCAGATATCAAACGTGCCCTGCAGGCACGAACCCCGCACTACCAGCGACTACCTGGCGTCACTGCAGCCTCTTCGTCAAGCTGCTACCTTAGATATAGCGTGAGACTCGCCAGGATTCGTGAGAAGTAGTACTGGCCCAAGCTTCCGATCTGTACACACGATCGCGCCATGAGTGGCAACGACGCCAGAAATCGCCGACAATGTCGGAAGGACTCCTCCAGCCGATTGCTCCCCGACTTCATCGTTCCAGCAGATTGGAATGATTTTTGTTTTAATTTATTCGCTTACGCAAAGCGCCAGATGGCATTACAAGGGGAAGTGGGGTATACAACAAAATGTTTAGCTGGGCTTGTTGGTTCATGACTGGAAATGAGCGCCAAAGGAACGGGGACAGGTGAAGAAGTGGATGACAACACGGGGCGCACTTGCAACATAACGTTTATTAGAAAACACACTTGCTTAAATACCTAAAATAAACCGTGGCACTTCCAGCGTCCCCCCTCTTTTTCTAAATATAGAACTTCCTTATCTGATAAGGCCACTGACGGCTCGTTGATACAGATATCGGCCCCTCTTGTTTTGATGATGAATGCTTCGTGAATCTCTCCGTTTTTTTTTTTTTTTTTTGCTGTGTCGCCCCAGGATGATTGTGTTTATACACCAAGTGATACAATAAAGCAATATGAAGAAACAAAACAGAAAGCGCACATGCATGAGGATATACTGGAAAAAAAAAGTAAACTTCTGACAATGCCGTGAAACAAGCGTTATTGTCCAAAATGTCTAGAACCTCCGAAGACAATTGGTTCCATTCGCTAATGGTTTTGGAAAAAAAATGATTTATACCCCTGTCAGACGGGCACGTTAAATGACATTACAGCTCGGCGAATGAGCGTGAGCGATGAAGAACCAGGATCACGTGAAGAACCAGGATCACGAGCTGATTCGCCGAGCGGTGAATGACATTCGATCAAAATGACATTTACTTTCCCGTCTGACAGGGGTATTAAACTGGTTTGTGTTAAATTTGTATTCTCGGATCTTTAGTTCATGATCTACACGATGAGATATGTATTGCGGGAAGAACATATAGTTTTCACTGTGTATATCAGATCTTCAGTAACTTCGTTATTAAGTGGTTTTCGCCATAGTTTCTTCTAGTTTCAAGAGATTCTCAACCTAAGTTTCGAATATTTTTCAAATATTTTTCGAATAATTTCCCAATAGTGCCGGCGCGTCCCACAACACGCCGGCACGCCTGTCAAACGTGCCCGCAAGATGGCAATACGTACCCTCTTCTCCTAGACAATGATTGTCGTCATCGGCAGAAGCAGTTCCTCTCTATACGTACGTTGCTGTTGCCTGCATTAGTAACCACTGCGTCAAGTATAACCCGCATGTAAGCAATTTGCCGAGAGACGAGACAGGCGACGTCGACCCGATTCGCTGTCGCTCGGTCACTCGCGCGATAAGGCAAACCGCATGAAAGTGGCGTGAGCAAGTGACCAAGGCGATGAGGACGTTGTCCAGAAATCCAAACACCGAGCGACGCGACGAGCGACAGTGAGAAATCTCCGTCGCTCGCTGCTGAGTCTTGACCCTCGTTGCTGTCGCTCGTCTTGTCGCTCCCTAAATCGCTTACATGCGGTTCAGCATTTAGGAACCGCTTTCGCACGAGACTGCTCGTGCACGCTTTCAAAAAGCGTGTCGTGGAGACGTTACAGAACTGGGTGCAACGGTACCGCCGCTCTGCGTGAGCGAAGTAGAAGTGGTAGTAACAGGAAGTTGTTCGAAGAGAAAGCGCAGTAGAATGTGGAAGTTTTTCGGCCGCTCCCATGCAACCAATTGAAGAAGCCTCAACAGCTGCTTGTGTCGAGTCTTTCCCAACACTTTCCATGGTTGTTCCAATTGTTCAGTGTATGAAGGTGTTGCTTTTTGAGGGCGCAAGTGGAACAAGACAATGTGTTTTCCCAGAATCTTCTCAGATCATTGAAAACAAGGTTCCGGTACGTAAGCACACAGGCACATCACGCCCTTGCCACCTTCTTTGATTCTCCATTCAAGAACATCTGCTACAACAAGGAATTAAAATAGAATGTAGAGTTCCTACTAAGTACAACGTCTCAGGATGTACCAGGCTCAAGCGAACTGTGATTTTATGTTCAGCATCCGCGTCAACCGTGATATTAAAATTAGCATTCTAATATTATAGCAGCTTTTGTCTCTATTTCAATATATACCGTTGAACTCTAGTTATTAATGTCTAGTCGCGTTTTTACAATAAATTTAAGGAATATATTGGAACAATAAAAATAATCTTATAATATCTTTGCTCTTCTTTAGTAGCGGTCTCCTTACTATTCGGAAACTATTCGAGAATTATTCGATTCGTATTCGTATTCGATTCGGTCCCACATTTATTCGATTCGTATTCGATTAGGTTTCAAAAATCACTATTCGCACACCCCTACTGTGTACTATTAGTTTCGAATTCGCTTAACTGGATAGACGACAACCGTTGCTGATTTAAGGCCCACGCTAGTTCCGAATTGCGGCAGTGACGTGGCACGTCATCTCAGCTTTGCAAATGTCGGAAAGGGCCCGTCTTCCAAGATATCTAGGGAACCATATATATGTATATATATATATATATATATATATATATATATATATATATATATATATATATATATATATATATATATATGGGCGGTTTCATTTGGATTCAGGCAACAAGGGGCAGTCGTTTTTCTTTTATTTTGCTTCAAACCTTTATATTTCGTGGCGCATGTTCCAAGAAGAACAATCCTTTTTATTTGAATGTCCTGGCATGTTTAGTTTCTGAGAAAAAATATCTCAAATAAGCGGGAAAGAACGACGAGGTTTTGACGATTGTTGTGTGTGGCGTTTTTTAATCACTGTTGAAAACAGCAACAACGGACGATTTAATCTTCGACGTTTCGGCCGGAGTCCGGCCTTTGTCAGGAAGACCGGACGAAGGCCGGACTCCGGCCGAAACGTCGAAGATTAAATCGTCCGTTGTTGCTGTTTTCACCAAAGGTTTTTGTCTTCCCAGTTATATACCTACGCCTTCGGCCTCCCGCCACCATGCCCGTTGTGTGTATATAAGTCAGAGCTGCTTCACCTATATATATATATATATTGTATTTCCCTTTTGTTATTTTTTTTTATGGGAAGGCGAACGCACTCAGCATGTTTAACTTCACTTACAGTATGGTTTACTGTTTGGGTACTTCGCAAGTGAAAAATAAACGATTATTGGCTACTAAATAGAACAACGAAACGACGATTCTTTAGTCGATGCTCTTCTCAGAAGGGAGTTGACAATTTCCTGACGCAATTTTTTGGAACGGCCCACATTCCTTCCGGACTCACGAGAGGAGACCGAGAGAATGCCATTCAAGATTCACGTTTCTGTTTCCGACCCACCGCGTCGTCCGATCACGTCGTCCTCCGTCAGCGGAAGCGGTACGCTGGAGGACATCCGACCACTTTATTTGTTCATTTTGAAGAAGGGTATGTATACATGCATCACGAACGTCTTTCTCGAGAATCCCGGTGCGAAATTTCTCTCGCGAATGAAGCAAGGAGTTGTAATTCTTCTGCGGACACGACGCCCTCAAATGCGAAGTGTAACCAACATTCAAAGCATCGGCTTTCTTCGCGTGCTCCACTGTTTAAACCAGGGTGGTCTCGTACCTCTGCGGAAAGCTCACGCTCGTGCAGCCTTCTCAATCGAGGCGCTCGTGCAACGGTCTTCGCTCCACTGAACTTTTTCGAGGTGAGATGCAATGTTAGGGCAGAGATTTGTCGCGCACGTCATCGAATGGCTGCCCCCTTTCCTCACTCGAGATGAAGAACGCGTAATGTAGGGCGACGTTTATCGTAAGGTCGAATATTCCGGTCTCTGAATCATTGGGGAATTGTAGTTGACCGTTTCCGCAGCCCGCTAAGCACCCAGATAGCGCTCCGTAATCCGCCACAAGACCTTGAACTATGCAGACAAGGCTGGCGGCGCGCATACGCAGCTGCGGCGTTTTCTTTACGGATACCGTAGCGGAGGAGAAAAACGATCTACTACAATTCCCTATTCAGTTTGGAAGGCTTGTTCGTGTTACGGTGTCCTAGTGATTATTAGGCGTTTATTTTGGTACGTACTCGCAGCCTCACGAATCTTTTCCATCACTTGCTCGTCCTATGTTATATTAATCTTACCAACTCTTCCTTGCAATCGGGATCTATAGCAACAAAGGCGATGCTCGTTTTGAATTTCGTCCGAATATGTTCGAATTAATATTACCTAGGTACAAAGGGCCAACTGCTCGCCCATGTGAAAAGAAAATATTTGTTTTTGTTATACGAGGGTTGATAGATTTTTCCACAGGTATAGCGTGTTTGCGATCATCTTTCGTTGTCGACGGTCGATAACATTTTTACGTAAAAAAAAAAAGGAGTTTCATTATTCGCGTTTGTGCAATTTCTCCGAGCAGTAATTGTTCTATGTTCGTCTATATTAGGGCCGATAGGTTTCGTTGGTGCTCTGTTACTCTTTCTTTCTGTGACCTCAAGAAAAGGATCAGCCTCGCCGATACGTCACGAGTTGTGATCCTGGCGACTTATGATCAGCTGCGAACGACAAGTTCCATGATAAGCGTAAAAAGCGCGGTGGAAACTTGGAGTCCTCACGTCGTTAAACCAACACCGTCAAGTTGACAGTCTGGAATCGCTCTTATTTCCGTCGATGAAAGCAGAACTAATTCCAGTAAAGACGTTGTCGTGAGCGTATAGCCAATCGTGAAACGTGGACCACAATTGCGCTTTTGGACGCACACGTCGCCGATAGTCGTGCAGTGACCATAAGTGTAACTAGTAGATGGTTATATTGTCCCCAGTTATTCACTTACAAAGGCCTAAGTGATCAGGCTTGACTTTTGCTGGAGGCGTTCGTCTCTCCGAGGATGGTGGAATATCTGTAATTTTTATCGACGAATGTAGCGATATCACGGACTGGTCAACGACGACCAGAAGGTCGGTGCTGGCCACGTTGACTGCTCCGCTTATCTGGGTGGCGAGTTAAGAGAGCTCAGTAGATGCTGGTCATCCGGTGCGAGCTAATTGATGCCTTTCATAACACTTCGACCCAGGCGCTGCCGAAGCGCGGTGCGATGCAACGAGGTAGAGTATACGCGCTTTGCAGGGGCTGTGCCTGGGCGCCGCCATAATCAACCTTTGGTTGATTTTTCGCGTGAAACGATCTTTGGCTAGTTACTCCGGATTTCGTGAGGCCGTGGCCTGTGACGTCAGATGATGTCACATGTCATGACATTACGTAACCTATGCACCAATTCTGTTTCTCCGCTAAGCTTCGCGGGGAAATGACGTCACGTGACCTGATATCACGTTACCTATACAGCAATTCAACTTCCCCGCTAAATTTAGGAACACGATTAAGGTTACACGCACGCGTTAAATTATCCGACGTAGAGCTTCGCGAACGTAGGCTTCTGGAGTATCGCTAAACGTTTCTGATGCAAGGACAATTAACGTATCCAACAAAAGTGCCTAGTATTTCGACATAGGTTTTTTTTTTGGTTTCCTCTTATTCCGTTTACTTCACTTCATCATTACCACAACATGCCCGGTCATTGCCATTTTAGATATTAGAGACCCCTTTCAAAGTTCGAGTGCCGATTCCTAGAAGGTCGGGGAACCCCTGCACAATGGCGGAACAACTGACGTAGTGAGACGTGCAAGTCATTCCATAAAGGCTTTGTTATAGTAGTCCGACATCGAGCGTGCGCGCGCGCGTGTGTGTGTGTGTGTGTGTGTGTGTGTGTGTGTGTGTGTGTGTGTGTGTGTGTGTGTGTGTGTGTGTGTGTGTGTGTGTGTGTGTGTGTGTGTGTGTGTGTGTGTGTGTGTGTGTGTGTGTGTGTGTGTGATTTGTAAGTGGAGATTAGCAAACACAGTGTAGGGCAGCGGACACCGATAGTGATTGGTCGCGGATATCGAGTTCCTGCTCGCCGGCCAATGAGACGAGCACGTTCTGCGCTACGCTGCATTCGCTGCGCTACAGAGCCTTAAGATTGCGAAGCGGAACGTCGTAGCGCGGCCAATGCTAGGAGCCGACGAGCCAATGAAACATCGTCAAAAGTGCAACGTCATTGCGCTCGTCACCTTTTTTTTGTGGGTATGTTTTTTTCTTCTACTCCAACGAAACGCATAAGGTGTGCCGTTACGTTGCGGTTGTAGTCCGCCATTGTGCGGGGATTCCACTGCTGCCGAGAGAGGGCAGTATTTCGAAAGAGGTGTAGCGTGTCCTCCCTAGCATTGGCCTTCGTGGAGACTCGTCACCGTCCTTTCCAGTGGCTCAGTGTCTCAGTAAGACGAGAGATGGTCAGGAATGGCGGTTGTCATCTAGCGCGCGTTCGAAGCGTCTCTATTACCGATTTGCACGTCACACGAACTATCGAGTCACTGGACGTCCTGCGGGATCCTCGCAACACCGACCGTCCCATAGCAAGATCTCCATGCACTACACTAACCCGCGGAGCACCCGTATATATCCAATCGGATCGACGTGCGGAGGAAGGTCGGCGAATCAGAAAGCCGAAAGATATGGTTGCGACCCGAGTACGAACTCCGCAACGCGAGAATGGGCGTGACGTGAACACGCGAGAGATCCGTGTCATACTGGTGCAAAGCTGAATTACGTCGGCGTTAACGTTCGGACCGGACTCTCCGGTCGCCGAGTTCCTTCCTCGGCGCTAGACTCCCCGTGCGAAAGTGGGCACGTGCGCACGTTTAGAGAGCAATATACTTTAAAAAAATGTCTGCGCGTCTACTTACCCGCAAAGCACTCGAAGAGA
Organism: Ixodes persulcatus; assembly: GCA_013358835.2. Classification (NCBI taxonomy): domain Eukaryota; kingdom Metazoa; phylum Arthropoda; class Arachnida; order Ixodida; family Ixodidae; genus Ixodes; species Ixodes persulcatus. The sequence continues at coordinate 52,168 of JABSTQ010009284.1, forward strand.
CAATCTTTGCGATCTACGAAATTAGCTCGGCGAATGATGAGGTGGAACATCTGTTGAGTCCTTAAAATAGAGTGAAAGCATGACGCATTGCATTGCGTAATGCCACAGCGCAGACTTCATTTTTAGGCCTAAATAGATGTTCCGCCTCATCATTCGATGAGCTGATTTCGTAGATCTCAGAGATTGGCTCTTCGAGGGTTTTGCGGATAAGTAGACGCGCAGGCATCTTTTAGAGTGTAAAGGATGCACTGTGCTCAACAAGGCTTAAAAAATAACATCATAATTTGGGGAGTGAGAACTTGGCTACATGAGCCGAAAACTAGATGACACTGGAAGGACGTGCATGCCCTTGTTACACTTTAGCGTAAAGCCGAACAACTGAGCAGAGGTTATGCAAAAGATAGCATGCATGCAAGAAACATGCGGGAATATTTGGCGTGAATGCCATATATTTTAAATAAACAGTTTTCGAGCAAACAAATGTGTGGCATTACTTTCTAAGCAACCCTTTTAATTCATATCTTTTTTTTTACTGAAGGTATGTTCAAACATGGCAGATTGAGTCTTTATTCTGGGAATAAGAAAGAAGAAGCCGGCGAACTGGTGAACCTTCAACATATCGAACACCCGAGACTAAGAACAAAATGTAGAGAACACACTCGCACCTGCGTGTGTTTGTAGTCACCCTTTTGTTCCTAGTTTCTGGTGTTCAAAATGCTTCAATCTGCTTCAATCTGCTCGTTCACCGAAAACAGTGAAAAAAGAATTCTCAACAAATTTAATTCACATACGCATTATGTTTTGGTGGAGGAGAGAAAAGGAGTGCAGCGGTAGTATTTGCTCAAAGGGCCACCACTTCCTGCTCGTGTTTAGCCTGATATCTTTCTTGCTTGGTGATTATTGGGTGATTTCAATTGAAATCGAACACATGTGTCGGTGTGGTTACTTTGATTTGCCTCAAATAAATTCACAGGGTGTATTTTTTAAGCTTTACAGATTTGTTTAAAAAAAAACGTGAAAGCTACACTTATGCGGTTTATGCAGGTCAGTTATACGGCCAGAGGGACATAGTATAGGGGGCTAATCGTAAAGATCAATCGGCTCATTAAGTAAAATTTGTTGATTGACTTTTTAATTTGTAAAAATGGATATATGTTTTCAATTAGAAACTTGCTAAGCGCAATCGAAACCACTAAGTCAGTAATTTTCAGAAAGACTTTGAGCGCGTGAGATGCGCAGCAGTGCACTAAATTTACCACTCCTGAAGCAGGAGCAAGGCTACTGGTGCGATAAGATGCCCGCGTGATCTTTCCATTTCTTATCATAAACATATGAAAATATGACGGTTCCATATCATGCTTTTAGGTGGAGGTGGGATGAGGATTACAGTCTAACAAATTTGTGATTGCCTCCTGGGTATTTTAGATTTTGTGAGGGCGGGCATTGTCAAGTTGGAGAAAAAAATGTCTTTACGATTCCTCCTATGCCGCATATGGCGATAACGTGCACAATTGGCAATTCACTTCCTTTGCTGACTAAAACATATGGGGCCATTCGTTTACTTGCACTGTGCCAGTTCCCATAAATAAATTCATCGGCGCGCTGCAATATTTCTAGCTTCGTGGCTGTGGCAGGAAGCTCCGACTGCTCTCTCTCGGCCTTCCGAAGCTTTCATTCTTTTCACCCAGCATCAAACCATGCTTATTGTATAACGTTTATAAACAGCGCAGAAACGGTTATGAAATTTTCTCAGATACCTTTTCTCCGCAACCAGAAAGTCAATTACAGCTAGTTGTTTGTGGCGCATGTCAGACACAGACACCATGTTCACGGGCTATTGAAACAGTGTTATCTTGCAACGGCCGTAAAATTACACGCATGTATGCAGGAAATATAAATGTTGAAACCTTCAAATTTTCATGTTTCTATTTTTTTTTGGGGGGGAAAGGAAACAAACATGTCGGGCATTACTTTTTTGCAATGCTCGATCATTCAAAACTGTCATTAACATAATAGTTTAATTAATTTGTATAAAATAAATTTACCCCAAATCACATTAATTTTATTAATTTGATTTTGACTCGATTAACTTGATTCGATACGAGACACCCAAGCTTCCCATGAAGCTTGGGTGTTTCGTATTTAAGAACAGTTTCCATTCGGGGTTTTTCGATTTCTCCCGATTACGTTAAAACCGGCTGGGGGGTTACTTTGCGGTACTTATTGGTGTTTACCGAAAACACGGAACCCTAATTATAAGCACTGGAAAGTTGATGAAGGAGTCTTAGGCAAGAATTTTGCGTAAATCGCAGCTCTGATTGGTTGCGTTGATCTCCCGCGCGCAGATTAAGCTGAGGTCCCCCAGCCGCGGCCATGAAGATCGCCATCATCGGCCAGAGCGCCTTCGCCAGCGACGTGTTCAAGCTGCTGCGCCAGAACGGGCACGACATCGTGGCCGTCTTCACCATCCCGGACAAGGCCGGCAGGGAGGACATCCTCGGTAAGCGCGCCGTAGTGCGGAATTTTTCGCGTCACCCTGAGGAGGCGAACGTTGATTGGACGCGAGGGCTGCGCAAGCGTTCGGCTCAGACTCGTGCTCTCGGTGATTGGAGACGAGACTCGACCGAACGGTGACGCGACGCTAGTGTCCTATCCCCACGTTCGCCTTCTCAGGGTCACGTGGAAAATCAAATGGTTGTTGATGCCACCCGAGTTTTTCCAGACAATTCACGCGGTTCAGGATCGTTAACCGCTGTCTGTGAAGGAGCCATCGTCAAATTACCGAGTATCGATTAGAGCGGCAGGATCAGATTATAACGTTTCTCGATAAGAGGTGCAATGTGTGCTTTCTAAAAGTGACTTCATTCTCTGAAGCACCGACTGTGTGACGGTGCTGGCTTTAGGAAGCGAATGGCGGCCCACAGCCGGAGAATGAACTGAAGGGCTCCATTTTGTTCCAGTGGAAGGAGCTTCGTCGTTCGTGTCGGTTGTCGTTACTTGTAAAAGAAAGTATCGAAAGTCTTTTGATCAGATTTGTTTCTGCTCTGGTCTGTTGCAGGTTAAGACAAGCTCCTCCCACCGAGCATCCACTCTTTCCACTTTAGCCGAGGCCAGTGTTGGTTACGTTACCAAAACTAAAAAAGAAAATAGCGTAACCTGTTAGATAGTGAAACGATCGATGCGTCACTAATATTCTTTGCCGTCCTTCGATGTAACGAAATACCGTTACCGTTACTTCCAAAAAGGAAGGAACGTTAGTTGCGTTACTTTAGATTTCAGTATTCGTCTGCGACAAGCCGCGTTTACGAACTTCGCCACTAACTCAATTTTTACAGAGCGATTTTACATTATCCTTATTCTTTGTTTATCACATTCTTAAAACCGAGGTAACGATGGCGCGTTGTCCCTTTAAAGAGACCCGAAACCTGACTCATTTTAATCGAAAGTAATGAGTAACAAGTAACGTAATTTGATGGGGAACAGCGTGAAATAGTTACAAAATTAAATTACTCCTTAGTCATTTCAAATTCTATCGAGTATGTTAGTACGTTACTGAAAGCTCGCTGAGCAGAGCGAGCGCAGGAGAGAGGCCGAGTACCCGCTTGCCTCCACTCCAGCGTTCGGTCTGCTAAAGTGGAACGAGTGGAAAGCTTCGTCGGGGCAGCGTGTCCCCCTTTCTTAATTTGCAACAGACCGTAGAACAAGGGCCTTTTTCTGAAGTGATCGATACCACCTGTTCACTTTGAAGTCGCAGTAACCCATGATGCCCCTTGAATAAGCGCAAAACATCTTCTTGTAGAATGTTTCCCTTCGTTCATTTAGAGCAATTTTTCAAATAGGTATTCTATAAAAATATTTCATTGCTTCTACATTATTTAGCCGTGACCATGACCAGCAATTAGTGTTTTTTTATTAGTGAACAAAGTGTTTCTCATTAATTACATGTCTGCTCGCAATGGTAGCTCAAAATAATGGCAGACCGGTTTTGCCGACTGTTTCGCAGATGCAAGCGAGAATACTGCACACTATTTTCCCAGCTCAAGGCTAGATATCCACTTCTCGCTGTAATACCTTCGGATTCTAAAACCGAAACTACATTGCACGATAATAAAAAGCATCGAAGCAACGCCGACCGACTGATTGCTTCGGGCCTATTGTGAGTGGCTACAATAATATGTCGGTAGCCATAATATTTTTTAAATTTTATTTCACGTCGCGCGCATACACACGTGGAAGACAAAAGTGAAACCGCGAAAAGAAGATTGGATGACTAACATTTAATATTTTGCAACTCTTTTTATTTTTTACATTCCTTTCCTTTTTTAATTATTTTCATTTTTCGCTCACAATATCGCAAATTAAGTTAACGAGACGGTTCTACGGCGTCATTTTGTAATTGAATTGACATTTTACGCAGTTTCTTACCAATCGTTCTGTGTTGACGTCGTTGTCATCAGCTTAGGCGTGCAAAACAAACACCCCCTAAACAAAAGAAGGCCGTAGTTGCGGATCTTTGACGTCAGCTACCGGAGGCCAGCTCGGAGCACAGATGCAGCACAAAAGCTGAGTCCGCGTTGGGCTCGGACTCGTGTTCGATGAGTGATAACACGATTCTCAGCCCTACGCTGGCTTACACTCAAATTTGTGCGCAATGGTGGCCTTGTTTTTTTACGCATAAAAATTCGGCACCAAGGCTTTCTTGTCTAAGAAGGGCCTACGCTGAGTGACGTAGAAATTCCAGCGCTAAGGCCATATGTTGACCAGACCGGGGTTCCATTCCAACGCAGCGACGACGGCGTCTGAGGCCGGCACCCGCTGTCTTCAAGTTCCCCCGCTGGCGCCTGAAGGGCGTGGCCCTTCCCGAGGTCCTGGAGGCGTACCAGTCCGTGGGTGCGGAGCTGAACGTGATGCCCTTCTGCAGCCAGTTCATCCCCATGGAGGTGATCACGTGGCCCAAGCACCAGTCCATCGTGTACCATCCGTCGCTGCTGCCTAGGCATCGGGGGGCCTCCGCCATCAACTGGTACGCACTCGCTGAAACTCCGTGAAGCTCGCGGCCGCGTCATCTTTTCGCGGAACACAGTTCATTATCATCTACATTTGTCTCTGAGAAGGAATGAGTAGAAGAAAGTAGGGAGATCTTTGAGACGTTCCGCCTCAAGCGCGAGGTCTTAGACAACGCTTCGACGACTAGCAAGCTTCAAGCGCGCAAGCGCAGCCACGGAGCAAGAGACGACAGCGGTTTTTGTTCTGTCATAGATCATGCCCATTCTTAGAAGTGGCTGCATCTACGACCCTATGCGGCTTCTGAATCCTTTTAGCTTGCACTAAACTGGATGTTCTCGTCACCGGTGACGCTCCTAAGAGGTGCACTCGGGGCAACAATCACTGATGTTCCATCAACCAAGATTACCAATGAGGAAGGATAGCGCTATTCTTGTCTAATCGGTGTGCAGCCTCGGTGACAAGGGGGCTGAATATCGTTTTGTTATTGGGTGCTCGCGACAATCGGAACGTGCGCAATACCTCGCGCTTATATAACTGACCGTGCTGACTAGCGGAAAATCAGTGATATGGGTTCCGATGTCACCACGCACAAAGTATACTCTTAGGCGCTTCTGAGAGCTTTGAAAATTGCTGAATCTCCACACACGACATTAGCCACAGTCTTTGATTCTGAAGCTATCGACGCGTATAGTGATTGGCTAAGTCCAGCCCAGCTGTTGCTGATACTCACAATAATGACTCGCGCTAGAACACTCTCCATCTGGAAATTTGAAATGTCTTTCCCAGTGTACCATAACATGTATCGTATCTGGAACAAAGCGTTATGAGAGCTGCATTGTTGGGAGATTCCGGCGACTTGCCTGGTACGGGTATTGCCCGACTACCCGGAGAACCCAAACCACCCCTGTTTAATATTTCTGACACAGTATCTATCGGCAAAAGTCTGCACGTCCCGCCACCGTGGAGCGTGCTCGGGTACACTCATCTACAAAGATGTAGTCACGCAAACGAGCAAAAGAAGATTTTACGGGACTTTTCAAAGTCCGCCGCGTGCACGAAAAAAAAAGGCGTGTTGCTGGCTTCAGGTGGCATTTCCTTGGCTTAGAAGCCTTAGACTAGAGCCACTAAGTAAGCTACGTTTTAGAGCAGTCACCGTCTAACCATCTTGTTGCTTAACATCATTGTTGCCAATTACTTTAACTCTCGAAAAAAAATTTTTTTTCGAAAATTTTAGATAAAGTTTGGGACAAACCAAACCGATATCGCCTAGCTGAGCTTGCTGGCATGGCACCTAATGCCGCGGTCAACCAGCAAAAGCATTATACAAAAGACGATCTGCAGGCAGCGTCTGAGGCGTTCTTTGTATGACGATTACATTGGTGATACATAAACTGTCTTCAGACATTCTCGACGCATGTGTGAAGCAGACGTGCTTCGAACACGCTTGAGCCTAGTCTGGAGATAATTCTGCCATCGTGACTGAGCGAATGTGGAGCGCAAGCTCCTCTCCTTCTTGCACAGGGGTTGCGAGGATGTCAGAACGCCGATCTCTTATTGGCTGATCGAAAAAAAAAATAGTGGGCAGACCTCGAGGAATCCAGCATTGAGGGCTACCCACTATCCTTTCAATTAAAGCCAATCAAAGCTTAGCGTTGTTCTGACGTCACCGCAACTCCTGGCAAACGTTACTAGATTACCTAAGTTGTGACCCTCTTGCGGAAAGGGGTACCCCCCCTCACTCACTTCAGTCCGCCTCCCGTCGTTTGAAGCGCCATCTAGATTTGCGTTTCATAACTGGGTATTCTACAGAGCAGACCATGAACGCCACCTAGACGCTGTGTTTCGAATCGTAAGTATTCCATAAAATACACTGGAGTTACCATACCAGCCGTCCGGCGCGTCGAGCGACGGGAGGCGAGTCGTGGTAAGTGAGGGGTGTACCGTTCGGCGGGGCAAACAGCGTCTATGAGCAGTTCCGTAACTGAGCTAATCTAATAACGTTGCTTTTGGGCAAGAGGCAGACGACTTGCTCTCCGAATACCTTGTCTTTTGTACAATGTGTGAACAGTCTAGCTACGGCTTAAAGGTCAGAAAGTGGTATTTCCGAGTAATAACTATTTCCAGTCGCGCTCACTCTGCAGTGTTTGCACTAGGTATCAAAATGGCGAGCACCCTTGAAAAAATCTGGTAAATAGAATGCCGATACTCTAAGCGGAGCTTTCTTTAGTGACTCTAGCTGAGGCGGTGCAAAGATATTTCGACCTCTTCGCTCAGGACCCTGATGGAAGGGGACAGCACGGCAGGCCTGAGCGTCTTCTGGGCTGACGACGGCTTAGACACCGGTCCGCTGCTGCTGCAAAGGCAGTGCCCCGTGGAACCCAACGACACCGTCGACACGCTCTACATGCGCTTCCTCTTCCCAGAGGGTGTCAAGGCCATGGTGAGCTCTAGTGTGCCCCTAGGTTTGAAAGTGTTTCCAACTGCCCGACGGGGGTCACGTGGTGGATGGGTAAGGTTTCGTTTTTTCGGGGTTTATTTACCTTTGAAATCAAGGGTATTTTTTCTAAGGTTATTATTTTTTTTCCCAGGAATAATCGATGTTTTCTGATGTCAATATTTGGTGTCGAACCAAACCATTGGTTTCTAGCAAGCCTCGGCACTTGACCGACTAACCTACCAATTAATCGAGTAAGACTGTAATCGCGTGTAAATGTTTTAACAGTTAATCGGTTACATCTTGATAAAGAGTTAAAGTAAGATTTTAACGTTTTCCCCACGCAGACGTGGACGAGTACACATGTATGAAAGCAAGCTTTAGGTGAACTTTTGACATAAAGTAAACTGCAGGGGAGAGATTTGTAACTCCAAACAAGTGGAGAAGGTTTAAGGCCCGTTCACACACTCGCGTTTGAGTACGACCGATTTCGACACGACCGGTTTTCAATCCTCTTGGGGCGCCTTATGGCAGGCTCCGCAACAGCGCAGCCGGTTGGTTGTATGCCGTCACGAAACGCTTAAAACCCGGTTTTTAGCTTCGTCGGTTGTAAGCGGTCGCAATTGTGTGTGAACGGATTTTTATACGTGTTCCAGCCACTTGAACGCAGTTAGAGTTTCCGTTTAACACATCCGATATTACTCTGAAGAATCAAATGAGTTCGCTATAGCCTGAGAATATCGACGAACCTCTTGCCCAACTGAAGCAAATATTTGCGAGTGTGGGTGTCTTTTGACTGTTATACCTCGAGGTTGATGTAAAATCCGAAACTGTACATTTCGCCGTTTCTCATATATCCAACGAAGACAAAAAAAAAAAAAAATATGCAAGGAAATAAACGAAACCAAATAATTGATATAAATCGATTGAAGGGTTTCGATTAATCGGGTTAAAATTTTAATCGACGCCCAGCCCTAGTTTTACAGGGACTTAAGCAGGACGCGGGCGTGGCATTTCTTATCCTACGGGGAACCGCATACATGAAAAATGTCCCGGAACCGATTAGGCAAGGAAAGGAAGACAGCGAGTGTGGTCCCAGAAGAAAGGTAGATCCGCGGTCAATTCAGGCTGGGCTGCGTTTTATACAAACGTAAAATTAAGCTGTAGGTAAAGATTTTTTCCACTGAATTTCTGGAGTTTTTATTAAAGGCGAAGCGGCTTTCGGTTTTTCCCCGGTTTTTCTTTGATTTCGATAAAACCGACTCGGAGGTTCCTTTTTGTGGTTTATCAATAGGGACCTTTAGCAAACCGCTGCCGCGTTCCGAGTACCGCACTACAGGAGCCTTTGAAGCATGCTTTTAAGCGCGCGCCCGGGTATACCGTGTCCGCGGGGCACGTGCTTAAAAGCATGCTTCCACGGCTCCGGTAGTGCGGTACTCGGAAAGCGGCATCGGTTTGCTAAAGGTCCCCAATATTTCCTGAAAACACGAAACCATAATCATGAACCGGGTTTGCAGTAAAGCTACGAAGAGAAGCCGAACGTCTCGATCGTCCACAAGAGTCTCCAATATTGGCTCAGCCTTGCCGCCTGCTATCCTCCTGGCAACACGCCAACGCGCAAATGCGCGTAAGCAACCAATTTGCGCGGTAGGTTCCGCCATTAAAGTGCAAATGCTCTTCATGTTTTGAGCTGATCTCCCTCCTAAATATGTAGGCTATCCAGTGAGCAACCCGGATTTTGTTCGCGGCACTGTACTCTGTTCAGCCTTGAGCTGAGACTGCATCCAAAGCTACAAGCGTGAGCTAGCCCGCGTTCCTGGCTTTGAGGCGTGCATTTCTAGCGTGAGTGCTTGTCCTGCGGAAAGCGCTTCAAAGCAGCGACCTTGTGTCATTTCAAAGCAACGACCTTGTGTCATTGGTTGCAGTCTCAGCTTAAGGAGATACTTCAGCAAAATTTGAAATATACATACCGTGTTCAGAAGTAGGTTGAATATGATCCACAATATCCGTAAATGACAATTGCACGTTCGTATTTTGAGCCTGATGGCTGTATTTTTCGTTATAAACGGCCCACTCTGGCAAGCGCTTGGAGAGCAGCCAGCGGAGAGCACGTCACATCCGGCGCAATCGTGACGTAGTTTGTCTCGGGATGAGCAAAGCTGCGGCGAGGCTGACGTCGTCAGGACGCCCTATCCGTTCCATCCACCGAAGCGGTCGAAGCATGCCAGCGATCGGGCCTCCCCAACTAACCACAAAGCTGCTTTTGTGTGAATTTTGAGTGACAGGTTAATCTTCTATAATCTTGTAGAGAGACAATAGCGACGTCTGGGACACACAAAAGAGAGTCTGGGGGAGAGAGGAGTTCCCTCTTCTCTCTTCTCCCGTGTTTGGCTGGCGGCGAGACGGTTAGCGTCCCTACCCGTCAAGGTTCCTAGACGGCCATTACACACGAGGTGTTAGTGACATCCACGAGGTGCTCTTTGTTAATCATTTGATTCGTTTTAAAAATCCTTTTCGTCTCTTTTTAACAAGCTATTGCTGTGTCCGATATCACACTGCTTCTTTGAACAAGTATAGACCAACAACTAGGCGCCTAAATTTCGTTGCAGTATCCCTTTAAAGGCTAGCCTGAAAAAAAAATATTTTTCAACGAAAGTGAAAATCCTCTTCTCCACCCATCCCAATTCTCCCTCTGTCGCTCTTAACTTGACGGCGTGGGTAGGGACTTCTTTTGTTGCTGCACCTTGGGGCTGTTTGAGCCGGTATAAGCTCTCGGCTTATTCTGCCCCAAGATGCAACATCAAAAGGAGCCCCCCCCCCCCCCCCCCCCCCGCCCCGCCGTCAAGATAGCAGTGGGAGAGGGGCAAATAGGAAGGGTGGCGATAAGGATTTTCACCCTGGTTGAAAAATATTTTGCAGGTCGGCCTTTAAGGGTAAACGGATTAAAGCTAGTATCTGCTCAAAACTTCAATAGTGGCTGCGTTTCGAGGACGTTAGCCTGAGGTGCCAATGGTGCGTCTTTTTTGGAATTGAATATTCTAAAGTGATCTGCGCATCGATAGTGGCTGCGTTTCGAGGACGTTAGCCTGAGGTGCCAATGGTGCGTCTTTTTTGGAATTGAATAATCTAAAGTGATCTGCTCATCGATAGTGGCTGCGTTTCGAGGACGTTAGCCTGAGGTGCCAATGGTGCGTCTTTTTTGGAATTGAATATTCTAAAGTGATCTGCTCACCGGGGTTCCGAAATATATTCGAAAATCAACCTGAAATGCAGCTAGAAATATGTGTGGAAATGTTTCTAAGGCGCGTAACTAAATAAGTCTCAAAATTCGTTTTTACGGACATATAATCCTTCGGATTGCATTCTCTTTAAAAAGTAAGATTTTGATAAGAGCCGGTGATAACGGCAATTATTAAACGTAATATATACCTTGTACAAGAACAGTATATACCAAACGTTTAATACCAAAGTCTTTAGAGCAGCCACTCTTCTTTTCCACTTTTCTCGAAGTGATTGAATATAGTGTTGATTGATGTGAGCAGGGAGGTAAACCTGAACTTATTTAACGCTTCAAGAACTTTTACTTCATTGAATAGTGTTGATGAATATAAACAGGGAGGTTAACCTAGACTATTATAGCACTTCAAGAACTTAACTTCATTGAATTGGAAGTGTGATACAAGACAGTGGCATCACGGTGCGACTGTTAACAGAAAAACGTCTCAGAGGCATCGCGTTGTAGCACCTGACCTTAGTTTCTAATTAATGTCAGCTTGCCCGAGCTCAGCGCTATATGCACAACGTTCATGGCCACAGTCGACGCTAACTTTTTTGACGGAGGACTTAGAAATTGACAACACATCCCCTCCGTGCGCTGTTGAAAACGGCTACGATCATCTCAATCCCAGTACGTTTGCTCAATCTGCGTCTGCAAAAGAAGAACAATCTTACAATGAGGATCAAAATAATTCTCGTGTGGAGTTCATCACTTAGTGGCACTGACTAATGTCGTGCCCTAGTGATTTCCAGACCGTCGAACATACAAACGCTTCGTAGAGGTATATTCCAGGGCAGATAAACGAAAAACATGGCGGTGTTTTGCCGTCGTTGCCGCTTACGATGGCGGGGGACTAGGTCGACTTCAAGCTTCGAGCAACTCTTACAGGTCGAATGACGTGAAAACAAACAAGGAGCAACGTTGGGCAGGAATACGTTGTTGAGTCTTAACCTTAATCTTTAATCCGGATCGAGATCGGACATGCGATTAACACGGACGTTGTCGTTGACATTATGTGCCAAGGCGGATCGGCGCGCCCATATTAGGTTTCGCACGTTCCCAGTGGCGTCACACGGGGGGGCGGACGAACTGCCCCGGGTGCAGCGCTCATGGGGGTGTCGCGGCGGGCCACGATGAGCGGGGGGGGGGGGGGGGGGGGGTGTCGCGGCGGGATACAGACCCGGGTGCCGCTGACCCTCGTGGACGCCACTGCACGTTCCCAACACTGTGCTGATGAAGGTAAAAAGAGAGGTTAGCCTGGACTTATTTAACACTTCAAGAACTTACTTCATTAAATAGTGTCGATGAATGTAAACAGAGAGGTTTGCTTTGACTCGTTTAGCACTTCAAGTCCTTCACTTCATTAAATAGAGTTCGTGACTGAAAACGGAAAAGTTAGCCTGGACTTCGATTACTTGAATTAATTGAATAGGCTGTACCAAAGTTGAAAGCTGGGCTAGTTGGTGTAGGCTAAACATAGTGTAGGTAAAACAGCGCGGAACGAAAAAGATAAGAAACAAACGGGACAGGACAGGCGCTGACTCGCAACTGAAGGTTTTATCACCGAAAACATAAAAAGTAAACACGTAAGGCAGCAATCTACACATGCGCCCACCTTTCTGCCACATCACACAGGGCACCGGTCATACACGTGCCACGTGCTTCAGCCCCCTCCCCCCCCCCCCCTTTTTTTTTCATTGTCGAAGTAAAAAACAACATCTCTTTCACAGATTGCGTCACCGACGGCTCGCTGATGCACTGCGCCCCGCTTTCCGCTATGTAAAAAGCCTCTATCACCTCCCTCTTCACTTTGCCTTTGTGCCAATCTGCAAGCGTGATCTCCTCGAAGGACGGCTTGCACAGACAGCTTTTACAGTGCACCGCCAAATGCACTCCGACCGTGGCTCTCAGTGAATAGTTGTGCTCCCTGAGCCTATCATTTAAACACCTCCCCGTCTGTCCAATATAGACTTTACCACACGACAGGGGGACCTCGTATACCACTCCGGAAACACAGCTCACAAAGAGCTTCGCGTGTTGTTTTGTACACTTGCTCTTTGACAACCCCTTCTGCCTTGGTCCTTACCCTTGAACATATCTGGATCAACGTCTGGGGGTGGAAAACACCACAGGGACGTCGTATTTACTTTTTATGTTTTCGGTAATAAAACCTTCAGTTGCGAGTCAGCGCCTGTCCCGTCCTGTTTGCTCCTACATTCTAGTCTTTGTCGTTCTGCGCTGTTTTATCTACATTATGTTTAATTGAATAGGGTTTATGAATGTAAACAGAGAGGTTAACCTGGACTCATTTAATACTTTAAGAACTTAATAAAATATTGATGAATCTGAACAGACAAGTTAGCCTGGACGAATTTAACAATTCAAGAACTTCGCTTCAACAGAGAGCTTAGCCTGGACGCAATTAAAACTACCAGAAATTCATTGCATATAGATGAATGTAAGCAGATAGGTTAGTCCGGACTCATTTAACACTTCAAAACCCTAATAAAATATTGAAGAATGTAAACAAAGAAGATAGCCTGGAGTCATTTAACATTTCAAGGACTTCGCTTCAACAGAGAGCTTAACCTTGACGCAAAATCAATTGCAAGACCTTCATTGCACTTAGATGAATGTGAGCAGAAAGGTTAGTCTGAACTCATTTAACACTGCAATAACCTCACACGTTTTGCACGACCATGGGACGCGCAAGAGACGTAAGTAGTCAACCACGCAACTTTACTGAGTCAGAAGCCATTGCCTTATCTCAATGGTGGCGGCAAGCCTTTTTCGCAAAGCTTGCTGACATAATCCTTGAGATTATTACAAAAAGTACGACATCTAATAAAGTTGATTCTCCAGTAACTCAGTGTTCGGTTTGTTTGAGTTTGTGCACAATCAATGTCTCGACGGACAATCAATCGATTAATTAATCAATTATTATTTATTTGCTCTAGAGGAAGTGGGAACACGGGAAGTGTTTGTGTCTGATCTCGTGTATTCGGTATCAGAAATTGACAAGCTCTAACAATGCCCTTGGCAGAATGCGTTCCCTCTTACTGCCGAACTTGGCGCATGACAGTGAAGAACAACATGAACAATTTTCTTGTGACATTTACCTTATTTAATTCTAAAGTGGTTTGGTTGAGCGACGAAAAACAATTGCCGGAAAATAACACAAATTCGTTTTGAAGCTTTTGAATTTTATTGCATTCCACTTGGCAAATAAATCAAAATAATATTTTAAACAATTCCGTGTAGTAAGAATTCAATATGGTGACCATTAATTACAAGAAAGTGGTTTACAGCAATCAGTGCCAGACGATGTAGGCGCTTGTTCCGACGGCGAGCTTTTTTTATTGCACGGAAAGCGTAATTCCGGTCTTGTTAAAGCCACATTTTCGATTTTCAAACCGCAAATACTCACGCGTATTTGTTTTTCAAAAAGTGGCTTGGAACTCTTTTTTCGAGCTAAGATTTTTTATACAACTTTCGGTTCGTTTTCACTCAATTATGTGTTTCAATTTCCAATCCTCAATTGTAAAACTTATTGCATTAAAAAATAAAAAAAACGTTGGGATCGTTTCAAGCGTTCCTCTACAATTCTGGACCGTTGGGTTCAGGTGTCATCCCTGCGTTTAAAATTCTCGAATAAAGATATGAGGCGACTTTTGTTTTTCGTGATATACTACGTAGGTATGCTTCAGAAAACTGAGTTATCGTAGGTACAGGTCAATAAAACCTGACTCAGCCTATCGTAGGTACAGGTCAATAAAATCTGACTGAGCCTGGGTCACTAGTACTGTCAGATATCGCTTACTACGCTCTTTGACGTCCCACGTAAAAAATAAAGTGAGAGTTGAATGTATTGTAAGATATTAATTAATACTAATAATCTTATTAACTTTGTTCACCATATACCATTTACATGTTTATGTGGTGAGAGCTAGGGAAGAAATCCGTCCAAGCTGCTCGACTGGTCCCCAGCCCCCATGCAAGTACACAGTGATGCAGAAAAATACATTAGAGCTTCTATATAAATGTTCCTTGACATATACGAAAACATAACTTTTATATATAAATTCTAATTCATATGTAAAACGATCTTTATATTCCTTTATATAAAGATTCCTTTATATAAATATTTTAATCCATGATCTTACCATGCATCAAACTTCTTCTACATGTGGGATCGCGAACTCGATGTATCTTTTTGAAGCATGGCCATCATGCCTGTGATCTTCCCGGCACCGCATCACGCTCAGATGAAAATGAGTTGTTGTTGAACGTCTCTTTATTAAACGGCCATGTTAAAATCCGGTACTTGACGTCCAGTCACGTCTGAAAAAAAAAAAAAAAGAATGTAGTTCTTATTGGGTTGTGTTCCCGATGCCATCTTGGCAGTGACCGTGCGCTCTCGTCTGCAGGGAGAAGCCGTGGAATTGATTGCACAAGGAGTGGCACCGCGCACCGTGCAGCCCACAGAGGGTGCCACTTACGACGCCATGCTCAACAAGCGCGAGCTCTGCAAGGTGAGTGGCTATTAGTGGCATCCTACAGACTACAAACACTACAACTATTTATTAAAGCCATAAACGAAATCATTTTTAAATTGGCTTTGAAGGTGCTTAACAGTACTTCCAGGAATTACCCTTTTTCCTTTTCTTTGCAACAGTATTGTACAGATTACTTGTACCATCTTTATAACATGGTCAGTGTATACTAACTGATTTGATTGAAGCTGTCCGAAATTGATCTTTAGATTTATGTTTTCTAATTACTATCAAACATACAGCGTAAGCACTATGAAATCTAATCTTAAAAGTAAACATTTCGACGGAACTCCGCCTGGTTAGGTAAGCATTAAGACAGGGTACTTAGTAGACTCTAACCAATATCTTCAATGTTCCTGACGTTTCGAAGCCGGCTCGGCTCCTTGATCACGGGTGACTGTATGTGGGCCCAAAGGTAGCAATCTGTCGTAGTTTTCTTCTTCTCTCTCTTAGCATTGTTTTCTTCTCTGTTTTCGTGTGTGGCACATTATAGCCCGTAAATATAGCTGCTTGGCAGCGTTCCGGTGGATCGGTTCAGATTGTGATTAGTACTTTGTATGTGCCAAGATTCTAATAAGAGACGCTTTCTTCAGTTTCTTTCTCTATCGAGGATGGAACTGTTGTCAAAGCCGATGACGTGGCCGGTCTTCTGAGCATGTTCCGCCAGCGCGTTGCCTTGGATGTCTTTCTTCTTTACGTCATACTTATGTCTGCGCAGACGTTCGGGAAAGTTCTTCGTTTCCCCCACATAAGAGGCGTCGCATTCAGCACAAGGAATTCGGTAAATCGGGCCTTGAGCTTTTTCTTTTGGGGGACGATCCTTTGAAAGAGGAACAAGATGGCCTAAAGTTGAGACGGGCTTATGTGTAACTGCTATGCCGTACGGTCTCAGAACGCGGGCTAGGACCTCGCTCGTGCCATGGAGGTATGGGACGCACATGCGGCTGGAGGTGCTTTTGTTCTTGGATGTAGTAGGGTGACAAAGTTTCTTGTATATCTTGTTGACGAATCTTGTGGAATAGTTGGTTTTTCGAAGGTCTCGTTTTATAAGATCGACTTCCATCTTTAGTGACTCCTTTGTTGAGCAGACCGTGAGGGCTCGTCGAAAGGGCGCCGACACCACAGAGGATTTGTGAGTTGTGGGGTGGTCTGACGAGAAGTGTAAGTAGCGTCCGGTGTGTGTTGCTTTCCTGTGTACTTGGAAGGTTAAACGGTTCCCTGTTTTTTTGCACGGACACATCCAGAAATGGGAGGCAACCGTTGGATTCTTTGATAAATTTGCCACGTCTCAGCTGCTTCCTCGGCCACCAGGAGGAAAGTACTGGAACACGAGAAGAAGCTTGTCTCTCTTCAAGGTCGGCCCAACACCCCTCAAACTTTGAACAAGGGTTTCGTCAAAAACCTCTCTTCGGAAGTGCTTTCTCCAACCGAGACACTAGTTTTGGCGAAAGGAAAAAAACTTCAACTCTACCACTGTACATCCTCCTCTTGCACTGATGGCAGTTTCCGTTGAGGAAGGTTTACACAAACTAGACCCTTGCATCCGCGAAGAAGCTCGCTTGAAAGCCATTGGCGTACTTTCAAAGGTAAACCAAAGGAGGCATTTCAACTATAGCACAGAAGAAAGATCCGCCCTAGAGAAGCTAAAGGAAGACAACAGCATCGTAATTCTCCCTGCTGACAAAGGAAATGTTACAGTGGTGTTGAACCGCACGGACTATGAGAAGAAGGTGCACGAACTTCTGAACACCACAGCGTACACGATTCTACCGAAAAACCCAACATAAAAAATTCACGGAATCTTAAACAAAGCACTTTACGCTGTCTTCAATAAATATCCGGAGTCTCGGGCAATCTACCTGAACCTTATCTGCCGAAACGGCTCGACACCCGCTTTCTACGGCCTACCAAAAATACACAAGTCTGGAATTCCGCTCCGTCCCATAGTCGACTTTACGACGTCACCATTACGAGCGCTGTCAAATTATCTCTATCGTCTGCTTCTTCCACTCATGGGAAAGACCAACACATATGTCGAGAACACAACCCACTTCATCGAACTCGCTTCGGACCTGCAACTGAACGACGACGAGTGCCTTCTTTCCTTTGATGTTGTATCTCTCTTCACGAGTATTTCCATTCGACTCGCGGTGTCTGTTATCAGAACGGCACTGACGTCAGACACGACTCTACCTGAAAGAACCCACCTCTCGGTGAATGAGATATGCCACCTACTAGAGCTATGCCTGACGAATACCTACTTTTCTTTCGCTGGTCGCTTCTACAAGCAAAGCAGTTGTACAGCCATGGGTGCCGCTGTGTCCGTCACGGTAGCCAACCTCTCAATGGAAGCCATCGAGCAAAAAGCCCTAAGCACGTTTTCTCCCATACCCACTTTGTTTCTACGTTATGTGGATGATTGCTTCTGTGTTGCCAAGAGCAGTGAAGTCGATCGCCTTCACAAACACCTCAATTTGCATCCATCCAGACATCCAATTCACGGTCGAACGTGAGTCCAACGGTTGCCTCCCATTTCTAGATGTGTCCGTGGAAAAAACACGGAACCATTTAACCTTCCAAGTATACAGAAAAGCAACACACACCGGTCGCTACTTACACTTCTCGTCAGACCACCCCACAACTCACAAATCCTCTGTGGTGTCGGCGCTCTTTCGACGAGCCCTCACGGTCTGCTCAACAAAGGGGTCACTAAAGATGGAAGTCGATCTTATAAAACGAGACCTTCGAAAAACCAACTACCCCACAAGATTCGTCAACAAGATATACAAGAAACTTTGTCACCCTTCTACATCCAAGAACAAAAGCACCTCCAGCCGCATGTGCGTCCCGTACCTCCATGGCACGAGCGAGGTCCTAGCCCGCGTTCTGAGACCGTACGACATAGCAGTTACACATAAGCCCGTCTCAACTTTAGGCCATCTTGTTCCTCTTCCAAAGGATCGTCCCCCAAAAGAAAAAGCTCAAGGCCTGATTTACCGAATTCCTTGTGCTGAATGCGACGCCTCTTATGTGGGGGAAACCAAGAACTTTCTCGAACGTCTGCGCAGACATAAGTATGACGTAAAGAAGAAAGACATCCAAGGCAACGCGCTGGCGGAACATGCTCAGAAGACCGGCCACGTCATCGGCTTTGACAGCAGTTCTATCCTCGATAGAGAAAGAAACTGGAGAAAGCGTCTTTTATTAGAATCTTGGCACATACAAATTTCTAATCACAATCTGAACCGATCCACCGGAACGCTGCCAAGCGTTCCGCTGGATGCCCGGTGGATCCACGGGCTAAGATGTGCCACACACAAAAACAGAAGAAGAAAACAATGCTAAGAGAGAGAAGAAAACAACGACAGATTGCTACCTTTGGGCCCACATACAGTCACCCGTGATTAAGGAGGCACATTGAAGATATTGATTAGAGTCTACTAAGTTAGTACTCAATTATCTACCCGTAGAAGAATAGCCCGTCTAAGTTTGTTTCATATAATTTAGTTCACAAATGACGTGCTGCGTAATAAGCTGATCATACTTCTCCTTTATACTCCACCTAGACTTCAGCATCGACACAAAGTTCGCGTCCCATATGCTTGCACCAACGTCTTTCACAATTCTTTCATACCGTGTGATAGATTCTGTGACTGGAACCACCTTGCTGCGCCCGTAGTCTCTATTATAAATCATGACCTTTCTTCAAAAAGTCTTGGAATGTATTTTGTTCTAATCTACATTGATTGTATTTCCCTGTGTGTGTGTCTGTGTTTTCAATAATTCATGCAAGCACTTCCCCCTCTGTAATGTTCACGGCCTGAGGGTAAAATAATTAAAATAAATAAATAGAAAAGTCAATAATACTGTTTATATATTGGTTGATTTTGTTTATTTAACTTCGGACAACAAAGATCCGCGTTTACATAACACTGCAGGTGATGAAAAGTATTTTAAATAGAGATGACATTTGGGCCGTCTTGCTAGAGCAGCGTCTCAGCTGAGACTGGGTGAAAGAAAGCAGTGCAAAGGCTGGGACACGCGAGCGTCTTGAGACACGGTTTCTGTCCCGCTCAAATTGTGCGCTGGCTTTGACAGTGCATTCTTTCACCCAGTCTCAGCTGAGGCGCGCGGTTTCTAGTAATTCGGTACTGGTTAGGTGAGACGAATACATAAAAACAAATTTTAGTTTAGTTTCGGTTATTTATCCCTAAGACATTCTTGATGATTTGTTGTATAAATAGGGGGGCAGCAAAGTGTTGCAAGAATCGATTCATTCTAAAATATGCATGAGGCGAAAAATAAGGCGAAGGCTCACCTCTCCGAAGCACACAAAAATAAACATCCATATAATAATGTTTAAGCTCTCGTCAAACTGCGGAGATCGTAGAATACGTTCACAAGTGTCACGGTGTCATGTAACACCGTGACATCACGCCACGTGGTTACATAACCTGACGTGGTGAAGATAAACTTCCTCGCGGAATGCAGCGAAACACTTTAACTGCTAACTTTAGCGGAAAAGTATCCCCGCCATATTTAGCAGGAATAGTTCCTCCGCTAAATGTATTAGCATGTGTTCTCAGTCCGGGATTTTACATATGTCAATCACGTTACATTCGTCCGTCACATTTTAGGGGGTGATTCTTGCCCTAATCATTCCGCGCTAAAATAAAAAAAAAAACATATAGGTTAGAAGGTTACGCAATGAAGTATGTAATGCACAATGATCTGCAATATTCGACGCTGTTGCAACAAGTTCGGGGTCAATGTCTCTTCACTCTTTAATGGCATGGGTAGTCGCGGGGCACTATGCTTTGCCGCTCAGTCTTATGCGTCGCCCGTACACATTCCACCAAACTAGTGCGGCACGCGAGTCTGTCTGGCTCTATCTGGTTCCTGGGCAGAGGGTGCATTGGCGCCAGGGCGCCGAGCTGTGATTGGAAGGATAGTGGGTAGACGCAAAAGCTGTTTTTATCTCCACCCACCATCTCCCTTCATCAGGGTCTGATCTTTAAACGCCGGCGTCGTTAGCAATGACTGTCTTACCTTTTCCACTGCGTTAGGAATTCCACCGCTTCTTTACAAACCACAGCTAGCCTCCGAGAAAAAGGAGAAGAAATAGCTGGAAGGGTACGTTGTTTTTGTCCAGGAAAAACTTCCTGGCGCGTTCCAACAAACGAGGTACCCATAGGCCGAGAGGCCGTGGGTTACTCGTTCGTCGTCTGTTCCAGGCCGAGGAGCAAACAGTTGCGAGGGCGGTGCTCAGTCGCACAGTTGATCTCCCTAATTTGCCGCGCCTCATCACTTCCTCTCCTAGCCGAGGTTCCCCTCTCATGCGCGAAGAGACCATTTAGAACGACTTACTCGGCGAATTGCTTTGATGCTAGTGTTTTATTCCTTCAACAAACACGCAAAAAACCAGCGACCCACCATGAGGGCTAACATTGATAAGTATAACAGCACCAGCTCTGGAAGGATTCGATATTTAAAATTGACGACATACTAACAGTAAACCGGAGTTTATCTGTATTTGGTCGCCACGAACGCTACGCTCGAGTATAAGATTGTTTAAAAATTTACCTTGAAAAGCAAATATCGTGTTTGTTATGTTGTCATGCAGCATCATTGTCATCATTTGCGTCTAATTTAAGATAGCTCCTTCAGTACCCTATCTGTTCTTGTGAACTATAACTTGTTTCCATGTTTGTTCAAATGTACTATAACTCTTGATTATAATGCAATTAAATGCAAAGCTGCGAGCGATCTGGACAAAATTACAAAAATAATCCCTGGAGAAGGGAACAAGAGGGACAAAGGACGAACACAAATCTCCAAACACAGCTAGGTGACTGGTGCGCGACCGAAAAAATCCGCCTGGTCCGGGTCGCGCACCAGTCACCTCGATGTCTTTGGAGATTTGTGTTTGTTCTTGTTCCTCTTGTTCCCCTTCTCTAGGGATTATTTTCCTCATTCTTGTCCAGATCGCTTGCAACTTTGCATTCAATTGTGTTATAATCATAACCTTAAAATGCAAGCTTCACCTTTGTTGGTGTTAGACTGGTGGCAGCTGATAAACCCCGTTTGCTTTACTGACGGCTAACCTCTGGTTAGCTCAGTTGGTAGAGCGCTCCAATGGAAATGTAGAGGTCTTGTTTCCGATACCCGGACCAGGCGGATTTTTTCGGTCGCGCACCAGTCACCTATAGCTGCGTTTGGAGATTTGTGTTTGTCCTTTGTCTCTCTTGTTCCCCTTCTCCAGGGATCATTTTCGTCATAATATAACTTGTTTCCATTTTTTGTTCCTTTTGTCTTAATGTTGAATTTTTTATTATTGTACCAACCTTAGAGTATTAATAAATAAATTAAAGAAAATAAATCTATATGCAAAAGCACCAGGAAAAAAAATTGAAAGTTTCTCGACTTTACATTTTATAAATTTAGCTCTTTTCACCATACATCTTGAGGGAGGCGAGTTTGATTTCTACTTGTGACCGCACTAATATTGGTAAACTCTTAAAAGTAGGTACTTTCCCCTTCCTGTAGTCGGTACCAGGTTAAAAATGCAGTTGTGGGTAGCACAATTTGCGATTACGTTAACTGTTCACCTATTCAACCAGATTGCCATCGTGAGAGAAAGAAAAATGAGTTTGATATGTTTTTATGTATGTCTACACCGATACCTCACCAGGCTTAAATACTGAGATGTGGTTTGATAAAAATGACTCGAAGTTTCACTTTTCTATTTCGTGTCCAGATCGAATTCGACCGTCTGAAAGGGGCATCTTTACACAACTTTATCCGAGGCATGGACAAGGTACCCGGTGCGTGGATCATGCTTGACGGCCAGGTGAGCGCAGCCTGCCCTCTGTACATTCACTGTTCATCTGTTCACTAACCTTTCTGTTCGCATAAAGTCCAACCGTAATTTTTAACCATGTTTGAACCTATACCAAAGCCACTGAGAGTAGAGCTATTGGTGGAACTCAAATGTTGGAGTCTAGTGCAGTAACTGAGCAAAGGAGTAAATATTTTAATTCGAGGATTAGAAGCGAACAAGGGAGCCTTCCATCACCCTGAGACACGTGCATCACGAAGTCATGTGAGGTTGGAGGATACGGCCCATTAGCCCGCCCTTGTGAATCTTCGTGTTGCCTTTGCGTGCACATTGCTACAATGTCGTCGACCTTTAGGCCTTCGAGGTGCGTGCTATTAATAGATTGCTCTAATCACTTCTGCGAACGCGTGTCCAAGGGAACTTGGTGGAGGTTAAATAGGACTTCTTGTCTCAGGGCCGATCAGTCTGGCGCTGTATAAGCGCCCTTCAATTATGAGGGTGGCCGCAGGGCTAAAGTCGGAAATCGACGATCACTTGCTTCTCTTATTCAACAAATACAGTTATACATTAGGAAAAGTCTCAGATCTTATTATGCAGCCAAGTTCCTTCGTCATTGCGTTCCACATCGCTGCTACTACTACTACAGATACCAACACTTTACAAATCAATCATTATACTGCAGTCCATTAGAGGCGGTTCTGGAGCGTTATGCAGACAACTCCCGCATGCACATAGGATGAAGGCGTTTCGAGCTCGACACCATAACGCCATATTTTTTTTTTACCCTAAATTAAAGATCGGAAATTGTTTTCTTTAAAATCGCTACAATTATTTAGGCACCGTCTGCTTACTTTGAGAGTTTTCGACAAGTGGTTCAAGTAATATTCAATAATTACATCTAATCGATTGGACAGAGCACCATATTAGAAATTGGATGGAATAGGTTCGCAACAACTCTCTTTCATACGTGTACGTCGTATTTGAGGGAAGCGTTCAAATTAAATGGCATAGTTACCAAACCGGTATGGTACCTTTTGTCCGAAAGGCTCGCTAAAGTCGTTTATGTTACTATTTCCCTGACTAGGGGCATTTCAAAGGCATTTAGGCCGAAGGTCTTGGGATATTCGTTGAACCAGTGCATGGACAGTGGAAGGTGCAAGCTTATGGCTTAAAGGGGTACTCCGGCGATTTCTTCGTGGTCCCCGATTTGCTTGAAATTTTGCTAAACTCGCCAAACAACATCGCTAAAATAGTATCCCAAATATTAGGTTAAAATAAATTGTTTTTCGCAAAGTTATTGAATTTACAATTTTGGTCCTCACCGTGTTTTTCAAACCGAAAGTCTCTACTGGCAACAACGAAAAAGTGACGTCAGTGGAAGGCAGGGGTTCACTCTTTGGACTGTAGAATTTGTTCCCAACTGATTTGAAGCAGCTTCATGGTGTCAAATGAATGCTTTGGAAGCTCGCTCCAGGATCCGCGCTCCAGCACCGAACAAATGATTGGCATATTATATTTTTTAGACTGTTCGCTCGACTGGCAAGCCTGCCCGCCACTGACGTCACGGCACTGAAAAGTGCGGGTAAATTTGAATGTTGGTTTTTGCATCATCTTCATTTGCCGATTTCGCAATAACTATTATGAATTTCGCGATACTAAATAGCATACCGGAAAGGGTAAAGGCCGGGGAGTCAGAAAATATAGTTAGTTGAGGTAGCTCAAAAATCGCCGGAGTACCCCTTTAAATGTCATTTGAAATGCCCCGTGAGACAGCGGTATTGTACGCCGACGATCCTCATTCGCCAATCGCAGGCCACTAAGGTCTTCGGATCCAGCCTGTGGTCCGGTCCCGCACCTTCAGATGCCCGCGAGGTGTGCGTCGAGGGCATGTCCGGGCCCGGCCTAGTACATTCGGGAGGCCTGCTCCTCCGGGCCAGCGACGACGTGCTGGTGAACGTGCAGAAGCTGCAGTCCGAAGAAACTGGTCGCATGACCAGTGCCGCCAAGTACGGACAGGCCGACGAGAACGGCGACCTGGAACTCAGCGAGAGCGAAAACGCACTGGTCGAACAACTAAGGGTACTGACCAATGACCATCCGCTGGAAAGCTGATTTTCAGATTGCTTTGGCGTATGTTTTTGTTAGCACATGTTTGCTCCTGAAGTTCTGCCACTAGACGAACGTCTAACTAACGGTCATTTGCTGGCATGTCAAATACACACCATGGTAAATACCTTTTTTACGCTTGACTGTCTCCTTCCGGTGGCAAAAAAACGGGTCTGTCAAAAAGTGTTATACTCTGTTTCACCATAATTCCTTACTCTAACTATAGTCACTAACAAGATGAGAACGACAGGGAAATATTTTAGTTATCCCTCTTCCAACGTAAGCTTCCTAGCTTCGACAACACTACGGCGTTTTGTGAGCAACCGAGTATGCACACGCAGCCAAAGCAAGGTGGAAGGTAACACCCGCGTCCTTCAGGCCGGGCGTCCAAAGCAGATGCCCTACCGTTCTTGTTCTCTCATTGGTTATAAACCATTCCAAGAACGAGCTTCTAGCCGGTGGTATCCTCGGCGTTCTTTTGTGTGGCTTCAGGGAGCGTGCTTTGCTCGGTCCCTGAAGCGACGAACATGTGCGCGCAGGGATATTATGATCGGACACAGGGCTATTATTTTGTAAAGATTGGAAAGGTATAGATGCTTTGCACACGCGCCATATTACTGCCCCAATTGCTGACCTTCTCTTGTCTTACCGAGATACCACTGGAGCGGGTTTTGGCGAACCTCCACAAACACCAATGTTGGGGAGAAGGACACAGCCGGATTTAAAGTGGCAACAACCTGTCCTCAGCTGTGGTAATGGTGGAGCGAAGTGATCAGAATAAGAGGAAACAAAAACTGAAGGTCGGTTATGGCGGCGCCCATGCACCCGCTGCTGCAACCCGGTTATAGGAGGTATTCATATCTGGTCCTCATCAAGCGATGTAGGCAAAGCCACTTATCGTTAGCAATGATCAATATTTGAGACGGTACGAAATGAATCTGCACAATGCTTTGTGTGAGCCCGCGCCTAACCACAGAGCCCACAAATATACTCCCCGTGTACAGCGACAAACTGCAAAAACCGACAACGACCAACCTCATGCACAACCTCAATCACACACGGGAAGTTACCTTTGGCAGGTTCGGGCTTTCTTGGTGCTCGTGAAGTAAGCACCAGAGACTGAAAGCCTGCCACAATACACGTACCCTCGTGCAACATTCTTAGAGCTATCAGTTGACGAGCTCCATGGAAGAGCGTCGCTCGAAAACGCTTCCTCTCTGTTGCCCGCGCGCGAGCATTTACGGTCGAATATAAGGGCGAATAGCGTTCCTAGCGCCACCAGCGACAACGCCATCACACGCCACGGAGAGGGAGCGTTTTCGGACGACGCTCTTTTTGAACGAACTTTAGCGGAGGCTATGTATAGGGTGTCCCAAGTCACCAGGCTCGATCTAGAATAGACCGTAAAAATCGACGCCTGCACGTAGCAATCTAAACTTTTTGTCAAAGGTGAATTTCCCAGGTCTGTTTTTCCTTTTAAAATTACAAAGCATTGCACCCTTTCTGTAAAAAAGTAGAGCAAAGAAACCTGCCAAGCTCACCGGCGGGCGGCGACGCAGACGACCATGGCGAGTTGCGGGGTGCGTTTGGCGCGCCTACTGATAAATATCGTCTGGAGCAGCGTCCGAAAATCTAGCCGATTAGCGAAAGAAAGCAGACGACACGCAGACCAAATCCGTGTGTAGCAAAAACAGTCGTCGTTATGCAAACACTTTTTTTTCCTTTAAGTTTTGCTTTTTTTGTCCGAATTTATTTTTTAACCAAAGGTTGATTACAAAACGATTATGTCCATTTGAATAAACCATGATGGTCGCTAGCAGTCTCGTTAAGGAGGCAGCGCCATCTATCAATACGACCGCCAAACCCGCCCCGATACTCGACTTGGTCGTCTGCGTCGCCTCCCGCCATTGACCCTGGCAAGTTTCTTGGTCCTATTTTTTTTTTTTACAAAAAAAGAGGTACGCTTTGTAATTTTACAAGAAAAAACCGACCTGTGAAATACACCTTGGACGAAAAGTTTAGGTTGCTACGTGCAGGCGTCGATTTTTACGGTCCATTTTAGATCGAGCCTGGTGACTTGGGAGTCGGGACACCCCATATATATATATCACAAACAACTCGGTGGAATCACTTTCGACCGCAAGCAATGTGCATTCAACGTTCTACCGGTTTCGCTGCTTCTGTCCACTGGGTGGGCTGGTATAAAGCGCTGAATGGATTTTATAAACAAGTACCGCCAAGCTCGTGCATGATGGGACGTATACTGGAGCCAAAAAATGGCGGATCGTCGCCGCCAATCCAGTTTGGCGCGGCGGCGCGGCGCCGGCATTTCCGGTAGACCAATGGGAGCGCGCTCGCAAACGGCTGCCCGTCACCGGCAGCCACAGGCGGGGTGTGCGCGTTTGGATGTGGGATACGCCCTGAGCCGAAAATGGCGACGCGTCACCGGCATCCAGTAGGAGCGTCCGCGGCACGATCAAACGATGGCGGTACTTGGATGAGTCAGGATATCCAGTCCTTTAGGCTGATATAAAGCGCTGGATGAATTTGAATTTTATGAACAATTTCCGCCAAGTTGGTGCATGCTGGGACGCACTTGAGCCAAAAATGGCGGAGCGTCGCCGCCAATCCAGTTTGGCGCGGCGGCGCGGCGCCGGCATCAACGGTAGACCAATAAGAGCGCGCTCGCACACGGCGGCGCGTCACCGGCAGCCTAGGAACGTGCGCGTCTGGATGTGGGCTGAGCCATGAGCCAAAAATGGCGACGCGTTGCCGGCATCCAATAGGAGCACCCGCGGCGCGATCAAACGATGGCGGTACTTTGACAAGTTAGGATATCCAGCCCTTCAGGCTGATAGCGTTGCGTGCGCCACTCGCCGCCAAGCGAACGCGCCACGAAAAGGCAGAGGCGTTCTCTTTGTCTCACCCTAGCATGGACTAACCGCGAAGGCTGTGTATAGACCTTTCCAAAAACGAGCTTGTGGCCGGTGCCATTTTGAGCGTTCGTGCGTATGGCGCGTGCTTTGCTCGCTTTCCGAAGCGACGAACACGGACGTGCTGGGCTGTGAAGATCGCACGCTGGACTGTGATTTTGTAAACATTGGAAAGGTCTATAGTGCGAGCGGCCAACCTTGACTGCCTTGACTAGAGCATTTGCTGCACGAGCGCTCGCGCGGCCGCCGCGGCTTCATTCAAAGCGACTAGCTCGCGCTTTTAGCACGCGCGGCTAACAATAGTCCATACTAAGGTGAGACGAAGCATAGGAAGCTTGCCAACTGATGCTAATCTATAGTCCGTTTCACCTTATGTTGTACCGCAGCGAAAGCTAGAAGCGCGAGCTTATAGCGTTGGCAGCTGCCCTTGGTGCACGAGAGCTTGTGCCGCCGAGATGTGCCCTAGAGCAAGGAGCTCGCGCTTGTAGCCTTTCCTGCGGTACAACACAAGGTGAAACAGAGTATAGTGACGTTACCTTTGTGTTCGTGCTGCACGCGCTTGAGGTTGGCCATTGTCGGCGGTTGCTGTTCATCGCTTTGGTGAGACTGGGATGTAAGCGCGAGTGCGGCGCACGGCCTCAAAGGCTGGAAGATAGCGCTGGAGGCAGAGCTTCAACTAAATTGTTAACTTGTTCCCGACTACAGTATACACACCTTAGGTTCCTGGCCGCTTTCTTTTTTAGTGTTCGTGCGTATGACGCGTGATTTCTCGCTTTCCGAAGCGACGAACATGCGTGTGCTGAGCTGAGGACTTGTAGATATTGAAAGGGTGTATAGACCGTACTTCTTATTCCAGAAATGAGCTCACGGCCTCTGCCATGCTCAGTATTCGTGCATAGGGCGCGTGCTGGGCTGTGAAGATTGCATTCTAGCTGTTATTTTGTAAGCATTGAAGCAGTGCTAAACTAAAGAATGAAGGTGATTTAATGAGTTGCTAACCTTCAAATAAAACAGCAAAAAGAAAAATAGGGACCAGTGTGCGCACACTCAGAGCGCTGAGATGTTAATGTCTAAGGTCGTCAAAAAGTTTATTTTTTATGGCAGTGAGCAGTATTGGTTTTTGCTCAGCCAGTGATATAAAGGCCCTTATCGCACAATCGATTCGTAGGGGTCGAACTACCTTTCCTTGTGATCTTGAGCAGTGGCGTAACTAGATATGACGGCGCCCATGGCAAATGAAATTTCGCGCCCCTCATAGCCCATGGCAAATGAAATTTCGCGCCCCTCGCGTAGCCCCGCTGCCGTTTTTTTCCATAGGGCACATGTTGGTTGGACTCGGCTCGGCGCCCCCTCCCAAGTGGCGCCCGGGGCACTTTTACCCCCCTGCCTTCCCCCTAGTTACGCCACTGATCTTGAGTAAACAACATCGCGGGTGAGTAAGTTAACTCGTCATCAATTTGTTTGCATAATATTGTAACAATTTTAGCGCTGGTCCCCGCTAGATTACTAGGAATTAAGAGTAATAAATTTGTTCACATTATTACAAAAGCTAATTGATAGACCTGCTACTTTATTGACTCGTAAAGTGGTGGACTCACTCGCCTGTGACTTTTCTTTTCACTGAGATTGCTGCCCACGTCATGGCGAGTCTATCAATTGCTTGTCCTAGTGAACCAGGAAGTTTATCGCACTCTCACACACTCCCGTGCCTCCCTTCTGGCAGGGTATCTGGAAGGGCATTCTCCGCTGCGATGTAGACCAGGAGACAGATTTCTTCAAATGCGGCGCTGGTTCCATGGACGTCATCAGGTAAAATACACATAATGACAAATAAACTGATATTACAGTCAAAAGAAGTGTTTAACAAAGCGAACTTGGGCCCACAATCAGTAGTAGTGTCTACGGCACTCGGGCGGAAAGAGGTAAGTTACCCGGATGTGCGAAGAGTCTTCTGAGCATATCTGGGTTTCGGGATGTCTGGCGAATAAGGGATCTATGGTGTCTTGAATATCGCCGCTGATACGCGGTTAACTCACTAATAACATTGCAGGCTTGTGGAGGAGGTGAAGGACAGCTGTGGCCTGTCCCTTGAGAACGAAGACGTGTACATGTCCACCGTCTTCGAAGACTTCGCCAAGACGGCGGTGCTGCGCAGCCGCGGAGGTTCGGGCACTCCCACGCTCGTCTTCGACCCCGTACGTTTATAACCGCCTCTCTCGAAGGGCATTGGCTTCTGGTTTATGTCATGGTCAAAATAAGTATTAACGAACAACGGAACGCGTGTCTTCCGGAGCCTGATGATCTATTTGGCGGAAATTGATGGTACTGCCCCGGCGAAATTGTTACGGGTATTTTGTGGGGTGATATTATTTATGCCCCCGCTTAGACGTGGTGACACACTCGTCCCTTTGGTGGACGGCGCATCTTTTGAATCCTTGCTCTTATTAAACTAATGACCGGTGGCAATTGCATGGGAATGACAGCATGAAACACTTAAGCTTAGTCATTTGCAGTGCGAACTTTTAGAGAATTCTAGTTGGCCGCTGCATTATGTTATATGTTTACCGATTTAATTAATAAAGATTGCCTGTTATCAGAAGACCATGGTTGCACTTATAACGCGAAAGCCATACTGCTAGCGAATTATCACAGAGTGACGTCCCCTTCTAAAAAGTCAGGAGCATAACAGTATGAAATAATGCCCCTGAATACGAAAGGTAGCTACATCTTCCCCCCCTTCTCTACGCGCACACCTTTTATCTTTATGTTTTGCTTTTTTACATCCGCGCGTAGACTGTAGTGCAGCCTGGATCGGCCCAAGATAGCAGGCGGCATTCTTCAAAGGATGTCGCTACTTTTCCGTATAAAGGGGCTTTAGTTTGAAGTAGTGGAATCTATCAATAAAAGCTCCTGCGGCTGCATGCTGAGTCGACGCGATGCCAATAGTTTCACCGGAGGGGTGGCAGGGTGTGATATGATAAAAGTTTCTTACTATTGTGTTTGCTCTTCAACCAGAGCTAGCACCGTGAGAAAGCCCACTATCGTACAAAAATTAATTTCGCAGATGGCAACTAGAAAGAACGCGTAAGAAAAGTGCCGTCCGTGACGACGCATAAAGATAAAGCGCATCGCTATAAACGAGAAAAGATGAACTCGTTTCTTCCTTTGAGCACTGGCCGCACCGCCTTCTACAAAGCGCAGTGCGTATCGCTCGGTCGCAGCTAAGTTGCTCTTATTTCTTTGGACAATGACTGTACATACATGCATGAAGACTTGTGTCAACGTGCGCATTGACTGCATTCAATATAGGTACAACCCCAGCAAATATAAGAACTACAGGTTTTTGTGGTAGCCGAGCGTTGCTCGTGCGTTGCATTTCGCACAGGGATCAGCTATGTTGACGAATTATTCGAATCGTTCGTGTTGAATTACTTTACCTGGAATTAATCTAGTAGCCAGGAACTAGTTCTTTTATGACCAGTTCCTTTCATCTTTGTAGAAATGTCACGAAGAAACAAAAAAGACATAAATGACAAATGCTACGTAATTGCCAAATTCCAGTAAGACACATTTAGCGACGCTTCTCCAGTAAAATGTTGTGTTCCAAAATGGCGGAAAACGAATGTTCGCGAACTTCCGGCATTGTTGATGATGGCTGTACTTCCAAAGAAGTAGCTTTTTGATGTTGGTGAGCAGTGTTCGTGTTTTGCTAATTTAGTTTATCTATAGGCCGTATAAAAGATATTTTTGTGGCAAGGGTGCAGCGAAATGTGCGACACTATATTTATTTTCTTGGCTTTTAAGTGTAAGCGGTCTTCTTTCTCATTATAACAGAACTGTTAGAGCGTGATAACTGTAATAATAAAAACGGCTAGACACAACAAAAATAACAATTTAATTAAACGTTTCGCCTCCCATGCGGGAGGCTTCTTCAGTAACGCAAAGAGCAAATGAGACTCGCACGGAAAGTTCGGCTATTTAGGCATGACATTTGTGTACACATCTCGCAGGGGGCCGTGGTTCTTGTTCATCAGCGACGAGTCACTTCCGCGTTTTTCGTTCTGGATGAACCATGATTCCGGTATACCTTTCTCGGTCCGCACCTCTTCTCTTTTGCGAAGTTCGATACTTTGTCAAAGTCAAGTTGGGGAAAAGGTGGGGACCGAGAAAGCTGCTGGAATCTTGGTTCATCCAGAACGACAAACGCGGAAGTGACTCATCGCTGGTCAACAAGAACCATGGCCCCCTGCCGGTCACCTGCCGCATTTAAAGGTGCGTAGGTCGCGTATCATTTCCCCAATTTTCATCGCTGCGGTTTATACAATGGCGTGACTTCTCTGCGTTGCCTTTTAAAATAAGCATGGACATTAACGGTAAACATTTGCCGACGGATCTATATTTGTCGTTTGATTTGTTCGTGAAAACATTGAGAGTATAGCTCCCGTTTTTTTCCGTATATCGCGATCATAATACGCGTATGTGGGCCTTTTAATGCAGTTCTGTCGCACTGACCGTTGAGAGTAGTGCGTCTTTAAAAATATTCGACTTATATACCCACTTTTCCGGAAAAACGTCCATTTATAGGGGGTGCGACTTATACAACCGTGTAAGTTATAGACCGGAAGATGCTATAATTTTTCTTGTCCGAAAGTGGGTAGAAAACGTTTACTTAATGTCGAACCTTCGTAATCCCTCTCGCTATAGCCAGAATGAGATTAGTAGAGAATCTCACAGGCTGTGGGAAATGATTAGTGAGGGCAGTATTGGCGAAAGAGAACCACATACCTGTAACCTTATTAATTGTTTTTTTATGTCACGGGCAATACGTTAGTTTTCAGGTGAAGGGTATGAACGCGAACGAGCGGCTAATGGAGTCACTGTTTCTTTCCTGTGTCGATCAGGTGGTGGTAAAAGCTAACGGCATGGACGTGAGCTTCGCCACGCAGCTATTCATCAACAACCAGTTTGTGGACAGTTCCTCGGGGAAAACGGCGGACATCATAAATCCAACGGACGAAAGCGTGAGTTTTTTTGTTTTTTTTTAGTTTAAGAAAGATGGATATCTGTTGTTTTTTTTTTTCTTCGACCGCGTTAAGACCTGCTCAAACAGGACAGTTCAGAAATCAAGAGGCGACACGACTCCGTCAAACAATCGTGGAAGTTGAAGCGTCCGACAGTCCGGCAGTCCAAAACTGTTTGACCACTACCGAGCAAATATCACAATTTTCCTGCTCAGTTCCTTCGCTTTTTGATGACCTTGGTGCTCGTCAGACTTGAAGTCACACGCCACCTGCCAATGCTGTTCCTCTGTTCTGGCGGGCCCTCGTATCATTAGACGTGTTTCAAACTTTACTTGATCTTACTCCAGGGTAAGGCTTTTGTACCTTTGCGTTCGAAAACATACCCGCTTCAAGCGTCGCTCTATCCACGTTATCACGTGACACGACCCGCCGGAGTAGCTCGGATCTATATGGGCAAGATTTCGAACACAACCCCTCCCTTTCTCGTTTTCGGCGACTGAAGAACAGCGGAGGCCTCGAGCGATTGACCGACAGCCAACAGAGCTTGCGAGTGGCTGTCCGGACCCACGTGATGGGCATGGTTAAGGCCCTCGTGGAGGACGCGGGCGAGATTTGACGGAGGGAAATTTCCTCAAAACAAGCAGGCGGGAGCGGATTACCGCACGACCTATGTCGGAGTCGTGTCGTCTCACGGTTTCTGAAGTATCCTGTTTGGACGGGCCTTCAGTCGGCAGTCCGAAGCCCCAGATTCTATTAGGCTCAGATAGTGAGTAAATGCAGATAATTTATCATCTGTAAACCTTGAGTGTGAAACTTTGAAGATTCTCGAATGGAATATTTCAGAACTGGCGTTCAAATTCTCGGGTTTAAACTTTCTTTATTTAGACTCAATTTGTAATTCTTAACACTAGTAGATTGAGTAGGTTTGAGGACCGAAGTCTACAAATCATAAAAAAGTCAACTGTAGAAAATAGAATTCATCATTTGAAGCACTAAGTCTACTGAGTGTAATGAGTAATTATGATTAATATTGTTATTTTTCTCAAAGGAGATGGCTATCATTGAACAATCAATATTAATAAGCAAAAGTGGTACAGCTTGAAAGATTTGAATTGTCAAATTTATTTAGTTGTAGAACATTAGGGGAAAATTAGTGCACATTTATAATAAAGTTTCCGTAACCACCTTTCTCGGATTCGCGTTCTGCAACATATTCAGCCTTTAAAAACATGACATTATTATATCTCCTCCATGGGACTCGGTAAATTCCTAAAACCGAGTATGAAGTACACTAAACTATGCACTGAAGGTTGGTTTCGTCAGCTCATAGTGTCAAATTTGAATACACCAATGCTTGTTGAAACTCATAGGCAAGCCAAAACTATTTACAAATTTTCGAAAAACCGGACATAGCGGACGAAAAAGGGCACAGACAAAAAACATCTCAAACGCAGCTACTATACTTTATTGGCCAAGACATATTTATACCACCTCCCAGTCACGTCTCTCGGCAAATTTGCACACGCCCCGTGACCATTAGTTACGGTACATCTTGAACTCCATTCAAACCAATTACCTCAACTCGTACAATGCAACGCAAACCTACCCTTCCCCTCACACATTCACCCAAAGACAAACCCGGCGTGACCCCCGCAAACCTTACAAAGGTTCCACCTGATGCTTGATAAGGCGACATAAACAACAAAACGATTTCCTTCAAAAAAATTTCAAATTCGAAAACTTTTGGGTTGCCCCACTTATTGTGATCGACGGTTAACTGATACAATTGCCTACTGAAGCAATCCTGATTGTATCCTTCGGAACTCTTGTTGCGCAATATCTATATATATATACAGTCATGTCTCGTTAATATGGACGCCGTTAATACGGATACCCCGCTATATGGACACCATTTTCGGGGACGAATTGGGAAAATACATGCATTTTGTCTCGTTATTATGGACAACTCGCATTATGGACGATTTTTGGGGGTAACGGAGGTGTCCATATTAACGAGACATCACTGTATATATATATAATATTTATTTTGCATAACACAACCGTGACCCCAGTCTGGCGAGCAATTATTGCATTCTTGCACGTGTTTAGCAATCTCAGAGTTCGGAGACCTGTTCTTCACAGTCCTCATACGCTCAAGAAGCCTATCATTTAAGCACCGTTTTGTCTGCCCCAAATACGATAACCCTCAGGTCATCGGAATATCATACACTACACTAACCTGGTAATGAATAGCTTTTAAACTAGTTCATACTAATTTTAAAATGGAAGCCATGTGTCCAGAAAGTAAAATATAGTTCTAAAGCTAAATTGGAATGCCTACAGTCTTCAGGATTTCCACAGAAGGTTTTAACCGAGGTAATGAGGTCCTTGTTAAGCAAGGTTAAAGAGGGAGAGAAAAACAGCCCAAAAGAGCGGAGGAGTCTCCTGGTGGTGGTTCTAAACGTCCACAAAATGTCCCACAATCTAAAAAAAAAAAAAAGTGGCGAATCGCTATGAGGTCCCGATGATGTTTTCAGCCCCCCAAAAGATGGCCAGAAGTTTCTCTAAGTACGCTCAAAAATAGAAAAGCGCTAAAAACTCGCGTGCACGAAGCGACATCACCGAAAATAGGTATATTGCAATATTACCCAGGCATCAAGGAGAATGCAGGAATTGGTGTTCCACGTGCCGCACGTGCTGGCGTCAGCAGTAGTAACTTTTCTAAAGCAAATACCTAAAACAAATGGAATCTTGCACGCGCGCTCGTCAAGGCTTTATTTTGGATATTAACTTCGAATATTTTATACGGGGAAGGCATTCGCGTGTAGCGCGTGGAACACCAATCCCAGCATTCTCCTTGATGCTCGCGTTATATAGCAATAGGTCTATTCGTTCCATGCACAGGAGGTGTTGCGTATAAACCACCCCTTAGGTATGGTAAAAGTTATGTAGGACAGGCTGATCGGTGTGTCAACGACCGCCTCCGAGAACACTACTATTCCCTTCATGCCACCGTAGAAGGACATCTTCTACTGCACTGTCAGGCCTGCCGATGCGCACCAACGTTTGAACAAACGACAATTTTAGGAAATTTTCCAGATCGAACTGCCGGAGAAATCCTGTAAGCGTACCATATAGCAACATTAAGGGAGCGTTGTGTCAGCAAGCCATCGATAACGCTGCGTGAGAACGAAGTGCGCTTTCTATACAGTCCTTCTAACAACTAGGTGTTACCTGAACCTGAGATATATGCTGAATGTGCGCCCTTGAAGATGTTTAGTTTTCCAAGTTTCTAAACATTTTTCTGAATGTTCATGGTGGGAATGTATTGTCCTTCGTCCTTTTCTTTCTTTTTTTATGTATAAACTTCGTCTTCTTCTTCCTCTCATAAATATCAGTTGCGAGTCAGCGCTTGTGTCTTCTACGTGTGCTTCTTCCTTGTCCTGTCCTTCGTGCTCAGCTTTTGTTTATCATGTGTGGGGGAGAGAAGGTTTGCACTGCTTTGTACGAGTTGAGGTTCTCCAGAGGCAACCGATGCTACAAGCTAATGGGACCAGTCAGACAACATCAAAAGGGCACCGTCATGTTGTTCGTCACTATTATGTACGGGTTCTCTCATCGTTGCACCAATCACACACATAAAAGGCCCCGTGACTTGTGCTTTGGCCGCTGCTCGATTCGGCTAAGACACGTGCTCGATTCGGCTAAGACACGTGAGTGAGAAATGGTATAAATACAACGTTGCCAATAAAATTTAGGAGCTACGTTTGAGGCGTTTTGTGCTTGTCCATTTGTTCGTCCGTCTTGTCCGGTTTTTCGAAAATGTATAACTTAAACCAGCTCGCTTCTTTACTCACTCAATCTCCAAAATATTTATATTAAGTGAGGGCTTTAAGTAGGCAAAATTTAATTCGAGAAAGATATTTTTTTTTTTGTTGTTGATGATCTGCCTGACAACAACACAGGTGCTCTTTTGCTGTGTCCGAAACCCGTCGTTTCTGCGCAATGTGGACTAATACAACGATCGTCAACTGTTATAGGTGATCTGCAAAGTGCATTGCGCCACACCTGAAGACGTCAACCGAGCTGTTCAAGCAGCTAAGGTGCGTATCTTGACACATTTATGACAGGAAGGAGTTTTAGTCCTGATACTACTTTAGGCGCGCGCTTAAAAACACGCATATAAATCGCAACGATATATCTCGATAGGAATATCATTTGAAAAGCATGATATTATGAAACTCACCAGTATTCAGAGCGTTATCTAGAATTTCCGAGAATTTCGAATTTATGTTGCATTGTAACTTTGATGTGCAGGCGGCCTTTGAAGATGGCGAATGGGGTAGGATGAGTGCAAGAGACCGCGGCAAGCTGATGTACAGGTGGGTGACTGTCTGTTAGTGGCATGATCGCTGTAGTTTGCTCTATCTGAACGAGCCCGTTTTTTTAGTTCACAAAAATGACAGCAATTTTTATTTCTTCACTCCATTCCATTTTATGTTGCATTCCATGTATTATGCGTGGAATGCGAGCATTAAGGAGCGATCGTGTTACAGGCTTAAGTTGAGCAAGTTGGTTCATTGCTTGTGAATGGAGCCAGCTGAACATGAAAAACACACAAAGAAAAAAATTATAACATTCGCACCGCTGGAGTGATCGTCTAACTTTTTTTAGAAGATATTACAGAGTCGTTTCGGTAAGTGAAGGATATATTGTTTGTTTACTGCCATCACCCCCCTCTGCAGCATCAGTATACACTACGCAGACTACAGGCACTTTGGAGATGTAAAGCACGCAGCGTCTTAGCCGGTGCACGTAGAAAGTTTTCAGCTGTCGCAGAGGTGGTCGAGAATCGGTCTGCGGACCGAGAAGTTCTGGGTTCGTTTCCTTTTGTCGGGATGAGTTTCTATTGAATCATTTTTCGGTTAGTGCTTGTGTACATTGTTTTACTTATTTTTTTTTTATGGTAACCAAACGATTCTGCTGGCATGCACTGCTATAAGGTATGTACAACGCAAGAACGCGCAAATGGGAAAATTTCTGGAAGTCGGGAGTTTACTCTGTCCATGTCCCTGCGCTGTTTGTTACCCGTTAAAGTGAACTACAAACTAGCCCATTCGTCAACGCTACTAGGCGTCATAAAGCATTTTAGGCTTTAATATAAGTGGGCGAAGTTCACATACGATCACCGTCCGCTTACGTATCAGTCGTTGATTAATACTGCGCACACAGACTGGCCGACTTGATGGACCAGCATCGGGAGGAACTGGCGACCATCGAGTCCCTGGACTCTGGCGCCGTGTACACGCTAGCGCTGAAGACGCACATCGGCATGTCCGTGGAGACGTTCCGCTACTTTGCCGGCTGGTGCGACAAGATCCACGGCAGCACCGTGCCCGTCAGCCACGCCCGGCCCAGGAGGAACCTCAGCTTCACGCGCAAGGAGCCCATCGGGTGAGCGCCGGCTGAGAGGTACAGACTTTGTCCATGACGCCTCGGCTTTCTTGGTTTGCCAGTGATGAGTTCGCAGTTTGCTGTATACTAGGTAGACATTTTCCTACAACAGGCGTGAATGTACCTACATAACGCCACTGAATAAGTTGCGCTTGAGAATAACGGCACTTGAGCTACTTGTTGCTTAAATTCGCCCTTGCCAGTTATCTTAAGCATGACCGGAAATCGAAGAAAACGCTTTTTCGTCTTACAGAAATGCTAATACGGTCCTCATACAAAGAAAAACAATATCGCCTGAGCTTCTTGACATCTTTTTAAAGCTCAAAAAGTGGCATTTTCGAATTGTGACTATCGACAATTGTTACCGCTTTGCAATAGGCAACAAAATGGCGCCGCCTACAAGCCAATCATGGACTGGAATCTCGATTTAGTGACTACATCTTCATCAAACAAACATCCGAGTACTGCACTAGGACTTGTAGTAGAAATTAGGGATAAGCGAACAACCCTGGTCGAGGGACCTTTCCATGGAGCTGTGCTGTGCTATAGTCTTACACTAAAACTATGAATGCAGGAGACTACGGTTTCCAACTTCACACCTTGTGCTGTAATGGCCAGTTAACCGTCCTGCGCGTGGACAGAAAAGATATGCTTATCGCGGCATGCACATCACACATACACATAACTGAATCATGCAAGTAAATGTTAATGCAAAAAAATCTGGAAGCATAACATCACTGGTTGTTTGTATGCGCTCTGAAAAAAATATCATATATTAACACAACATAAATAAGTCAAATGCGCAAACACTTAGTATGCGAGCCCATAGAAAACTACTAGAATATGACAATAGGCTCAACATTTGTCTAAACAATTGTAACTGTACAGCAACGTTATGGTTGCTTCAGAAGTTTTGCATGATTATCTTCAAACTGCGCTAGAATGTAACCTGTTGGGGAACTTTACATTCCGTGTTTTCTGTTTCCCACTAATTCCGAAATTAGTTTGTTCTTTAATTAAGCACTCCCAGGAGTTGCAACTATAGTAACACTTTCGTAACTCATAGTCTTCCGTGAAGAGCTCACGTATTGAACGCTTTTGCCGTATCCCACGTGAACCGACGTCTTTTGCCAATGTGGTCGTCCGTAGGTTAGCGGTCGTACTGCACTGGCTAATTAGATATTTAGCAAAAATACCAAGAAACCGCGCACTGATCGCGCATTAAATGATGGAAAGATCCTATATGCTCCTCTTTGTTCTCGTAGCCTTTACCACGTGACGCAGACGAGAGTCAGAGACAGGCATGGTAGCGCAGTTGCTTGCCTGCCTTTGCCCGCTTGGCTGCGTTGCCTCTGCCGCATTCAACGTCGCCTTCGTCGTCTGCTATAGCCGATTCTATACAGGATGTTCCCAGCAATCCTTTCAGAGCCACAGAGGGCGCTGCACGTTTTGGAAAATAGCTAGTTCTGACCTACTGCGGAGATATCGGACTCCCCATCGGAGCAGACTAACTTCCTGCTGTCTTAACTTCCGTACAAAAAATTACTTTAGGCCGGGGACACAGCGCTAAAACAGGGAGGCCGTAAAGACCAGCATATTTGGCACGTCTTCCAAAATTTGAATTCTAATCGTACATTGCTAAAACGGGGCACGCAAACGCCGTTCCGCAAAAAAAAAAAAAAAAAATTGTTTATTTTTTTGGGGCTAGACTTAGAGCTGATGAAATATTAAAAATAGTGCAAAAACGGCTGCCGTGCATTTTAGTGTGCTATACCGGATGTTCGTCGTCAGGAACACTGGTTATCTTGTTCCTATACTTCGTCTCACCCTACGATGGACTAAAGGCAAAAGCTACGGACCGCCCGATCCAATCACGAGCCACTTAGAAATTTTGCGGTATTTCGTTTCGATGCACGTATCGGTGCCTGCGTCTCGCAGGCACCGATACGATGAGGGGACGGGTAGACTGTGGTTCGAATCGAAGAGCACTGAGTGACGCAACAATTTTATATCGCAAAGAAAGCCACGACATATAGGCTCTTTGCAAAGTCGAAGCTACAAAAATGATGCGGCGCTTTTCGATTCGAGCATTATTCGTCCACCCCGTCATAGTATATATCGTGGAACGTGATTGGACCTGGCGGCCCGTGGCTTTGGCCTTTAGTCCATCGTAGGATGATACAAAGTATAGATGGTCATCGATGTATTTCTCCCGAACTATTATTTCTCGCGATTATCTTGCACGTCGCCTGCCTCTACTACGCGTTCTCGAGGTTTTTTGCGTTTAGCAGGCCACCTGGGAGTGGACTCGCAAACCAGCAAGCAGACGACGAACAGGCTGGTGTAGGACAGTAAATATGCGGCCGCAGTTATTGCTTCATTTCTAATATTTTACCAACTCTGGGTTGAGCTTTAACAAAATTTGACGAAACTTCTTTGGAAACGACGTTCGCATGCCCAGTTTCAGGTATGTACAGCCCCTGGAATGTGAAAGAGCCATTCGCCTATTCAGTTCATACGTTGGTGTTAAGCCCACGCATGCCAGACACGTGTAACTTTGAGAGAGGCGAAATAAAAAGTGTTAATTTATTGTTTCGTGCTAAGAAACGTTGTCCTTGTCAAAGCGAATTCGGCAGAGTCATTTTAAAATACATTCCGTGATGGGCCTTTCATACTGCAGGGAATGTACAGGGTGTCACAAAAGAAAATTTACACGGTCTTTTTTACCGCAAAAATAAACTAGGCATCGCTGAACGCTCATTCTTCGCCCAAAGGTAGAGCTAGAGGTCACAACCAGATGCCAAAGTTTCAGCCCGATCCGATACCTAGATCAAAAGTTATAAGTGATTTTCTGCAACTTTCAATGGGAAAATGGAGCCTATTTTTGCCCGTTTTCGGTTTCTGGTGTCATAGAGCCCCATGTGCTCGAAAACTCCGCCGGCCGCCATTTTCCCATTGAAATTTTCAGAAAATCAGTTATAACTTTTTATTAAGTTATCGGATCGGGCTGAAACTTTGGCATGTGATTGTGACCTCTAGCGCTACCTTTGGGCGGAGAATGAGCGTTCGGCGATGCCTAGTTTATTTTTGCGGTAAAAAAGACCGTGTAAATTTTCTTTTGTGGACACCTTGTACGTTTGGAATTCGAATTTCGTAAGGCATGCCGTATGTGCCGGTCCTTACGACCTCATCCTATACATCATAGAAAACCCCATGATGCAAAATGAAAATCAACGATGTTTTAAATCGTGATGTATATCATGAGCAGTTTTGCAGTGGTAAATGTATCAAACGATTCGGGCAAAAATAATTAAAACAATTCGTTTATATTTCCTATTTGTGTATATTATGATGCTTTTTTTATGGGCATTGCTTTATATGCATAGAAATATATGCGTATAAATAAGCAAAAATAATTAATCGAGCAAGAAAGATTTATATCAAAACGAACACGAGCAATCAGCGGTGCTACATCAGAGCGTTGAAGTTTCCTTCTACCTTCTACTTTGTTTGTAAGTAACGTGATGTTCTATTCTAAGCAAAGCAGATCGCAAAATAGAAGACATTTAAAACGAGAAAGGTAACGTCACGTCGTAAGCGATTCAGAACGCAAATAAGAAACTAAATTCAGCTTTTCTATTAACTAAAAAATAAAGCTGTTTTTGTTTTAGATTGGGAGAGCCAACGCCTGTCCGTCGTTGCTCGCTCGCGTACCCTGAGCATGTATTGGACACGAGGATCGCGTCAGCGCTCGGCGCGAACTCGGCTCGGCTCGTATTGGACACGAGCTCTTCGGCAGCGTTCGGTGAGGACTGGGATCCAATCACGCGCTTCGTGTCCGACAATGGAGACTGCCAATGTTGCCCGATGGACTTTTGGAAAGGGGTCTATTCAACTGTAAGATTTACACTCATTCTTCCGCACTGTTTTCAGCAATCGAACGAATTGATCGGTCGATCTACCATGTTGTAACTACATCTACTGGTCAAGAGCCGCTATTGTCTATAGTGATTTAAATGAAATAAACCTCAATTTATTAATTTTTTGAAAAAAAGGTACGCTCTTTTTTACCTGCAAAAAAGAGGCTGAGAACACTGTTTAAGGCGTGATGTCCTATTGGTCACAGTTTGCAGACATGTTTGAGACATGCACGATGGTTCAAACGAGGCGTTTCAGCAGATAATGCGGAGCGCAAGTTCGTCTGCCTCTTTTGCAGGGGTTGTTATGACGTCAGTACGCCGAGCCTCTGCTTGGCTCTGATTGAAGGATAGTGAGTAGAGCTCGAGGCAGCTTGCTTTGAGGGCTACTCACTATCCTTCAATCAGAGCCAAGCAGAGCTCGGCGTTTTGACGTCACCACAACCACCTGCAAAAGAAGCAGACGAACTCGCGCTCTGCATTCTGTTGTCTGCATGCAGCGTTTCTTTTGCGGGATGTCTGAGCGGTGCGAGTGCAGCTTTGCTGAGAGGGGCACGTCCCCTGGCAGGGTGTGCGCGCTCATCACGCCCTGGAACTACCCGCTGATGATGGTGTCGTGGAAGAGTGCCGCCTGCCTCGCGGCCGGCAACACGCTAGTCCTCAAGCCCGCCCAGGTGTGCCCGCTCACGGCGCTCAAGCTGGCCGAGCTCGCTGTCCACGCGGGCTTCCCGCCCGGGGTCTTCAACGTGCTGCCGGGCTCCGGTGAGCTCCTTTTCCGCTCACCACTCGTCCCTCGAACTACGGCGTCCACTTCCGATCGGAGTCGGATGTCCCGTTCATGACTCGTGCGTGACGACATCGCATGCTGCTGCCGGGTATTTTTACTTGTCGTTTGCCGAGAAAAAAAGAAATGGATGGGGCGAAATGATTGCTGCATAAAGGTACGCGTTCAGCACCAAGGCCAACACAATGGCCGCTGAAGTGTCGTCAGTGTAAGTTATGTATGGGTTTCACGCGGTCCTTACCGTGGGGGGAGGGAAGGGAGGTTGTTTCGAAGGAAGGGACTGAACTGATTATTTGCGAAATGAAGAGAAAAAGAACCACGAGAAAATGCATATTAAAGGAAAGTGAAAGTGGAAAATAAGTGTCCTTCTCCTTCTCCGTACCTCACCCCGAATTCGGTACGTCTTTCCATTTCTCTCCATTTGAGGGTAGAAGCAGACTTCTGCCCGTTACTTCAAAAAAGTAATTAAATACGATTACAAATATTTGGCCTAAAAAGAAATAAATTACCGTTACAAATTACTTACCATAAAAAGTAATCGATTAATTAATTCGTAACTTTACTCGATTACTTTTGCGTTACTCCAAAGAAACACCCAAAAGGGATGCAATGTCTGCTGCGTGTCTGATGGGTGAAATATGGTGCCCCATTAAAAGTAAAACGGATATAAAATACACTGAGTACAATCTACCCTCAACTTTAGTTTAATAATTTTACGAGGACAACTCTATGAGTCTTTGAAGTACTTCAACATACGTTCGAGATGAGCGACCGCCGCGCTGTTTAACGGGGACAAAATTGAATTGCATGAACATGCGAAAAATACACATGGGTGTTGGAGGCGCGCTAACCATTCGAAATAATCCGTGTTCGGCATCGGCGAACTGTAAAACACGATTCCCCTGAAGATCTGTTTGCTTTTAATGATTACTGCATGTTGCTTAAATAAGGACTGTGTTACAAACTAAAACTGACTGGCGTAGAAAGCAAGATGCGGTACTTGCGTTTGGGTACATTTCGAAAACTCCTGCTTGACGAAGGTTGTTATTCGACCAAATGACCCACATAAAGCTTGTTTCTTGACCACCAAACTCATCAGAACGAAATATTCACACAAACTACTAATTCGCAAACTTTCAGCTGAACTAAATTTGCTGTCTAAAAATTATATAAAAAAAACTCATAAATGTCAGTGACCAGCAGGCTTCTATATCTCACTCGTTTACAGCATGCCTTACGCTGTCTCAACTCCAAAGTTCATGTCAGCCATGGACACTGTCACTGCTTATTCTCAGAA
The DNA here is from genome assembly GCA_013358835.2 of Ixodes persulcatus. NCBI lineage: Eukaryota > Metazoa > Arthropoda > Arachnida > Ixodida > Ixodidae > Ixodes > Ixodes persulcatus. Next base: position 95,789 of record JABSTQ010009284.1, read on the forward strand.
AACTAGCGGCATTTTTCCTTTCCCTAAAACTTCAGTCCAGTTCCCGCCGTCACAATCTGCTAATGTATTCTGATTTCTGAGTATACGGGTGCAGCTTCGTAGTCCCAGGCTGTTTTGGTTGTTCTCCCCAGACAGCTTATTGCCTGTTGTTCAGAGTGATGATGCTCGGGGTTTGCCGCCGATCTCCTTTTAAACTGGCAGCAGGGCTGATGCTACATTGATTTCTGTTCCAATAAACTGCTGCAACGGCACCCCTCACGGTTCTGCCCACACGTATGCACAGATCGAAATCACGTGGCAGAATGCACATCCCTGGTTGGTTAAGCCAGTATTTAGCTTGTACAGTGCTGCTAAGCCGGGGTCACACTGCTTATACATCATACAAAAGGTAGTCTGCCAACAGTTTCGAACGCGAGTCGCCACGAGATCTGAGCTTCGAATGCCGCTGGCATCGAGTTCAAGGAGAAACTTGGCCCACTGCATTCGAACCACGCAGGCATCGCGGTGACTGATGTATTCACACAGTCTTTTGGATGATGTATAAGCAGTGTGACCCCGGCTTTAAAGGGGTGGTGAAACGATATTCAATTGGAACGTTTTTAAATTTACACGAGCTTACTAGCACAATATATTCCGTTCACCTTTAAGCTGAGACTATAGAAGCTCCACCTTGAGCGTGAGCTCGCTGGCTTGCGCAGTGGTTTGGTTGCGGAAACCAGCGAGTTGGGCTTCCGCAGTGCTTTGGTTGTCACCATCTGGCAACAGCGCAGCATACTACCTCCCAATTATGTTTAATAACGAAGAAAACACATTATTAAAATGCAAGATTCACGTACCAAAACGGAATTTACTAAGAAAAAAAGATGTTTTTGTTAGATCACCAAGGAATATGGAATGGTTTGTCTTGTGAGACGGGTTTCGGTGCAAATGCGGAAACAATTTGACACGCATGCTCGCACTCCCGCAATAATGCCCATCAGCGCTGCAGGTTAAATTTAATTAATAAATGAGTATATGAAAATAATCGGTTCTTGGAGTATCTTAATTTCTCATTAGCCTCCGAGGGTTTCATCCATTTCGAATTCTCGTAGGCATAAATTCAGTTGGCTGAGGTTTCGCTACGAGCAGGCAGAGTCAATGGGGCGTTCGTTGTTCATTTTTCCTGCCGCGCGTGCAGGCACGGTGGTGGGCCAGGCACTGTGCGATCACCCGGACGTGCGCAAGGTGGGCTTCACGGGCTCCACCGAGGTGGGCCGGGACGTAATGCGCAGCTGCGCCGTGTCCAACATCAAGCGCTGCTCCCTCGAGCTGGGGGGCAAGTCGCCGCTCATCATCTTCGCGGACTGCGACATGGACATGGCCGTGCGACAGGTAACGGGTCCAGACTTGTACGAAACGCGTCACTTGTATCTAGTGGCCTTTTTTGTAACGCTACTTCTCAAAAGGATGACTGAAAAACGTGTTTACGTCACGTCTTGATGGAGTGACAAGGAAAGTGCCGTCCACACACTTGCAACCCAGTAAGACCGAAGAGGTACAAGACCGGTTTTTAAGCCTCTTGGGACGGCGAAGGACCTGCTCCGGAGCGGCGCATCCGGTCCTCCGCCGTCGCAAGAGGCTTAAAAACCGGTCTCGTCTCTCCCCGTCATACTCGATTGCAAGTGTGTGAACGGCGCATAACGGTATATAGTTATTTCTGGAGAGTAACACGTACAGCACAAGGTGCTTAATTTGATTTTAACCCCCCCTCACGCCTGTGGCTTTCGCGGCGAGGAAGCGCGAGATAGACAATAAACATGCGCACAAAGTATTACGTTATTGCCACAGTTATTGCTGAACCATAAGAAGTCTATGACTGAACACTCTCATTCAACTCTATATCCGTGAATGGTCCCCTCATTCTGGCATTAAACAAACGGACACGACGAGGGACGTAAAACGTTGGCAGGTGACTACTGCTTCAGAAAAACAACACACTCCGAGTAACGGGACTGTAACATTTTGAGTCTCAGTAACAAGTAACGTACCGGGTCACTTTTTAAGTCAGTAACGAGTAAGAGTATGCAGCTAGTCTTATTCCATAACGTGTACATATTTTAACGTGTTAACCACGACTAGCGACAACGGGATCCACTAAGTAAGCTACGATTCGAGTATCAGTATTCCTCGATTGCCTCGAGTGCACCGCTAGTTTGTTAGCTTGCGCAGAGGGGAACACACCTGGCAATGACTAAGTTTCATAAGCGCGACCTCCTGAGGTTGAAATAGGGAATCTGGAAGCGCAGAGGATATTTATCGCGGACTGTTGTAATTTTTCAGAAGTATGGGAACGCTTTTCCTGCCGTTTCAGGTAAAGCTTCAGAGTACTTGAAACAATATGCTCTTAGGCAGCGAGATGGCTCAAGTGTTACTCCGGAGCGTTGCTTAACTACAGGCTTTTGGGACAACGTGGTTCGGGGTATATGTACCATGTTATTGGTCGCCCTTGGCGTACTATAATATTTCCATATAGGTTTCGAGGGATTGCGTTCCCAGCATGCGTAAGCACGTTTTCTGCAAAATCATGTACACAACGCGCACGTCCATGCCCTCTCAGAAAGCAGCCTGTGCGTTCACTGTCCTGCAGGACGCTCTGGTAGCAAATCAACGCGAACAACGCGAGGATCATAAGAGAATTGTCCGGTAAAGCTATGTCTTCATGAAAACAATCGAGCTTAATTTCCATTTCCTTTAAAAACATCTTCCGAAGAGTATTTGGATTTTGTATCCTCCTCCGCATAAGTGATTTGATTTTAAACAACGTCCGACTGTCCGAATTGCGTCCACGAAACAAACGACGTTTTTGTTGGCAACAACGGTAGCTATGACGTCACCTCATGCAAGGAGAGTCAACAAAGCCCTCGACTGCTACGGTCCTGTGTTCTTCTGTGTAAAGCACTTGCACTATTATCTCCTTTCACAGATAAGGTCTTCTTCTCGCGACTTGCGATCCTGCGAGGTAGTTCTCTGCAGCGAAACAATTTCATAGATTGAAGTGCTCTCGGCGCCGAGTCTGATTCCGACTGATATTTTGTGGGAAATAATTTCTTTCTCAAAAAGATCAGATTTAGCTCGCTTCTTTGACGATGTTCTTTGTACACATCATTACGTGTTAATTTGAAACGAAAGTAAGTTAACGTCCGCTACCCTGACAATGACATGAATGGTGCGACGTCGCCGAAAGCCATTGATATTTGCCAAGTTTGGCATGCAGTTTTGTATTGTTACATATAATTGATTTAACAAATATTGTGTTTTTTTTGTTGAAATAACAATCACATATGTCTGTACTTAGGTCTTTTCTACGTGACCAGCGCAAAAATGTAATAACTTCTTCACATTACCGGACAATCCCTCGAAGAAATTACGAAGCTCCAAATACGACTGCCTATTGATGAAAACGTTTATACACGTAGAGAGACAATGAGCAAATAAAATGCCATGCACATTCCCCTTTTTCACATCACGCGTTGCATGTCTAATTCATTGTGGGCTCCGTGATTTCCTAAGATTTTTAACTCGAAAGCATAAACTTTCCCATGGAGCGAAGCCGGCGTTGTCTGTAGTTGTTGTCTGTAGCAGCGAAAACGGCACCTGAATTTTAATTGGCCAAAAGCACAGCAACGCAGAGGCTTCGTCACGGAAGCCGGCGAGATGTTCTAGGTCAAAGCGGACGTGCCTCATAAATAAAATACAAAGAAAAGCACAGCAACGCAGATTCGTCGTCACGGAAGCCGTGGAGCCGGCGGGGGTACCGCGCCTGCGCAGTGGGGGAGCGTGATGTCACCGCCGGAGCGCCGTGTGAAAAAGGAAGACGTGGCGCGCTGCTTGTAGGAATGCGCTGCATGTATACTTCCGCATTCCTACACGTAAGCAGTCTTAAGTGTCTTCGTTTATTTGATTGTTCTGAGTAAATTGTTTCCTGCGTGTTCTTCAAGAACGTGACTGAACATTATATTTTTAGAGTTTTTGACTGATTACATTTCACTTCGGACAGAAGCTTCATTCCCGAATTTAACAAATTATTTCATGTAACATTCACGGGAGGCCGGGAGCCGTACGCTTTTTATAAACGCGATGATCCTTATCTGCCACATCTCAGTGAGTCGGCAAATTCTTTCTACGCTGTCGTTCGGCGCCGAATTTCAATACCGACTCTTCGGATTGAGCAATCACAGTTCGGTTTAGCAATCATAGGGGTCTACTTTGTTTTGTGAGCTGTTGAAATGATCGTAGCCACTGACCGGGTGAGGAGCACGTGGATGTCTTTCCGGTGGCTCCTCCAAAACGACGCTGCTACGTTTTTTTGTGTGTTTTCGCGGCTTTTGAACACTCGAAGCCGATGTGGTGTGGTAAGAACAATTCTGGAAGCAGAAAGCTCGGTGCACTGTGGGCTGGAAAGGCCTAAGGCCACCGCGTACGACGAGACGTAGCGCTCACCTAAACGTATTAGGGAAGTCGTGACGGGCTCAGTTAATTCAGAATTGACACCAACGTTGGTCCTGCAGTCCCGAAACCACTTCGATGTCCTCTTAATTGTATAGAGATAGAAATATTAAGAGAATGATTGAAGGGCAAAAGAGTTAGCCTGAGTGTATGGCTTTAGGAGACTGCTCTACACTGGGGATGTATTGTATACGAAGACTATAGGTGATGCGTCTACTGGTCTTCGGTGCGCAGTCAATCATTTATCCTTCATTGACCGAAAAATGACCTAAAGCTTTATGGTCCCATTAGGAACTCAAACAATAATATTGTTTGTCAGGTGATAAAAAGAAAATTACGTTTATGCCAGCCCTGACAAGGTAAAAAGATTTTGAAAGCGTACAGAAAGAAGTGTTAGAAAAAAACACAAACTGTTTTTGCTAGGATCAATCACATTTAAGGCTGTATTTATTTCTGTGAGTTATTTCTCTTAGGTTCTCATTGCTTCGCGTTTTGCTTAAATTGGTTTTGATATATCGGAGCTTTCAGGAGGTCTCGACGCCACTAGTGATTTATACTTTTATGCTCTCGCACAGCAAATGTTTCACAACTTAGTTTGCGGCCTCTTCCCAATATTCTGGTGTTCCGAGTGTATTGCGTGAAAGTATACATTCCGCAATTTCAGTGAGTGTGTCGGCCTTTCGTGTATTCGAGGTTAAGGTACGGAGATTATGTTAAAGTAAGGGCTTCCCGCTACGGGACGCCAGTGCATTTCGTGACTGGCGCAGTTTTCACGCCGCCTTTCCCTTCGCGCAGGGCATGAACAGCGTCTTCTTCAACAAGGGCGAGAACTGCATCGCGGCCGGGCGACTATTCGTTGAGGAATCCATACATGAGCAGTTCGTGGAACGCGTGGTGAGTGCGTGTGCTTGGGCGGCTGCGTGCTGTTCGTGGTCTCGTGCCCACGACCTACCCTCCGTTGCCTCGCAGGTCTCTGAAACGAAAAAAATTGTGATAGGCGATCCTCTCGACAGGCGAACGTCGCACGGACCCCAAAATCACAGGTGAACCTAGATACTTATTCTTTTCGAAAAAAGAGCATATGCGGTATGTACTCTCGAGCTAGAAGATACGGCTTTTGGAGACGTTTAACTGACTAAGGTAGTGCTTACCTATGATTCTTACATTCTTACATTCGATATATTTGAAGAGAAAAGAAATTCAGTATATTAGGAAGACGGCGGGGTCAACCGTGCCCGTTGGGCTGGTTTGCTACTTCGCATTATTTCTATGTATTTCTAAAGTTAATTAAAAAAACATTAATATTATATATATATATAATTATCGAAAACCACTAAATCAGTAATTTTCAGAAAGACTTTGAGCGCGTGAGAAGCGTAGTAGTGCACAAAAGTTAGCACTCGTGGAGCACGTACAAAGCTAGCGGTTGCGATAAGGCGCCCGCGCAATTTTTCCGTCGCTTATCTAGCCCCAGCCTTGTACCTGCTCCACGAGCGGTAACTTTCGTGCACTACTACGCTTTTCACACGTTCAAAGTCTTTCTGAAAATTACTGATTTAGTGGTTTTCGATGACGCTGAGCTAGTTTCTAATTGGAACTATATGTCTATTTTCATTAATTAAAACGTTAATTAACGGATTTTGACTAATTAGCCAACTGATTGTTACGATTAGTCCCCTATACCATGTCCCCCTGGCCTTATAACTCACTTGCGCAGAGCGCATTAACCTAGCTTTCATGGTTTGTTTTTAAAAATTCTGTTAAGCTTAAAAAAAACACCCTGTATATATATATATGTATATATATATATATATATATATATATATGTATATTAAATTTTGTAATATTTGTTGGATACTTGTTTGGTATTCAGTTTACTTAAGGTAGTGGTGATTACTTTTCTTCGGGGTAAAATAAATAATACGAAAACAAAATCAAATAAATGAAATTTATTTGATTTAAACCAGATTTATTTTATTTAAATCACATGTATTAAAATCAAACTGATCTAATTTATATCACTGTAGATACAAAGATGATTGTTTTGTATTTTGAAACATGGCATAATGATTGTTTAGTTCATCCGATCACTGAAAACAATTATTGTGAATTTAATATTTCAAAGTTCAGCATCATTAATCTTCTACTGAAGTAAATCTCACAGTGAGAGAACCTTACATGCTTTTCTGGCGCACTAATTTGCTCGCAATAGGACATTAAGTAACATGATGGACGAAGTGGAAGAAAGCTCAGCGCTCCGATTTGCGCAGAACTGCACCGCTTTTTGTTCGTGTTCAGCCCGCTGTGAATATTTCTTCCTTGATGATTATTCTTTAAGTACAAAACGAAAGCATTTAGAAAGAGTAATTGGTAGACGCGCAGTGAATAAAAATAGTTTCTTAATTATTTTTGGCTGAAAAGGTTGAATTTAAATCGCCCTGTTAGAAACGGGTGATTATATTCAGAAATAAATCGTGATATATGTCATAATTTAATTAATCTTGGATTTTATTGTCCACCCTGGTTTTCTGGCATGATGCGCGTCACGCTAGAAGAAACAACAACCCCTGTTTAAACACACGTCAACAACTACTAGAAACTTTGTTCAGGCATGATCGTCACCAAGGGACCACAAAAGATGTTGTGTGATCAGGCTTTGGCAAATCTTGTACGGGTCGTTAAAATGTTTCTTTAATTCTCTCGGTTAACGATACTTCTTGAGTTTGTCTCACTACTGAGATAGGTCGCGAGAATTTTTTATGTAGTTAAAAAATACTTTAGGCAAGAACGGACGGTATTTTAACGGACGTTTGCAGCTGCATATATAAAAAAAAGAACGAGGTCAAAGAACGTCTGGTACAGAATTGTTTGAACTCTTTTTATTTGCGCGCTTTGGTTGCTGTCATGCGTACTAAGTGTGCAACTAAGCTGATATCTTCGCGTATTTTATAACTTTATCGTAATGCCGGGTATTGTAAATATTTACAGTATCAAGTAACATTAATATCTATAAAATCTTAGCGATTATATTTGAGACTTTTATATATACACACTCTACTTTCCTGCTACATTGCGACACCTGTATCGCAATAAGCATAAGGGTTCTGACCACACATAGTCTCCACACAATTGTGGGGTCACACCCACGCTCTTTAGTGCCACCGTTTTCAGTCATCGGTATTTTTCCAGCCGTGGGCGATACCAATTTAAGAAGGTCGATCGCTTCTGCCTCGTCTCACGATGCTCTCTGCTTGGCCAGGCACCGTTACATCGCTTCTTCACGTCTCACTTTAGACATTAGTCCATTTTCACTGGAGTTATTATAAAGCATAACCCTACTTGCTATTAAGATACTTAATATGCATTAAATCTATTCTAACTTTTAATTTTACGACATTTATCTGATCTGCATACTGCAGAGATCCTAAAGCCGTAGTAACACTCTCCTACATTATACAGAAGACACGGTGTTCACTACAGACATGATGGCAGAATCACCTTCGCACGCAGTATATGCTCAAAACGTGTCGTTTTCTTCATACATTTGTATACTTGGAACATGTAGGCAGACGGTTTTCATATGGCCAGTGTGACAGGCCCGTCATAAAAGAAACAAAACCGCCTCAGTCCTACAGACTGTCTTTTGTATATTAGCAGTGTGACCGTGGCTTAGAAACCGCCATGTTTAGCTTGCATGCCCCGCTTTGACATAGAAAAGCCTTTTGATAGCTCGTCAATGCGTCACCTTAACATCAAACGATATTGCTCTGCCTGGCCTACGAAGCAAGACGCGGAGGGCATCTGGAACGCAATAATGAGGCCTGGGGACTACGTTAAACCGCCTAAGAATCTTCCGAAGTACAACCAGAATCACAGTAAGTACACGGCGGCTTACCCGCAATAAGCCTTCGTTACGGCAACGTCATAAATACGTCAAAATATACGTGTGGGTAAGCTAGCTATAATATTAGTACGAAGAAGCATAGCAATATTCGCATCCGTGATATTGTCAGTTTCATCGGTTCCGATACAAGAAAAACTACATGCACGTTAAAACTTGATAAAACGCTTCGCTATGGCTGACCACTGTCACGCATGACCGCCACTGTAGGTTGGAAACCAAGAGAACAAAAATGGCGGATCGTCGCTTTCCTGGCTCGTATGTGACGTCACTTCCGTGGATCAACGCAAAAATGATGGGGTCGAGTTAGGTTCCCCGGGTTTGATAGACGCGGGTCGATAAATGTGGTCGCCATGTATGACCCACGGAGAAATAAATCCTTACGCTCTGTACGTGCAGGAGGCACATGGAAAAGCTGCTGGAATACGTGGCTCAGGGAGAGAGAGAAGGAGCCCGCCTCGTCTGCGGAGGGCGTCGCCTCGACAGACCTGGTGAGTTTGGTGTCGGTTGCACCGCTCTTTGGCGATACTGCGCACCAAGCCGCCTTCTGCATGGAAATGGTACTGCCACGCGCTGCTACACCTACTAAACCGCGTTTACCCCTAAGCTGACAGTCACATCCTGGAAGTATTTGCTCGAACGATTATACGGACAAGGTATAGGTGGTCCCAGCGTGCAGGTACTTTTGATTTTATTTGAGCACCCTTACAGTGATGCCAGTGGCTAAGCAGCAACCGCCGAATAATGGAAGGCTACACGCTAAGAGATCTGGACCGTCAACATTCCCGCATAACACTTGGGAGAGCCTACCGCTGCAACCACAGAGGGAGCTCGGCGAATGACGACGCTGATATTATGTGTAGACCTAAAACGCCACCATGCGCTATGGCAATTAGCATGACGTTTCATCATGCTCAGTGCCACTGGGCGGAGCTTTCTTGGGTCTAAACACAGGATAAGCTCTGTCATTTCCCCAACCTCCTCCGCAGATTGTACAGATTGGCTCTCCGAAGTGCTACGCGGGAGGATAGAAGCTCCAGATGTCTTTAGTGTAGTGGGCTCAAGCCAATGCTACACATGTATTCGAAGGTTCGTGCGTTCCTGTTTCTTAAAATAGATGTGTCAGTCCACGCCTTTTAAATAAGAAGGCCCGAGTGTTAAATTTTCCTGCGTCACTATAGAAGAGACCACCGCAGGGAACAGATTGGTGTTCCCTGCGGTGTTCAATCAATAAGAACACTATTCTCAGCCGAACGTTGACGCCGCAGTTGTGCCTAATCTATATCCTGCGGTGATCTTATAACGACGCAGGAAAATTCAACATTAGGGCACTTTTATTTGGAAGGTGTTGCGTCAGTACAGCTTCCCTTGCCCAGTAACATTGGTAAAGCAAAAAAGTTAACGAGTGAATACTTCCGCAATGTTCTCAACCAGTCACTGCACCATGTGCCCAGTCTTTAAGGCTGAAACGCATGGGTGAAAAACCAACCGAAAATTGGGCGGGAATGGAAACTTGCGGCAATCGTTTCAAGTCATTAAAAACAAAAAGACAGCTTATTTATTGAACACATGGAACTGAAGAGCCTGTTGGCTTAACGGTTTCTGACGCTGACGTGTTTTCCTGCAGAATGCGTTTGAAATAGTTGTGTCAGCGGGTCAACAATGATGAGAAACGGCAGGGTTGCACAGCTAAGCATGTTAACGAGCTCATTTCGTGTGAGGAGAATAAGGTGTATTCTATTGCTTTGGAATGTGGGGGACAATACATCGGGCAGACGGGGTGCTGCGTCAACCACCGGCTTCGAGAGCACGCCTTTCAAGTACTACGGGCCTCTGGGGAATCGTATCACCCTATCGGCGTTCGTGCTCGCACCTGTCATGGCTGAGCAAGATCATTAAATAAACTAGAATTGCTGGGGGACACCAGACCTGATACAGTAGGGAATTCATCGAATAGTTCACCATAAGCACAGTCCGAAATAACGTTTCTGCGCCTTCACTACACCTTTCTAAAACTGAAACTGAATTCTTGACGCCAGAACTGGCTTAGTTGCATGTACATTCTCCACCCGCATCTGCCGAAGCTCTTTTTGCGGCAAATCATTCTTTTTTTCTTATAGTTTTTAAACACGTTTTATTTACTTTACCTCCTTCTTCTCACGTCCCCTTCTATTTCTTTTTTCCCGACGGGTGGAACTGCAAAGAATGTGTTTGGAATCATTTATGTTGTTGCGAGATGAAAAATTTGTTCGTCCGTCACAAGTGTATTTCATTCTCTCAAGCATCAGTGATTATTTGACACAAACAACACGTACGGTATCATTGAACATATGTGCGCAATTTCGGTGCCAAAAGCACCTATGTGTGGTTTATTTTCAGTAAAAGGGTGTTCAGCTTTCTTTTTTTCGATAAGATTTTTGTGCGATTTACTTATCTTTTTTACACACGTGATTGACGTGTCGGTGAATCAAACGTACTGCTTAAGAAAAAAAAGTTGACTTTTGGGTTTTTGAGCGGCTCAGAGTCACCATTCACTTGGACGGTACGCTCACTTGGCTCAAAAATGGCAGTTGATTGTTCCAGCGGGTATTACATCACTTCCACCACTTTGTCACCTTAGATGCCTATACACAAGAAACGGGGTGACCGGCAAAACCCCGAGAATTGAAAGTGATAGGGTACTTCTCGGCACTAGAACATAAAACTTTTGTACGCCCCACAGGATTTTTCTTGGAGCCCACCGTTTTCGTGGACGTTGATGACCAGATGTTCGTGGCGAAGGAGGAATCCTTCGGCCCAATCATGCTCGTCTCCAAGTTCAAGGACGGGTGAGTCACGGTGGTTTAACGGCCCTATCCTCGGTAGGCACATACACTCTCAAAGATGGCTCGAATCAACATAACCTAGATGAGAAGGCCGCGGTGCTGATTTTTCGACGTCATCTCGGGAGGCGAACGCGAGCACTTCTTCAGCCAGTGACGACAGGGTCTCAGCCGAATGCTGACTCACCACTCGTGTGCAAGCCCGGCGTTCACCTCCTTAAAGTGGCGTAGGAAATTTAATGCAACGATTATCTCATCTAGGAGGTGTTCCTCGATCGCAGTGGCGGCTCAAAAATTGTTGTATTACCATTTTAAATATTTTTTTTTAACATAGCGTGTGTTTATGAGCTGGATTTCGTGCAAAAAGCCGTTACTCTCAGGTGTGAGGAAAAAGCAGTTACACGCAGGTCAAGGTATCATAAAATGTACACATCCCATAGCAGGCGATGTAGAATCATACTAAGAAAAGGCATACATATTCATAATATACCGCAACGAATCATAGTTCGGCATTATTAATTGTAAAAAGTGAAACTTACCGAGCGGCTCAGCGAAAATTGAAACCCGAACCGTGCGATCCGCATCACAACGCTTATGCTCGGTGCCACGAGGAAGTTTTATTTCCTTTATTGTACGCAAGATTTCCAGCATAAAATGCAATATCAGTATTGACACAGATCACCCAAGTTGTTTGGCCCTACTAAAACTCTTTCATCTTTTTGATTACACGAAAACAATTCTTCCAGTCGGGTGTAGTGTCGGCAGTCCTACAGTACACAGACTCGAATTTGGTGAAAATATCAATGAAGTGTCCACGTACAGGTTGAATATGTGGGTCAACTTGTCAAAACTGTATTCGCGTTTTCCACGTGCTGCAGAAGCCAAGTACCATGAATATGTCACAAGGGACCGTACCGTCCTTCTCGACTGGTAGGTAACGAATTGTCGCGCTGTTTATGCACATATTTATTTTAACGTTCGTTGCGCAATGTCCCAGAAAAGTACCGCGTTCTAACGGTACATATGAAAATATGTTCGATAGTTTCAGACGTTTTGCATAGGACGAGATCAACAGACCATAGGACAAAGATCCCCTTTTCCTTGAGCCAAGGTTTAACCGGCCTTGTGCCACTGCAACTTAAAAAAATGCCCAATTCTGATTCTACGCTGATTCTTGACGACATACGTTAACATTTAGAGCAAACTTCCGACTCAACGAAGGGTGGAAACGCCAGCCTCGCAGCGGTCCGCATACTACTGTCTTCAGAGAGCCAGTCTGTTCTACCAAGCGTCGGTGGTTTCGGATGCAGACGCAACTCCCCTCGATCGCCACCTACGGTCCACATACTGTTGTCTTCGAAGGGCCAATCGTTCCTCCTGGGTGTCGGCGGTTTCGCACAACAGCGTCGTCGCTATGCCGAGATTCTAGGTTGTCACATTCGTTGTGCATACTAGGGAGACGAAACCACGTGCCTATGCTCCGGTGCCATCGTAAGAGGAGGCCGCGTCAACAGCGGCGCGTTCAGAAGGGTGCGAAAAGACTCTTTTCTTTCAACGCAAGAGGGAAAGTGGACATAGCGAGCGAACAAACGGAGCGAAAGAGCAAGGCGGAACTGCGCCGTGTCCTCACGAAATCAGTCCAGTCCAGTCGAGTCCAAACCATGACTGTACAAACGAGAAGGCTGCAAGCCCCGGGGCAATAAATGCGAACGCATTTAAAAGAAAGCCTTACTAACCGGTTGGGGCACATTTTATTCACTCGATTTACCACATCTTGTCCTGGACACAGGCTGTAAAGCGAACTATACAAGGGCGCGGGGAAAAGAAACTCCGCCAGGTCGCGGGCCAGCCTTTTTTTCGTAACATCGCCGACGTATTTTATTGAAAACCGCGCTTGTGAAAGCAATGTGGCATTTCTTGCTTCTTTCAGGAACTCGAAGAAACTTCGAGGCTGACATTGCATTTTATGCTGCAAATGTTGTGTACAATAAAGAAAAGAAAACTCATTTGTATCGCCGTGTAATATCAACGGAGACATAAATGCGATCCAGCCGGAATTACGATGAGACTTGAAAAGGAGTGTCTCGAAAGCAGACATGTACAAGTTACTCAACAAAAGTAATTAAGTTAAGTTACTGAGTACTGACCTCGAAAGTAATTTGAGTATAGTAGAAATTACTGAAATCGAAAGTAATTGAGAAAATTACTAATTACCGTAAAAAGTAGCGAATTACTTTTGAAGTTACTTTGAAGTTACTTTTATATGTTTTTTTCTTTATGGCAAAACCAAAGTACATAGGCTTTAATCCGTTAGCGAAATTGTACTAGCAAAATATGGATCGGATTGTTTTTCAAAGAAATGCTTTAATAGCTTGTTCTGCTTCTGCGTGCCTAATTGTTTTGTACTTTCTTGTTTGTTTGGTCAATGATGTACTGCAAATGTGTTATTTCTACTTTGAGGTTTAGTACTGCCTGAGCTTGATTTTTAGATAGTGTTTGCTTGCTTACAGTGTTGCGTAAAGTACATCTAAAAAGTACTTGAAGGAGAGTACGAAGTAAATTAGAGGTTATGTACTTCAAGTAAAGCAGTAAGTACACCGGGTGCAATGTACTTGAAGTAACATACTATAAATACAATATATTTCAAGGTAAAGTACAGTACTTTTAACAGAAACATTCATGATTTCCTTTCATTTCCTATACAATGTTTTTTTTTTTTTTTTTTTTTTTTTTTTAACTGGTACGCATTGCTCGAAAGGTAATCGGAGGTGCATCAGGTTTTTACGGAAATGTCAGAAAATATTGTATAAAGGCAAGTCGCCACAAAGTTGTTGTTTTACTCTCGCTGACGAGCTAGTTGACACAATCAGCTTACAAGTTACTTATTTGTGCCGGTCTTATAGCCGCCATTACTTCACTCAGAGAAATGACCAGATAACATCTTAAAAGAGCGCGTTTTCACACGATTATACGTTATTTTTGTGTTTACGAATTCGGGGAATGTACATTGAAGTCGGGAGTTCTACTTCCCTCGGAAAGTACAAGTACATGCCCAGAAAATGTACTTCAAGTGAAGTACAAGTTTTCTAAACAGTAGTACTTTAAGTACCATGTACTTAGAGTACTACCCAACACTGCTTGTTTATTTTTTTTATATAAAAAAGTTGGGGGAATTACTAAGGTTTCTCGAACGATCTTCAAATCTTTAAAGATCTACATATTCTATGTTTTGGGAGGAAAGGCAACACAAAAAGGACCCCTTTGCGTTGCCCTTTAAAACGCGATTCTTCGAGTACAGCACAAACTACGGGAGCACCAGATGAGCTTCAGAGCAGGTTCTGCATTTTGTTGCCTCCTTCAAATGAGGATGCAGTGTATACACCTGCTGTAGTGGGCGAGAGTTTCTACGTTGGGGAGAAGCCGGAACCAGCCCTTTCTTCGAATGTGTCAAGTCTCCTTGAGCTTCGGAACACAAAGAAACGCCACTCTTCGGCGCTAATCCCGCAGTTACTCGGTTTCTCTTGCGTCGTGCCTGTTCGCTCCCCGCGCTTCGTAGCAGTGTTGTTGCAGGGGGAGTGCTCGGGAAAATTTTTGGGAGTTTCGGACTCTCCAATTCATTTTCTTCCCCCCCCCCCCTTTCCTACGACACATGCTTCCTCCTCTTTGCGAATATCAGCTGATCTTTCAACATCTTATATCTTTTGTGCAGGAATGTTTTTTGATAGGCAAAATAACCACCATAATTCGAAAGTAATTCTTAATTGGAGTAGAAGTTACTCAAAAAAAGTAATCAAAGTAAACTACTAGTTACCCAAATAAAAATGTAATCGAAAGTTACTAAACTACTCAGAAAAGTAGTTAAACTACAGTAACTTGAGTAGAGTAGTTGAACTACGTACAAGTCTGCTCGAAAGGAATTTCTTTCTTCGTGCGAGGTGCCAACGTCATTGAGCCCACATGCGTCACTGATATCTTTTAAGGTTCCACTACTATCGTTTCGCGTTCACCGCGAGGATCTATCCTGTTCATCTCAGACACAGTAACACGTCAATTAAAACCACAAGCTTGTCGCATTCTACGTAATTGCGGAAGGATCCCAAAAAAAGGGTTTTCGTTCCCGCCCGTTGTTAGGAGCATAGACATATATTAATCGCCATTGCTCACCTGACAACGTAATATCACAACTAATGAAACGACCGGACTCGACTGTAATTACATAATGATTGTGTTATATGTATGTTTATACAGCCGGAAGTCAGTCAGCCTCAATCGGCGTCTGGTGTGCAGTACAACTGTTAGCCTGGGGTCTTTAACATTTCTCACACAGTAGTGATTCACGACCGTACGCCGGTACGATGCTCATCCAGATCGAAACCGGCAGGGGTGGGGATTGTGCCAAGGATCCCTGTGTTCTGCAGTGCGAGCTTTTGTTACACGTGCTCCGAGCTGAGGTGCGCTAACCCACTTGTCCACCGATTCCCCCTTTGTAATTACATGAAGGTTCGAAGGGCTGAGATATTTTATTAGAAAACGAAGACATCCCCCATAAATGCTCTCGGCTTGACACCCCCACACTTCGTATCGCAAAAGGGCTTTATCGTCTCAGCAATGTCGTTGTTTCTGCCTTCATTTTCGTCTCTTGAACCGCAAGGAAATGTAATTGCTCATCAGATAAAACACGCTGCGACTGAGATGACAAAGCAGGTGTCTTGATTGCATCTCAAAGTTGATAAGAACATTTTATGTTCACTCACTACGCGTCCTCCTTGGATTAGCCGGTCACTTTTGGGCCTTCATAAAGGATTTCTCTAAGCTAACAAAATGTTTCACAAAACGTACCAAGAAAGATTCACCCTTTGAATGGACTAACCAGTGCGAGATTTCGTATCAAGTCCTGATCAACCGTATTTCCAACTACCCGGTTTCCAACTACCTTTCGAGTTAAATACCGACACCTCACATTACGCAACAGGGGCAATTCTTCATCACAGAAGTACCACTCAACCTTTGAGCCAAGAGCTTAGCTGGCAGGGGTCGGCAACCGGCGGCCCGCGAGGCAATATTATGTGGCCCCTGGTACACCACCAAAAATTATCCCATCCCCCCAACCCACACACACACACACAAACTTCGGGAAAAGGGGTATGTTCGATTACAAACCCGGTATCACTGGAGCTATTAACTCTGTACAAGTTCAAGAGATTTGCCAGAAAAAGTTCACTGAACAACTGACCCCCAAACAGACAATAAGCTGAAGAAGACATTTCCAGCGAACGACTTTGGTCAGTTTTCTTCTAGTTTCCTGAACTAAAGCTTTCAAATCTACGATATTTCGCAGTATCTTTCATAGAAGAGTTCGCTACAGCACGGTTACGTCTGTGAACATCCATTTTCAACATCAAGACATACATTTTCAACATCAAGACATCAAGAACTTCCAAAATGTTTCATGAAGTTCAAAGGGTTAATGTGCTAGTTCGCATCTTGTCAAGAAATATTGAGCATCCAAGATCTTACTGAAAGAACAACTTTGCACATCACTACGAGTGTGTGACAGCTTTTTTATGTTTTATTTTTATGAGCTGACACCCCCAATCTCCGTTTTCCGTCCGGCTCGCTCGGTCTCCGCTTTCTGGCGATTTGGCCCGCTGCAGCAAAATGTTGCGGACGCCTGGCTTAGGGTTATTGGATACTACTTTTTCATGCTTTTGAAAGCACAGATCAACTATACAACAGCCGAGAAGGAAGCACTGGAAGTACTGATGGCGATTCGATACTTTTGAACATACCTCCATGAGGAAAAGATTAAGCTTTACACCGACCATAAAGCACTAACTGGTCTTGGATTGACAGAACCGAAAGACAAGCTGGCAATATAGATCAATAAATTACAGCAGTTTAAATTTGAAGTGAATCACCGTACCGGAAACAACCTGACTAATGCTGATGCACTGTTGAGGCTGGCTGTAGACATTCCGTCGGAAGAAGCTCATCTGATCGAGGCGAGGGAAGGAACAAAACAACTCAAGTTTAAATACGGCAAGTACACCGTTCCCAAACGCTCGTCCCAACACTACTTACTGCAAGGGGGACATGATGGCTTCTGGCAAATCTACTACAAGGCTCTTGCAAAGGTGAAATCGCATAAAAGGGGACGTCGAGACCTACGTTAAATCTTCGCACTTATGCCAGGTTCATAAGGCCAAGTACCATCAGAAAACGGATAAGATGATTATCTCAAAGTATGCCGGAGTACCCTTCGAAACTGCCCGTCTTGACTTCGCTGAACTGAAAAAGAAGAGGGAAGGGGTGCACAAAGCTTAATCGTTTTTAATTTGTATTGACCCGTGCACAAGAATAGTCGCTATACGGCCTAGAGAGGAATTTAACCAAGAGCGCGATATATTGTTCCTTTCGGATAATGGGCCAGCTTTCGTAATCAAACGTCTCCGTGACTGGGCACCACAGCGTGGGAACAACGGACCAGGTGTTTAACTATCGAGCTAACAGGAATAAAACCTTTGACTCTCGCCACAGCAACAAGGTACACAATGCTGAGCTGAACGACTTGGTCCTTATTCGTGAAGGCCTCCCCGGGAGAAACTCCAAGTTCCTTGGGCCTTTTCCTCGTTGTCAAGACAGCCGTTCAACAAGGCGTTTTGCGGACAATTGGATATTTAAACCATGATGAACAGCTTGAGGTTGCTACGATTGGACATTTTCTACTTTATCAACCCAAGAGGAATGACTCTAACAGAGGAGAACTGTAAGGAGACGACTGAAGACGACGATCAGCGGGATATATGAAGAAACAATATAGAAAGCAGATGGTAAATGAATATAAAGATGGCGACTGTTTGTTTAAATTTGTCTCCTGGGGTTTATATCATGGAACACTGCAACCTGTATACACTTTACAACCGTGACTACCATTTGGGTGAATAATGGCAGTTGTGAATAATTGATGAAAGTTTGCAAACGAGCTGGAGTAGTTTGAAGGGGTACTGAATAGAAACTTTACATATACCTCTCACGTTCAGAAATAAGTTAAACATGATAAACTCTATCCGCTATTTACAATAACATACCTGTATTTCACACGAAGGACTCCATTTTTCGTTCAAATGTTCGATTCTAGCGAGCGCTTTGGAATCAGCCATCGAAGAGTGCGGTGCGTCTGGGGAAATCCCTCGCGTCCGCGACTTGCCCACGACGTCTTCGGCCTCCCTATGGTCAAGCGGAACGTAGTTATGAGCGTTGACACTTGGTGGCGTCAACGCATTACTACTTCGCTTAGTCAGAGTCTCCGAGGGTTGTAACATACATCACCAGGATATTGCGGAGCCGGCAGAGTAGCGCGTGATACGAAAACACGCAGTGCGTCGTATGCTCCGTGAATGGCCGATATGGTGACATCGGCAACGTCGGTTTCAAGCCGGAACTCGCTGCTCTTTGGAAAGAACAACATCGTCACGAAGCTCCTAACGTACTTCTGTTATCTCGCACGAGACGAGATGCTGGTAAATTTTCTACGTCACGCTGTCTAAGGTTACGGCATGCGATAATATGTGACATTGGTAGGACAAGGCAATTGCTGCTTACCTGATTTACCACCGACTCATCACAACGACCAGAATCGGCGAGAGCACCAGCTTCATGGATAAATAAATATCGCTCTGAAGGCGCCATACCAGTCGGCATCCTGCATTTATTAAAGCGAGCAGGGAAGCAAGCAGGCCGAGTCCGGTGAGGCAACACGACGGTAGCATCACTCCAGTATTTCACGCTGCCTATCGCTTAGCTAGTGGTGTGACCGCAGCATTTGTGACACCACCGCGAAGGAACGCGTACACCCCGACGATCCTGCGATATTCCTTGTCACAAGGGCGAACACTAAACGAATGAAGGGAAGGCATCGGCGTAGAGGAAGTTTGACGGGACGCGATTCTCCAAGCGAAGGCTCAGAGTACACAGAGCACGACTGTACAATTCTCACAGCGTCACACAAAAGCGACCACGAAGAAACGCTCGCATCGCCACAATTTTTCAACACGACTTGTCTCAATGGCGAACACTAAACGAATAAAGAGAAGCGATCGGCACCGCTTTCGTCGGTTTCGATCAGCGTGCCTTACGCGATCGTCCAGGCGGGAGCACTCTGCACGTCGACGGCGACTATGTTGGGCGGCGGGACGAACGCTGAATTCTCACATCGCCGCACAGAAACCACCGCACACAAAAGCGGGTACCGGCACAGCTCTGCGACGTAAACCCAAGTCACTTCGATAGGACGGCGATCCTCGGCCAGAACAACGTTGAAAGCAGCGCGCGCCATGTAGAAAAAAAAATAGTTCATCAGCCCCTGACATCAGTGACGGGGATGAGTGGAAGTGATTGGCTGGCGGAGTGAATCCAAGGTGGCCGACTGTGCCTTGGCTTTCTTCGCCAAACATTCGGTATTACGTTCTAGACTAGGTAATCTGTTCTAGTGAGAGTACTTCCCATATAGTGGGGCTGCCGTCGGGCGCAAATGCCGTCCCTCCATTCCATTGAAGCTTGATAACCAACAACTAGGTCGCTGTTGGTTATCGTTTACTTCAGTTTAAAATATGTTTTCTCGCGTTTTCCAACGAAACATTGATGTTTCTGAGTTTCTACTCCTACCTACGTCATGTTGATGCAAAGAAGTGAGCTCCAGAATTTTGTTTCCGAGCCCCTTTAGACGTAATCACAAAGAGCGCAAGACCGCTGACAACGAAAGAATAACACACATAGACGCGTACAGCTACGACAAAGCAGTGGGCCAATGATTTTGTAGCTGCACTGCACTGCACTGCACTTTACATGCGCACACGATGTGTGTTGTAATTTCCTGTCTTCCGTTGAGCGATTTTCGTCAGACTAATAATGCCGCGAGCACAGCTGACCAAGCAGGCAGCGCGCTCGTGGCCTAACGGTTATCGCGCGTGCCTCCCACGCGAAAAGCCAGGGTTCGATCCCTGGGGGCGACGCATCTTTTGTTATTCCTGCAATCTAGTTTTCTGGTAAATTCGAGAATCCTGTTGCGTGTTCGAGGTCCGAATGCTGTACGCGTCGAACATTCTACGCTGATTATTCCAGAAGCTTACGCATGTACATAAGGGGCTCCGTGTGGCGAACCGGAGTCAGTTTCGCCCCAGCGTTCGACTCTGCTCTTTCGCCGACTTCGACGCCCGCGACGCTCTACTGTTATCTTTTGTTTCCTTCTTTATTTTGGGCACAAGTTCGCCCGATTAAACGTTTAGTTTACTCAGTTATTTTCCGCCGAGAAGTTCGAATGGGCCGAAGAGCAGCAGCAGGCATTCGATGAACTGAAGCGACGACTGCAAACTCCTCCTGTTCTTGGACATTTCGATCAGGATGCACAAACCGAAATTCACACGGACGCAAGTAACGCTGGACTTGGCGCAGTACTGGTTCAAGTGCAAGAAGGCACCGAGCGAGTTATCGCCTACGCGAATCGGACACTGTCCAAGGCGGAGAAAAATTACTCCACGACCGAGAAAGAATGCCTTGCGGTCGTCTGGGCAATCACGAAGTTTCGTCCGTACTTGTACGGGAGCCCGTTCCGTGTAGTCACCGACCATCACTCGCTCTGCTGGCTTGCGAACCTCAAGGGCCCGTCAGGACGCCTCGCTCGATGGAGTCTCCGATTGCAGGAGTTCAACATGACTGTGGTCTACAAGTCAGGCCGCAAGCACAGCGACGCCGACTGCCTGTCCAGAGCCCCCGTCGAAACGCCTTCCGGCAGCAGCGACGACGATGACGATGAGTGCTTCCTAGGCGCAGTGAATACCGACGACATCTCACGACGTCAACGAGACGATCCTGAGTTGCGCGCGCTAATCGAGCACCTCGAAGGACGAGGGGGGACTGTCCCCCGTGTCTTCTCGAGAACCCTGCCAACCTTCGTCCTCCGACAAGGTGTGCTTTACAAAGAGAACTTCGGGGGCAACAACACACCGTGGTTGCTGGTAATCCCGACCGACCTTCGGGAGGAGATCTTTCAAGCATGTCACGACGACCTGACGTCCGGACACCTCGGTTACAGCCGAACACTGGCCCGTATTCGTGAAAGGTATTACTGGCCAAAGCTCCCCAAGGACGTCCACCTCTACACCCGATCGTGCCACGAGTGCCAGCGACGTAAGAAACCGCCGACGAAGCCGTCAGGACTTCTGCATCCGATTTCTCCCCCGTCCACGCCGTTCCAGCAGATCGGAATGGATTTACTTGGCCCTTTCCCGCCGTCAACATCGGGAAACCGCTGGATAATCGTCGCCACCGATTATCTCACACGTTACGCCGAGACGAAGGCCCTCCCATCAGGTACGGCTGTTGAAGTCGCTAAGTTCTTCATCGAGTCCATTGTCCTCCGGCACGGCGCCCCTGAAGTCCTCATCACAGACCGCGGATCTTCGTTCATGGCCCAGCTGACGCTAGACATCCTTCGTCTCAGTGGCACCGGTCACCGTCGAACCACTGCGTACCACCCGCAGACAAATGGACTAACAGAACGGCTAAACAAAACTATCGCCGACATGATCGCCATGTATGTCGACGTGGAGCACAAGACATGGGACGAGGTATTGCCGTACGTCACTTTTGCCTACAACACGGCCGTGCAAGAGACCACCGGGGTTACACCCTTTCAACTGGTTCATGGTCGCAAAGTGACAACAATGCTGGACGCGATGTTACCCCACGAACCGGCTGTCGACAGAAGCGACGACGCCCAGGTGGTTGCCCAACGGGCAGAAGAAGTCCGCCAGCTCGCCCGACTCCGAATTCAAGATCAACAACGTGTCGACGCTACCCGGTACAACCTTCGCCGGATCGACGTTCGCTTCAAGCCCGGAGACCGTGTGTGGGTTTGGACCCCGATACGACGACGCGGTCTCAGCGAGAAACTCCTAAAACGGTACTTTGGACCCTACAAGGTACTTCGTCGACTTGGAGATCTGAACTACGAGGTGATGCCCGACGGAACACGGACTTCATCACGCCGCCCTCCACGACCAGAAGTCGTCCACGTCGTGCGCATGAAACCATACTACGCTCGATAGGACTGTGGACTGTGTTCCAAATGACTCTTTAGCTTACCGTCCCTTTTGTTTGTTTTGTTTTGTGTTGCATCGGGGCGATGCACTTTTTAAAGGGGGGAGTAATGCCGCGAGCGCAGCTGACCAAGCAGGCAGCGCGCTCGTGGCCTAACGGTTATCGCGCGTGCCTCCCACGCGAAAAGCCAGGGTTCGATCCCTGGGGGCGACGCATCTTTTGTTATTCCTGCAATCTAGTTTTCTGGTAAATTCGAGAATCCTGTTGCGTGTTCGAGGTCCGAATGCTGTACGCGTCGAACATTCTACGCTGATTATTCCAGAAGCTTACGCATGTATACATAAGGGGCTCCGTGTGGCGAACCGGAGTCAGTTTCGCCCCAGCGTTCGACTCTGCTCTTTCGCCGACTTCGACGCCCGCGACGCTCTACTGTTATCTTTTGTTTCCTTCTTTATTTTGGGCACAAGTTCGCCCGATTAAACGTTTAGTTTACTCAGTTATTTTCCGCCTCATCACTTGTCATTCGTGACAATATTTAGTTACCCCTCCTCAAGAAAATATGTATCAGGGTCGCATTGTAGCTTAGCTGACAGCGACAAGCGAAGCAACAAGCTCTGAAACGATAATTATATAACTTCTCTTTAACTTGATATTTCAATCTTTATTACTTATTTTAGAAAAACATATTTGTCGGTGTGTTTCAAATTTCCCGCTCTAAAGCTCAAGGAAAGTTTTATATCTGTCGTTCACATTGAAGTTATGTCATTCGGGTATTTCACAGCGGTTTCTCCGATTCTGCGTTGTTCTTTTTTTTTTTTATGGGAACCTTTAGTGTATTCTACTCTAAGTCACTGCCTCATTGCCAGAGTCTTGCTTTGCGTCGGGAGCTCGTGCTGCCACTTTGAACTTAGCATGAATTGAGCACACGCTCCCTAGGCCCGCAATCCAGAGTACGGTTTACTAAAGTTGTCTAGCATCAGTATATTCATACATGACACAGGCTTTTAACCGCTTTTGAAAGCGAAGAACTTGTGATTAATTACAGATTTCTGCATTGATAAGTGTTTCACTGAATGTAGCTGTCATCGACTTGCTGCGAACATTGTACTTTATGCTAAAATATATACAAGAACTTCAACCAGTCACAATGACATGAGACATGCCTTGTTCATGGTAGCGGTGTTACTTAGACGTACAGGGAGTTTCTTTTTAAAGGGACAGTACATTCCTTTTTTTTTTCAGGCGTATTTAATGTGGTGTCAGAAGGCTTCCCAATCCATATTTTGCTGCAGAGTCCTGTGTATTTAAAAAAAAATACTTAACTTCTTAAGATGAAAACCGAAACACGAGCACGGAAGCTCATGGTCGGAGGTCACCTAGTTACACCCGACCGCGTTTGTTTTTTTTTTTCTCTCCCCCGCGCGTGAAGCAGATGACCTTGTTGGTGCACCATTTGTCGTGCGATAGTTTCGCACTTCTATCCTTTCCGCTCGATGTTCTGCGCTTGAAGATCGAATGGCCGGTGTCACGAACGACAATTTGCGAAGCAGTGGCCGTCGCAATGTTGGTCTGTTGATCCGTCGCAATGTTGGTCCGTCATGCGCCGCCAACGCGTCGTCCCGCCCGTAGTATGTCGCCATATTGAGGGTGACGTTGACGTGTACATGTGCTTTCTGCGACACTTGTTTTTTTTCGATCAACGTATTTGCAGTTTTTTTGAGGCCACAAAAATGCGGTTCATATTCTTTTTCATTTTTAATATTGAATAAGCGCCTTAGATGACCCACGGCTTTGAATATATTTGGTACGCATAGTTTGAGCTCCACGTGACCATAGAAGAAAGAGTGAGCGCCACTGAAACCGGCCGATTCTCAACCGGGCTGTTTTCGTGCGGAAAAAAAAAAAAAACGAGTTGTGAGCCGCAAATTGTGTTCTCGGTTGCTGAACTTTCATAGGTCATGTTCAAATAAAAACCTCGGGGATCCTAATAGCTACACTAATTCTGCATGTGCAGGTGAGTTGTGCGACCAGGGGGGCAAGTATAGGGGGAAAATCGTAACGATAAGTTCAATAATTAAATACAATTTGTTAATTACATTTTTAGTTTGTGACAATAGTCGTGAGGTTTTTGATTAAAAACTTGCTGAGTCTGATGGAAAACCACTAAATCAGTATATTTTAGAAAGGCCTTGAGCGCGTTGGAAGCGCAGTAGTGCGCTAAGAGAGCATAGGGTTATTATAATGTACGCTAAAGGTTCAACTGGCGCTAGTGTGCTGTTGAAAATTGAAGCAGACGTTAACCAGTCGAAAATTTACTTCCGGTAATGCATCTCTATGGAGTAAAGCGTGTGCGTTTTTGCTCTCCGCTTGATTATAAGAGCAAATATTACGAATAATTATAATATAGGAAATAGCTTGAAAGATTTCTCAATCACGTAAATAAAAATATGGCTAATTTACAGTGTATTTTGTTTCAAATTTATGGTAAAAAAAAATTGTGCTCAAACAGAAGTAGAGCAGACAGTTGGGCGAGTTGATAGATATTTAACATAGTTACAGTTGCGCACACAAGGACAGGGACAGAGAAGAGGAACACGTAGACGGCAGACAAGCGCACACTCACAACTCATGTGTTAACGAAAGAGGAAAAGAAAGTGGTACACAACGCGAAATTCGCTCGAGCGTTGGCCACACAGGCACGAGGGACCACAGGCCCAAGGGCTCTTGGGGGACACGTAAAATTACCCACACGAAAAAGATTTTAAGAAGGCAATTTCCTCCTCTGTTAATGAAACAGACGGAAAGCTAACACATCGCTCGCCCATGCTTAGGATAATAAAGGCTTCAAAAATCTCTCTGGTGTGTTTTTCTCGGTACCTGCCTACGCCATCCTTAGCGAAAACCAAGATAATAGGCAGGTACCGAGAAAAACACACCAGAGAGATTTTTGAAGTCTTTATTATCCTAAGCATGGGCCAGCGATGTGTTAGCTTTCCGTCTGTTTTATTAACAGAGGAGGAAATTGCCTTCTTAAAATCTTTTTCGTGTGGGTAATTTTACGTGTCCCCCTCGAGCCCTTGGGCCTGTGGTCCCTCGTGCCTGTGTGGCCAACGCTCGAGCGGATTTCGCGTTCTGTACCACTTTCTTTTCCTCTTTCGTTAACACATGAGTTGTTAGTGTGCGCTTCTCTGCCGTCTATGTGTTCCTCTTCTCTGTCCCTGTCGTTGTGTGCGCAACTGTAACTATGCTAAAACAGAGTCATACACGCATTACTGTGCACTGTCGGACACTGCTAGCCTGAACACGGCGTCGGCGCTTTTCAGCATGAGGGATTTACGTGCCAAACGAAACGGAGGACATGTGCAAAACCAAGAGAGGTGGCGAGAACTACGCAGTAACACTCGATCAATAACTACCCGTGCATGTGTATGATCAAGATAAGGGGAAAGCCAAGTAATATACTTCGACTTATAATTAAAAAAAAGTACCGCTTTATTCTTTCTACTCCTGCATATGGGCGTAGATGCTTATTGTGCATTCGAAACATCACACTCATGCTCGAAATCTCTAAAAATGGAAAGAACCCGTACAACAGGTCCCCAATAGAAGCTGCCCAGAATGGGAAAAAAAAAAAAAAACACTTTTCATAGACAACATACTTTATTCTTTAGGTTTTGAATGTTTCTATCCGCTCGTAAAGATGCCCGAGGGGGGTATTTTTATACAGTGAAAAGACTAGAATATGAGCAACATATAAGCGCCACTGGAATGCTGGCGAACCTTGAACACGCACTATATTACTTTACATTGATATTTTGCTTAGAATCGTCGCTCGTTTTTACACACCTGCCATGAAACAGGTTTGGGTCTTAAATATAGCGAAGTTTTACATCGTTCACTGATGAATAAAAATACTGTAACTATAGCAATTGCACGTCTACAATGACAATAAAGGTATATGGTATTTGGTGCGACCGAAATAACAAGTGTGACTCATGTTATTTTTGGCAAAGAAATAAAATGAGGGCGCGTTTTCCCATAGGAATGCTAGGAGCACCGAAAAAACATGTTCCCCTTCTCCTGCGTGCCTGCTCCGCCTTCCCCTAGAGGGCGCTACAAGAAGTGACACTATGCGACAGACCGTCGGATCCGACCGTCTGCGATCGGTGTTTACTGATGAGCTTTTGATCACCGCGACGCATGCTACTGGGAAAGAATTCCTGTGGTTCATCGAACACTTTTTCTCCCGAAAAGCACTTAGAGAGCTTGAAAGGTCTGAAAGTTCACTGCGAGAAGGTAAACACCGAAGGTTCGAGGCGTGCTCCACGGAAGAATATACTGTCATTGTCAGGATAGCATTGTTATTTCATATGCATTTTGAATACTCGGCTTTGCTTGCAGATTAAGCGGTGAACATGCGCGTGCTGGGCTCTGAACGAACACGTCTAGACTGTGATTCTCGTAAGCAGGGAAATGTATGGAATGAATTGAACCGCATTCGTGTAGGCCAGATGGCTGGTTAATGGTTCATAAAGATCGTGCTAAAATGACAATTAAACAACTCCACATTCACGGAACATCAAGGTTTCAATGAAAGACGTACAAAATACACAAATACACTGTTCATCTTCAAATAAAGAATATTTTCTTCAAGGTATAATGTGCGTAAGGTACAGAAAGGCATCATAAAACTTTTATTTCAAAATAATTAAGTTAAAAAAGTCACTAAAAAAATCTGTAACGATATATATTTTTTTTTTTTTTGTCAGAGTAGAATGCAGCGCGCTCAAACGTCATCCACAAGTGCACGCGGGGAAAAGATAAATCTATATATAAGTTCTTTTGTTTTAAGTTAAGTTTTGCTTTTGCACAACCCCTATCAGCTGTAATTTTGCATGCCTCTTCTGAACGACATTAATAATTTTTATGATCTTTTTTAAAAAGCTTTTCAGCCCTATATAACATTTCTCCGCAGTAGAATAAAATAAAGACGTTGTCACCCCTTTTTCTGCGAGACAACCTTGCACGCCAACTACTTGACAAACAAGGCACCAACTCTTTCGTATATTAATTAATCTCAACACCTGCTTCATGAGCCTCTGTAATACCAGACCCGAACAGCACTGTCGAAAGTCATGTCTAAACTCAGACTCGAACTTTGTTGAGACGTTTCACTTCTCGTCTTCAACAGATCGGCCGCGCGAGTGGAACTCCGACAGTAGCCCGAGCTCGATTCGATGTCCAATACAAATATAATGTTTATGAAAACAAAAACCACTGAAACAAGTGTGAACATCAAAGGTGACTGCGCCAAATGTCTACTATAGCGCTAGAATGTGCCCTATTATTTTTTCTCGATATTATTAGCGCTTTTCTTTGGACGGATATCGCAGTTGTCACAGCCGGCTTGAGTCCGCGCTTGCCGCTCCTGAAGCTGTTCCAGCTGCAGAAGAATACTCATCTCGCAGCACGCGGCTATAAAGTATTAGGAGCATAAGAGAGAATGTTTCAACGTGACCGTAGTTCTCTCGGTACACAGCTCGTGCAAAGGCACCTTGACGTGGCTGGCCTCTATTGCTGCCTGAGAAAGCGTTTGTTTTCTCCCACAAAAGCAAGGCTAAAAAAGAAGCTTTTTCCCGGCACTGTTCCTACAATCTACCGCGGTGCACAGATTGCTACCCATTGCAAAGGAACTTTTAACCTTGAAGCTGCGAAAATATGATCTGGTTCGCTGGCGCCCGGAAAACCATTTCACGGCTGCCCGGGTCGCTCGTCCGCCTGCCCGCCGGTGACGTACGCGGGTAAAGAAAAATAGGAATTTTTCATTGTTTCCAGTAGAGAGTCGCCTCCTGGAACCCTCGCGACCGATGTAACTTGAAAGTTCAATAACTTCGCGGAAATATTTTGGTTTTATAAAAAATGTTGGCTCTTCGTTGAGAAAGGTGTATTGATACGGTCTGCCGATTTCCACCCAAATCGGAGACTATAAAAAATTGGTGGTCTGCAGGTGAACGCCAAAAGAACGAAGGAGTGCGAGATCTGTTAAAATGTTTCCAGTATTCTTGTAAACAAACACTTGCCTCCAACCCCAATCTTTACCGCGAAGCGCATGCGGGGAGCGCAACGTGCTTCGTATTGTTAGCGGGGCTAGTGACGTCACTCCACACTTCGTACTCTGCCATTGCCGCGGCAGCTTTTTCATAAACCTTGGACAGTTCTCTAAAAATATTCACGCGTATTCTACTCGACGTGCGGAATGTTGGGAGGTGGTCACCGATTGGACAGAAATGCTTAAACATACTATCCCAAAAATACCTAAACTGCTTGAAGATAAAGGATAGGAATTCAGTGAGTTGTCCCTTAAGGCCCGTTCACACTCTTGCAACCGAGTACGACAGAGAGAGACGAGACTTGTTGAAACCTCCTACAATTTCTGAGGACGAGAGAACACACTGGCACTCTGGCGCCATCTATGCGGTGACCCTGGAACTGCATTTCATAAGAGCAAAGGTTTTACGGGATTTCCGAGGTCAAATGTGCGTAATACCTATAAGAAAGGCTCGTTTATAACGTTGACAAAAGTCTTTCGAGCCAAGAAATAAACGATAATGCGCGAGAGAAATAGAAAATATGCCGGACCGCCAAGTTTACACTGCTACCCAATAGATGACGCCAGTGTGTCCTCTTGTTGTAAGAGATATTAAGAGGTTCCAAGGCACCAGGTTCTAAGAGGTCGCAACTGTGTGGACGGGCCTTTAGAGAGATTTGACTAATTTTCTCCACAAATGAATCTGAGTATGAACTAAACTTTTGGGGTCTCATAACTTCTGTCTCCGAATAGGTCACTTTTCTATTATAGCCGATGATAAAGTATATTATGTCTGAAACGGTAATTGTTAAATTACGATAATCAAGATTTGGGAATGTTTCTTTTTTTCCCACCGAGCTGCTGCTACTTTGCCTTGTAGGCGCTCAAAGACTTGTCAAGCTGTGCCATACAACTTTTTTCCTTGATCGCCACCATCAACGTACGATCAACCTGTCAATTAACTAAGTAATCCGATTGAATACATTTTAACCAAGAGCAATTGTAAGTGTAATTGCTTCCTCTTTTATGTACCCTGTACAATGACTCTTCAGTATGCGTACAGTGAGTAATGGGCCCAACGTATGTGATATAATATATTAGCTTCTGAACGACCAATGCAGTTAACAAGGTTCTTAGAAAGTTTATATGCGTATGATGTTTATATCGAAAGTATGCAGAGGAATGAGCAGTGCTTGATCAATTAACCTTTCTGGACAGTAGCGCGCGCCCTCAAGCGGCGCACGTGAGGCATTATGGAAACAGTGAGCGTCGCTGCTACGTCGTCTGCTGTTACCGCCATACCGCCTGCGAGAACCACGTTGCCTACGTTGCAACCATTCTCTCTTAAGCCTCTCGTACTTCAGAAACAGACGCTATGACAGGTGATGAAAATCAAGGGTGTTGTGGTTGCACCCTGGCACGCAGCACGCCTGTCCACTGCCATTTTTTTTAATGGGCCATCGTTCTGAATGGGTTACTGTTATTTTTCTGAATGGGCCATCACGCGTCGCCCACTCGACAAATGAGCGAGGAGCCACACACGCACCCAACGTTTTTTTTTCGTCTTTTTTTACTACGGGAAGGAGTTAGTGAGTTAGTTAAATAATTTATTTATATCGCTAAGAAAAAAAAAACGGAGGTTTTTTATTTTTTTTTTGACACCGTTTGAAGACCGCTGTCTCGCTCGGATGCATGAATCGATTAAGAATGGTACCGCAGTTCGGGCGGTAGCGTGCACCACCTAGCATGCGAAAGCTCGACCAGGCTAGGCTTGGCTTGGCTAAAGGCCCGACACTCTCACAGATTCCATAATGCCTCGGAGCGCTCACTGGTGGCGCTCGCGTTTCCACAAAGGTAGAGTTCCTGTATAGGCTCCCTACGGGAGCCAGAGTTGCGCGTTTGATTCCACATGCCGCGTGCCGCCCTCGCCGCTATTCGCCGAGATCCGATCACGTGAGGAGCCGTATCAAGTGTCGTGCAGCAAAGTAGACGTTGCACGCGCCCCGGCGTACGTTCCCAGGCTTTTGAGCCCGCCGCGCGCCTCGAACTGCTATTCGCCGAATTCAGTCACGTGAGGAGCTGGATCCACATGCCATGCGTGAACGCGCAACTCTGGCTCCCCTAGGGAGCCTATACAGGAACTCTACACAAAGGCAGAGCCGTTTATACTGAGAGAGTTTGGCCTTCTTAAGGAGATTTTGACAGCCTGACAACCACAGCAGCGTAGTCTGACAACCGGGGGATGACTACTTCCGTCCGCCATATTGTGGCTCTGACTCATAGGAACTCTACGCGATTTCTCAGGAATGAACAAGACAAAGAAGTAACGCCATATTGTGTTACCGCGAAATCCGCTTGTTCTAGTGGCCAACAAGCTCCGCCCATTGGCCAAACTCTCTCAGTATAAACGGCTCTGCACAAAGGTATAGAGTGCCTTCATACACACGCGCGCTTTTGCTTGAGTGGTGACATCTCAGCCATTTTTTCGCCCAGTCGTTTTTTTATGCATTTTAAAGTGCGCGCAATCCGGTCTCACTCAGCTCGAGCGCGTAGCTTTGGCTAATGCATAGATGCCATTTTACCGCCCAAGTCACGCACCGAGTTCGCCAGAGCGTCACGCGCTGGCACATTCAGGGCAACAATGCATGTCTTCACCCTGAGACAGACATACATGTAGGCACCCTACAC
Source organism: Ixodes persulcatus (assembly GCA_013358835.2). Lineage (NCBI taxonomy): Eukaryota > Metazoa > Arthropoda > Arachnida > Ixodida > Ixodidae > Ixodes > Ixodes persulcatus. Next base: position 126,870 of record JABSTQ010009284.1, read on the forward strand.
AAAGGTCCATTGGAACAAAAGTTGCGAAGTCGCCAAAAGACAAAATCTTTGGCGGCGTTATGTTCATTTAAATATACATCTTCTCCGCAAGGGCGCAGTCATATTGAATGTCGTCACTTCTGGTGTACGTTAAGACATGGTTTCGAGCTATCCACGCCGCCGGAAGGTTTTCACGAAAAATTCGTGATTGTCACACACAATTTTTTCGCCTCACCTATATTTTCTCGCATATTCCAGCTTGAAATGTTTTATTTTTTTTTTTCGCCCCACATACAAAATACGAAACCCGCGCGATAGAGAACGAAAGGGACCGAAGAACGTCTATAGTAAGAGAGAAACATTTGAACTGCAGTGGTGCTACAAGGAAAATCGTTGGTTGGTCGCACGCGGACCGTCAGCAGCAAGTAGACAGTGAAATCAAAAACTTACGTAAAATGGTTTTAAATATGATAAAAAGACTATGAACGTGGAAGAAAAATATTCCCAGAAGTTTTACAACACTTGCCAAGAAACATTTACGCAGTACATGTCGGCACGGAATGATATCGCATTCGAATTACGATCTTCGAAGCAATTTCAACGACAGATTTGTAGTGACTCTTCCCCGACGGCCCTTTGCAGGGACGTGGACGGCGTGCTGCGACGCGCCAACGGCACCGAGTACGGCCTGGCGTCGGGCGTCTTCACCCGAGACCTGTCCAAGGCGCTGCGCGTGAGCGAGGGCCTCCAGGCGGGGACCTGCTTCGTCAACTGCTACAACAAGACGGACGTGGCGGCGCCCTTCGGCGGATGCAAGCAGTCGGGCTTCGGCAAGGACCTGGGCGAGGAGGCGCTCAAGGAGTACCTGCACGTGAAGTGCATCACCGTCGAGTACTGAGCGGCCCCGCCACTTCTCAATAAAATCCGAGTGAATTAACGCTACCCCGTAACGTGTGTCACAGCGACGGCAGTTCGCCGCTTGCGTAGTTAGCTCTCCTCGTGGAGCCGTCGTCGTGTTTGCGCGCATTCTGAGCACGATTTTTTGGGATGTTCCCGCCATTTTCGCTTCCGCTCTCGATTCTGCACCAGTACCTCATACGCGTACTTTGTCTACGACGAGCTCCCTCAGCCAATACCACGCGTCCACCTTACAACCTACCGTAGCTGATGCAAAGAGACATCGGAGTCAAGGGGGTCTGATTTGTACGTGACCTCGAAGAGGGGCCACAGTGACGCGCGGAGAGAGCATCACGCCCAACTTTCACAGAGCTGGAAAGGCCGGGATGGCTCGTATACCGTCCGCTGCGGTCCGACATAACGCGAAACGGAGTATAGAAGACAAGGCCTACGCTTGGCGTCATCTCTGGTGGATCTCCGACAAGCGGCAAAAACGCTGAAGCTCGACGATAGACGCCGCAAATCTCTACTCACTCTTGGAACGCATTCGAACGCCGGCTCTTGGCGTTCGCCTTCGAACAGTCAGTAAAGACAGAGGCAGTTAGCTTACTTCTGGTTATCCACTAATCATTCCAACCAGAGCTCGGTGGTGTGACGCCCCCGCTTGCTCTCATCCTCTCCTCTCCGTCAGTTTCTGCCCATGGTAGTTGGTGTGAAGGTGAGAACGTCGGGGCGTCTCTTTCTAAGGCCTGGCATCCAGCAGGCCCTCGATGCCTTTTGCCGTCCTCTGGGCCGGTTTGCTAGAACTTTAGCTAGAACAGCGTCAAAGCTGAGATTGGGTGAAAGAAAGCACCGCAAAGGCTTGGGGCGCTCGAGGGTCTTGAGACGCGGTTCGAGTCCCGCTCAGCTCGTGCGCTGGCTTTGGCAGTGCTTTCTTTCTCCCAGTCTCGGCTGAGACGCTGTTTCTAGCCGGTCCTGCCGTCGTGTGTATACGCTCGAGTTGCCGAAGCGTTATCGAAGGAACTGGAATGTATGCGCCGAGAAGCTGAAAGACATGGGGAGACGAGATCGCAAGGGTACGTCAGAACGCCCAGCTCTGGTTGGAATGATTAGTGGGTAGAGCTAAAGCTATATCTGCCTTTATCTCCACTGCGCTCGTCGAACGCGTTCGAATGCGAAAGCCGGAAACGCGGGACGCCGGTGTTCCCGTTCTAAAACGCGTTCGACAAGTGCACTGCAGACCATAGAGTTTTTTGTTTTCTTCTTTATGATAGAAACAGTGCAAAAAGACGACAGACTTTTGCGCTGTTTTTTTTTTTTTTTTTCTTTTAAGCATGTCGTACCAACTCACCCAAACTTCAACCTAAGCACCATAGAGTTATTATAATGTGCGCTAAAGGGTCAACCGGCGCTAGTGTGCTGTAGCAAATTGAAGCAGAGAGCAACCAGTTGAAAATCGACTTCCGGTAATGCATATCTATGGGAGAAAGTGCGTGCATTTTCTCTCTGCGCTCGATTATAAGAGAAATTACCCTGAATAGTTCTTACGTACTATGCAGCTTGGAACATTTTTCAGTCAGGCGGACAAAATAATTGTAAGTTACGGCCTTTTTCTTTTCACCTTCGATGCATAGCAAACGGTGCTAAAACCGCTTTGTACATGTATTTATGTGCACTGTCGGACAATCTTAGCGGAAACACGACGTCGGCGCTTTTCAGCATGAGCAATATACGTGCGAAACAAAAAAAGGACATCTGGAAAACCAAGAGAGACGGCAAAAACTACGCGGTAACACTGGATCGGTAGCTCCCTGTGCATGTACGATCAAATTTAATTGAAGGCCACGTAATATAGTCCGATTTTCAATAGGTAAGTTCCGCTTCATTCTCTATGCTTTTTGCGAATATGCCTGTTTTACGTTCAATACATCACCCGCACGCTCGAAATCTATTAGGAGAGGTGCCTGATAAAAGCGCCCGGTATAGAAAATAATGAAGGGAGACACCATTCATTGCGCAGATACTTTATTCTTACGTTTTGAATATATTTAACCGCTCGTAAAGATGCAAGATGCATTTTCATATAATGACAGCATTGACATACTAGCAATATATAAGCGTCACCGGAACGCTGGCGAACCTTGAACGCACTCTATATTCCATTCGTTTCTTATTTTGCTTTGAATCGTCGCTTGTGTTTACACACCTGCCCTGGAACACAGATGGGGGCCTGAAGTATAGCGAAGTTAAACATCGGTCACTGGTTAAAGGGGTCATGAAACGAATTTTGGGCTGGGATGAATGAATTTAGATTGGGATTTGACTAATAGCATATCGTTTAGTGGGCTAAAAGAAAGAAGGTAGGAAGTCAAACGATTGATTTTCGATGCGAAAATTTGTAAACACAGCGGATTATTTCGCACCTCCTTCCCTTCGAAATTCCTCTGCCTTTTCACTGTGATACATCCGGAATACCCAAAGCACGTCACTTGGCTTAAACGCATCTCACATGACACCGGACCTCACTTAGTCCCTTCACCCCTAAGCTGACAGTGCGATGGAAGCTATGCGCTTCCCGGACCAATCAACCGCCTCCGTTTCATCACCTGACCTCGCTCTCTGCGCGTGGGTATGCGCGAGGGAGCGTGATCACGTGGCAAAAGTGTGGCGGGCCCAACGAGCACGTAGCTTCCACAGCACTGTCAGCTTAGGGGTGAACACGGTGGGGAAAACAGCCTTTGTCCGAATTTTGAGCGACGGCGTAATTAATCTGCTAGGGGGAGAATGGCTGTGTCCGAGTACACAAACGAGGGCCCGAGCAAGAAGGGAGTCCTCCTTTCCGTCTTCTCGAACTGTTTGGTACAATGCGCGATTTGTGAGTTGAGGAAGAAAGCTAAGAAGGAAAAAGTCGAAAAATCGTTTCATTACCCGTTTAAAAATGAATGCGCTAACTAAAGCAACTACACTGTTATAATGTTAATAAAGGTACATACTATTCGGTACCATCAAAAAAACAAGAGTTCCATGTTATTTTTTGACGAAGAGACAAAATCACCTCACCTCACTTCTCTCTCTCCCGAAACAACCTTGGAGACATGGCACCGTAAGATAAAAGCTGTGTCAGGGAGGGCTCACCCAAACATTAACAGCTTCATCGATCTGAACAAACGGGCTCAGGCCTTGACAAGACATAATTAAAAACAAAGCAATGCAAAGACAAGAACAAAGTAAAAGGTAACCGACAGGATACAGCGCTGTGTCCTGTCGGTTACCCTTTACTTTGTCCGCCGTATTTGCGCTGCTTTGTTTTTAATTATGTCTGCATACCAACTAGCCCGAACTTCTACGTTAATCAACCTTGACAAGGCTATCTTTGCAGCAGCTTGCAAATGGTGGTGCCGTGCGGGCTAGGGGACAGCCGCGAACTATCAAAATTAGAGTGTCGCCTTTCTGATAATGCGATTTTCCTGCTCGACTTCCTCAACAAAGGCGATAGAATTTTGTAGTTTATAAATTTTTCCTGTGAGCGCGAGGCTTCTGTGCTTGAACTCGTAAAAAAAATGAAGTCGCAATCATATGCCCTGTCAACTTGTCTGATTTCTCACTCTTCAAACGATCCCGTTCACTAAGGAAGTTTTAGAATAACGTACGTAAGCGCTTTGGGCAACCTAAAAATAGCGTCGCGATATAAAATCTAAGGCAACGCTAATTTTTGCTTACTCAAAGTGCTTGCCTACGTTATTCTAATACCCGTGCCACACGGGCAACTCAAATGCCATTTACAACGAATGACATTTGAACGATCGGCCAATCGGCGCGCGACACTCCTAGCGTAGCGTATTTCACGCGCGACAGATCGCAAGCCAATTCGTCGATCACACGAATGTCATTCGTTGTGAATACCATTCGAGTTGCCCGTGTGGCACGGGTATAAGACTTCATTATTGTGCAGAGCGCAACACTGTTAACGTGAACAAGCGATTGTTGGTTTTCGCTGTTTGTCTCAAAAAATCAAAAGACTGCCATCAATAATATTAGTTTCTTTGAAAGTGCTCATCTGGGCCACTAACCTAAGCGGTACAATTTGGTACCTTCTAACACCATTTCGAAGTAACATTTAAAAAGTCGTCAACATCGTGTTCTCGGTAACGTTGTCGCGTAGTGTACATAGTCCGTTTCGTAGTTCCACATTTTGGGGACCATCTTGAAAGACACAATTCAAGTGGTTCAAGCTAGAAATATATTTCGTTGGAGCTGGTCTGAAAGTGATATATATTTTAAGAATACGTTGACAATAAAAACAAGTTCACAACATAACTAAATAGCTCGCCGGAACCTTTGCATTAATTGCATTAACCAAATTTCGGAACCTATTCTTAAGGAGAAAATGTGCGCAAACCATGGTTAGAACGATGGAGACTTTTCGCGAGGTGGGTGATATGTGCGGGGCTTTATACCAGTGAGTTTAAAGGGACACTGACACCCCCCAAAAATTTTGTTTCATTTTTTGCCAGGCGCTTCATTATGGTGTCGGAGGACTACCCAATTACTATTTTGCAACAGACTAGCGTATATTTTTAATAAAGTCAAAAGACGCAACCGCTCGAAGCCGAAACCCAAACCCGCGCACGGAGGTCAGAGAAGTGGAAAGGAGAGAGGCGGAAGTCACGTGGCTACACCCGACCGTGCGTTTTTTTTTTTTTTTTTTTTTTCCCCGCTGGGTAGCAGACGACATCCGCGGCGGCGTAGCGGGTACTGCATGCTCTTTTGCAGTTATGTTTGTTCCGCTCGCTGTTCTGTACTCCAAGATGAGTTGTTTTGTACATTGAGGAGTTGGAGATGAGTAGGGAGTGCTTGTGGTGAATTTCCATGATCGGCTCCGAAAAGAATACACCCAAGATGTTGCGTGGAGAGCTGGCTCACATGTCCTGCGTCCGAAAAAAAGAAGTGGCATTGTGCGACAGAGTTTCCGAAAGATCAACGCGATCGGGGCCAATGGCTGGCTGCAATTACTGTAGAGCATTAACGGGCACCTCGAAAAGCGGACGCTACCGGATTTATATGCTCCTTGCATTTTGTGGACAGTGATTACATTGAGTTCGCAGGTGTCAAAAAGGAAATACCATACCATTTAATTCAGCGACGTTTCGTCCACAACATTTGTTTGTTATTTTTTTTTGTTTCTTCAGTGATGATTGTAAAAAGAAAAGAAGTGTAAACATCGTAAAAGTAAAAAAAAAAACTACAGCTTTACTGGGGATCGAACCCTGTCCTACCGCATGTGAAGCGGGCATCTTTACCGCTGAGCTGCTGGTGTTTTTCTTTTTTTGTTTTTTTCCTCCTTATTGCATGGAAGTGGGTACGATAAGTATACAGACTACTTTTTTAGGTCAATCTCTTATAACATCATTATTTTTACATCAAAAATCTTTTATATGTTGGAGAGTATTAAATAAATTCAGGTACAACAGTCTGGGATTCATAAACACTTTTGATGCGGGTAACAAGTTCAATGAAATGAAGTCTGACAGTCTTAGGGTGTACGTTCTCGTTTCTAATGTCCATACGGGACTTCCACAGGCTGTATAAGGAGAGCAGCATTACAAGGTCATAAGGGAAGGCGTCTCTAGAGGACACGGGTAGAAAACGAAAGGTAAACATAGTGATATCAATATCTTTTTTTAAAGTGCGTTGCAGAACATCCCAGAAAAATACAGCCCCCCTATCAGTGGATGAAAAGGTGCTCAACTGTTTCTGGCGATTTACATTGCGTACAATTTTCTGACCATGAAACGAATAAAGCTTTTTCTCTGAGCCATGATTTTGTAGGTAATACTAAACAATGTATTTTAAAAAAAAAAGTTTTTGCTGCGGGTGGGATGCACATCTTTTTAACTCGGCATAGGACATCGCAACTGAATCCACCGTCAGTCACCGTTCGGTAAATTGGTAGAGGAAACAGGACACCTAAAAGATCGGTCTCTTTCCACCGTAATAATACAGCTGATAAACTGTAAGTTAGAAAGTTTGCTGCCGATTTTTGTCCAGCAAGAGCACTCCCGGGTTGAAGTCGGGAAGCACCGCGCATTGGCGACATTCGCACCAAGTAAAGTAATCGTACGCGTGCATATTCAACTCGAAGTAGACAGGTCGTGCTTGACGTTTGCGCGAGCGATGTCTTCAGCCACGAGAAGGGAGCGACGGCTCGGCGACGTCTTCGTGCAAATCGGCTTGGTGGTCGGGCGTGTCGTACGGGATGAATACCGATTCTTTTGATCAGTCCCAAATTTCTCTTTTAAAGGCAGACAGAATTCACCGGTACCGCGAGCGACAGTTTTGAAGTAGAGGTCCCACGCCCGTCGTCCGCTGCCATCGCCGCACCCCCCCGCGAGTCCCACGATACGCTAAACGACGCACGCACAGAATGGCTTCCGGTTCTCTGTGGAACTTTTTTTTTTTTTTGCAATCAACGTATTTGCATCTTTTTAGAAGCCACAAAAAATGGGTTTCATATTTTTTCTATTTTTAATAATGAGTGTGTGCCTTCAGTGACCAACGACTTTGATTAAATTTGGTGGTTGTGTCTAAACCTTAGAAAACGGCCCGTGACCACGGAAAAGGGAGTGAGCGAGACTCGAACCGTCCAGTTCTCGATCGGCGGTTTTCGGGCGGAAAGAAACCGAATTTCGAACCGCAAATTGTGTTCTGGGTAGTTGAGCTCTCATATGTCATGTACAACTAAAAACCTCGGCGAGCATAAATACCCTGTCAGTGTCCCTTTAAACGGGACGGGCTCTACGCGTTCATATAAGAAGGGCGTTTCGGGAACGGGTTGAAACGGGGCAGGTTCAAATAGGACGGGCGATTCGGGAATGGGTTGAAACGGGACGGGTTCAAACGGGAAGGTCGTTTCGGGAATGGGTCATAACGGGACGGGCTCAAACGGGAATGGGTTGTTTCTGGCTACACCCAACCGGCATAGACACTAGCGCCAGTTGAACCCCAAGCGTGCATTATAATAACTCTATGGTGGAAACAAAGGAAGCTTGCTTTAGATCTACCGACTAATCATTCGAACCCGAGCTCGTTAATTCTGACGTCCCCGTGGACTCTTGTGAGTTTCGTCCTGTGTTTTAATATTTCTGTTATATAGTATACTTTACCAACACGCTCGTTAGGAATATAGTCTCTCCTCTCTCTCTCAGTATCTCGGCGCATGTCGCCTGTAATTCACTGATACTATGTCCTGTAAGGAACACACTCGGTAGAGCGGTAGACTGTAGGGAACATTTGGTGGAGTGGTAGACTAGAAAAAAGACATTGCGGGGATTCATAGTTGAAGACAACGTAACTAAGCAGGCGAGCTGGTTAATATAAGACATTCTACAACCCGAGACAGGTTTACAAAGAGGGACAAACACAAGCCTCTCAATCAGCAACTACCAAGCTGGTTGAGACGTTTGTGTTTGTCCCTCTTTGTAAGCCTCCGTCCCGGGGTGTAGAATGTGTTGTGATTCATAGGTCGCTTTTTCGAGTCCGGCTCGACGAAGAAAAGTTTTTTTCTTTCTTATAAACTCAGTGATGGTGGTAGCGATCGGAGCCATCATTAAGATTGATGACGTGTCCGAGAGTTTTCGCTAAGGGGGACCATGCAATTTTACTGGGTGGTTCCCACTAACAGCTGTCGCCGTAATGAATTGTACATCAATATGTTACGCCCCAGTATAAACGTACCTTCGTTGTAGATCACAGTCACTGGCTCGCCCACTGCTCTGCGGGCAAGTGGATCCACGTTCATTTTGAAGAATGTAAAGTGTCGACGCGTAGAGCTTACTTCATGGGCAAACCGACTTTACGCTATGTAAACACGTCTAATTTGCTTCCTTTTATTGCGCGACCACCCATGCCGCTGCTCTCATCCCTCGTGCTACGAGGAAAAGGAAAAGAGGCGCCGAGTCCGACCGACGTTCCATCGCCTCATCAATTTGATAAAATAGTGTAGACGTCGGCGAGCCATACGTCGTCCGTGGGACGAGAGACCTTTCCCCTCACCTCCACACACACACACAATTTTAGCAGGTTCACCATCCAATCATTAAAAAAAAAAAAAACGCTAAATTCTTCTGCTAGAAATACACCATTTTTTATGTTGATATATTTCTCTATTTCTTTTTATTTCTTTACTTATTGTATGCATGTTGGTACAATTAGTCTAATAAATAATAATAAATATTTGCCAGGGAAATATTACAGGTATAGACCTGTATCATTTTGTTTGTATTCCTACCACTGGTATTTCTCCCGCTTCCTCTTGTATGCTCTCGGGTTTGAGGTCATTGTAATGAATAAATAAATAAAAAAGTGTGACACAGTAAAACCCAAGGACTAAATTACGTCTGAGCAGGTTTTATTTTAATACTGCTTGCTTACCTTGTTGCTTGCTTACCTTGTTTCTGCGTATCACTGATGTAAATATTTATCGTCGGTTAATGTCGACCCTTTTTAGTAAAATGAACATTACTTTACGCGCATCTTTGAATCTTCTAACAAACATATGTCACCCAAACCATATTTAATAAGAAATTTGTTCAGAAAGGTTGTCGTGTACCGACATATAAGTGAGAGCTCTTAGCAGCGCAAACTACCTCGACATTCCGAATTGAAAAATTTGTTTATATCTGCGACAACTCCACATCCCTGCTTAATCTCTTAGCATACACAACTTCGCGTAAATTAAAAATATGCGTCAATAATATTTTTGTTTCTGCAAGGTCAGACTTTTTGGGCGGATGCCTACGGCGTATTCATAAAAATGGCCACAAAGAAAAAAAAACAATTTTGCTTTTATTTGGTGCAATACTTCCGCCTTTTTGCAGCGGGTTACAACGGCAGTGAAGATAACAAACAGAAACTTTATTAAACAAAACACTTTTCTTACATGATTTCTCCAATCAACACATCATAAATTATAAAATTTATATAAGTCGCAAGTAAGGGTATATCTGGTCTTATGTTTGCTAATGTATTTATTAAACACGTTCATATAATTTTTTTTTCACTAGCAAAAGAGGTCTGTACAAGACTCGAAAAACAAACGCGTGTACCTTCATGTGTGTACCAGATGGCATGGTGATGCCGTCGCAAAAACTACACGCAACCCCGATCAAACGCTTTCTGATAACCAGTTCCTGGACTCGAGCTTCAATCGCTGGGTCGCGCGATCTTCCCACCATTTCCGCTCCGAGTTGGCCGCTGGGTGGCGTCTTGACAATTAGAATTGCCAAGTGGGCGGATGTTATTGCTTTCGTAAGTCTCAGAAATATGGCCAGTGGATCTTCTTAAAGGGCAACTCCGCTTCATTTTTGATATTTAGAAAACTATGCAGGCCTCTTCAGTATCATATAGGAAGGCCACATGTCAAATATTACGATCTAATTCCGTCTATATATTTAATAAACTGGCCAGCAAACTTTCAAATCAGCCAATTCGCCGAAATCTGCGAGCTCTAGCGTGCGACGTGAGGCGCAATCGTCAGCGCAGTCAACACCACGGAGTTTGAGTGGCCAGCGTTGAGCCACTACGTCAGAGGCATGTCGACGTCATTCTCACGTTTTGTTTGTTTTTACTTGTCAGAGCGAAATTGAACGATGACGTCATGAGTTTCTCCTCCCGGTGTTGGCTCAACGGCGTCCACGTGATCCCCGTAACACGGATGCGCTAGTTTGCGCTGCCCTGCGCGCTTGTTCCCCATGTCCGGTTTCTCCGCTGCCCCTCTCCTCTTTCGGCTTCTCCCCTTCCACCTCTCCCCCGGGCCACCACCGTCCACGCCATGCGAAGCGACCTGCCCGCGTCACGTGTCCTGTACCTCGCCCCCCACGAACGTCACAAGACCACGTGGTTCGACGTGACGTGGCGATGGCTCTGACAACACGAGACCAATGTTGCCTGACGCAACCAAAGTTTCGGTTTCGGTATCAGCTGATGTTTAAATTAAGATTGCACAAATAATATTCCACATTTCGCGAATCCGAAGACGTAGAGCTGTTTAGTAGTGCTTTGTGAAATGGAATCACATGTAAGCCTAAAGTTTTCGGAATTTAGCGGAGTTGACCTTTAAGGTCACTGGATCCTAGGAAAGTAGAAAAGTAGCGCGCATTGTCGTCATTTTGCTCCATGGATTAAGTAGTTTTTTCTTCTCCTCTCCATTCTTGGTGAGCCGATTCAAATTCGCGGTGGCAAGTTGCATTTAAAAGATAATTCTTCCATACCCAGTTTTTGCTATACACACACCGGCGAGTGTAGGTGAATGAATAACAAACAGCTCTGACTTTCGCACCGTCACAATATGCGGCGTCGGTGCTTGAGAGCGTTAAAAAATACTTTTTCTGTGCTGAAATAAGCAAGAATAACAATATCGATGTAAGAGATCTATGGAGATTAACATGAATGATAAGTTGATTGCATACGCAATGTCAAAGGGTGTTAATTTGCCGAGGAATGATTTCAGTACCATGACGCTCCGTGACGATCTTGGCGCGGCCGGTTCAGAATGACATTTGTGAAGCTTCGAATATTTTAAAGGACCGAAATGAAGGTTTCCATAACAGCATATACCGATCAGCCACTCTCCTTGCGAAGTTTTGGTTGTCTGTATGTCAGTGTCTCTTTGTGTCCTGTAAGCTGGCAGGGAAGGCAATGGCGATACTGATCCTATCCTATGACCCTGTGAGGTTAGCTCTTCCAATGACGGAAACAATGGAGCACGACTGTAAATACATAAAATCTCCCAAGACTTTATCACCTCCGTTACTTTGTCCTTCGGGGTCATTTCGGCCAAGTCACCTGGCACGATCTTGTTGAGCATGTACCCCTGTTCCGCGTAAACGTGTCAACTGCAGTATTGCTTAAAAGTGAGCAGATTATATAAAGGATTCGCGTTTTGTGACTGTGTAGTTCACAAACTATGGTGCAAAAGTCACGCTTTTTTAGTGGCTGTAGATCATACCAATGAGAAAAGAGGCTACAATATCACAGACACATAAAAATTACAATGTACATCACGGTCACTCAAGAAACAGACACATAACACATTCGTAGACCAGAACCAAATTATCTATCTTGACATTACTGTCCGCCATTTTATCTTATCTTCATAAATGTACGTATGCGGATAGTCACACAAAACAGTTCCAACGGTGATGTTAGCGAATATTGTTTTAACCACGTCTCGCTACCTTTAACGATATTAATATTTAAGTACTCTAACGCTCAAACCTTTCTCCGAGCATATTATGAAAGGGTGCTGATGCAAGGAGAGCTTAGGAGAAAAATATGGCTAAACGTTTAAAAAACTAAGAGGTCCACGACAATTTAATCTCATAACTACGTTCATAACTGGTTATTTTAGCTGCCAGTTGCAACATACGTTTGCGATCACGAATAAATAGAGGTATACTTTAAACTACTCTCGTGGGTTTTCAGAGAGTCATGGCAGAAGTAAGTGAGCAAAGCACCAAGTTGTCAAATATCAAGTGCCGTTTGTTTGGGACAGCACAAAAATACACAGCACTCTGTCAAGACACCAAGCTACGGAAGTAATTCGGAATAAATTTCACAATCCTTTCCCATTCAACGTGCATTTACGTAACCACCACACGACAGAGCGATAGAACGAGCGTGCATATGAAATAAAAATAAAAAAGAATAAATCCCTCGGCACACACACAAATCAATCAAAGAACCTCAAGAGAAAATATGCCTTTATGTGGGCAGGCTCTGTGCTCGCGTATCTGCGCGTTTCCAAAAATACCCACTGCACACATATGTACACTGTAGACGAGTCTACAGAAAATGGTTTCAAAGGTGGTATGTACGTCCTTGCACCACCCTAGGTTGGCAGTACGTCACAGCTGGACGCGCCCGCAAGATCCCACTCACGCTATCAGACGTTTTAGCTCGTTTCCTGCATCGCGCACATTTTATACTATGAACACGTTCTAAGAAAGTTGAAGGGCCTTCTGGCTGACAGTCGATCCGAATACCTTCAGGGGAGACCAAACGAGTATGAGCAGGCTTCAAAGACAAGCGAAGAAAGCGTCTTCCCAACTGGATTCGGGATCGAGCGTCGGCAAAAAGGTACCCTACTTCTCTCTATACCTTGTTTCCCTTTGTGTGCCAGCGAAAGTGAAGCAACAATCACGAGTATATTGCCCTAAATCACAACCGCTTGATCACTACCGCTTTGCTACTGCCTACCTTTTTTTCCAGGAGATTTATAGAAACTTTGATCCAGCTGATTCTACCGAGTTCGTCGCCGGAGGCGCGACTCAGCGGCCACCAGCAATGCTTTTTCGCTGCTCGGAACACGCGACGCTTCCGCGCGTTCTCGGTAGACTACCGTGGCCACTGGCCAGCGCCACAGGGCTCAATACCACTCACTAGGGCCGTTCTGAGAACTTTAGTTTTCCCCGGGCAAAAGAGCCAGCAGGCCGTTCCCAGTGGAGCGGGAGCCAGGATCTAGCGGCCGTGCCTGAACAACCCTTGCACTGCAGGAGCACGCGCGAGCCCGGCAGGGTCATCTGAAAGCCCGAATCTCGCTCCTGTAGCTTCTGCTACGTTCGCACTTGAAGTCAGAGGGTTTAAAACACTCCCCAGAAAGGGCTGTCTAACAGAATAGGGCAAATGTATTCACGACAACAACAAAAAAAGAAAGAAAGAAATCAAACGCACACTTTTGCGTAAGACGTGAAAGTTGGGGCACGCGCTTTCGCGTTAAGTATGAACATCAACCACACGAACAGCACGGCTTTCCTCCTCGCTGTCGTTTTAGAGCGCAGCTCTTAGGCGCCCGTTTCCGGCTTGAGCGGCGTCGGCGTCGCCGTCGGCGTCGGCGTCGGCGTCGGCGTCGGCGTAACCGCGCGGTGCAAGATGGGTAAATTTCCCCGCTAAATTTAGCGGAAAATTTTCCCCGCTAACTCTAGCGGAAAAATTTCCCCACTAAATCTAGCGGAAAATTTTCCCCGCTAAATCTAGTGGAAAATTTTCCCCGCTAAATCAAGCGGAAAATTTTCCCCGCTAAATTTAGCGGAACGTTTTCCCCGCTAAATTTAGCGGAATATTTTCCCCGCTAAATCTACCGGAGCATTTTCTGCGCTAAATCTAGCGGAAAACTTTCCCCGCTAAATCTAGCGGAAAATTTTCCCCGCTAAATTTAGCGGAAAATTTTCCCCGCTAAATTTATCGGAAAATTTTCACCCCCCCCCCCCCCCTCGAGGTCACGTGAGCCCCCTTGTCACGTGACCCCCCCCCCCCCCCCGTGCCTTCCCCTCCTCCTGAAGAGCTGCGCTCTAACCCGGCGTTACAGGGAGTTATAAACGGCTTTAATTTTTTTTCCCTTTTCTTTGTTTTTGGGAAATTGGGGACCGACAACAGCGGAGGCCTTTACAGCCAGCAGAGCGTGTGAATGGCTGTCCGGACCAACGTGATGAGCACGCTTTAAGCCTTTGTCCAAGGACACAAGTGGAGGAAGGGTAGCTTCTTAAATAATAATACTCCCTGAAAAGAGGAACAAGGAGACACAGGACAAACATAAACCTCCCTGCAAAAACAGCGTGCAATAGCGGATAGGAACGGAAGAAAAACTTCCACTTTCAGTACATCAGGTGTGGTGACTGCAGAAAACGTGTCCTGCTAGGACAGTCCTGAACCCGCTGAATATTGTCCCGCCCAGAAGAGGCGTCTGCGGTCGGCCCACTAGTGTCGTCCGTAGACGCCCCAGTAGATGAGGCCGTGCAGGATGAAGGCTGCGGGGAAGATGAGCCTGCAGCACCTGTCCACCAGGACGGGGCGGGGCCACCAGGACTCCCTGCCGGCCTCGCGCGCCTTGTTCTTGGCGATGCAGGCCACGACGAGCGCGTACTCGACGAGGCCCAAGAAGACGAAGGTGATGCAGGCGATCATCCAAACGTTGAGCGCCACGACGTACGAAACGCCCGGGGTGGCCGACTGGTATTGCTGAGTCACGATGGTGAGCAGGGAGGTGACGCTGAGGGTGACGCGTGCCGGGACCGCCTCGTGGGGCATCCAGAAGGATACGAAGGACATGGCCACGATCAGGGTGCTCGGGGCGTACTTGTTGATCAGGTAGTAGCCCGCCCGGCGACGGAGCTCAAGGCGGCCGTACAGGCAGCCGAACGTACCTGCGTGGGATTGCGTCCCTGCTTTGAGCTTGCCATGTTTAACTTCATTTTTAATTAAAAATATTTCTGAATCGCAATTCTTCTCAAGATCATCACTCTAGACAACTCAAGATTATCAGCTTAGACAAGTTAGATTCGTAAGTAGTTCATATGCCAACGTTATCACAAGACGTTACTCCGAACCATCAGAGTTTGCCCCCGAATAGGCGTTGCCTTTTTTGAAAAGAAACATATTTGCGGGGCAACCATGTTCCTAACTACATAACATTTATCATTGAGTTTCTTTCTTTTTTTTTTCGTTTCTGCGTTACACTGATATAAGTTGCATTCATTATTTACTTCGTGAAACTTATGCGCTGCCATTAATCAGGAAATCACCGCAGCACACTTTTCTGCAGCCAGGCATCAATGGCCTCGTTTAACTGCTGCCGCTTTGGTGACAGTCGGGTAAACATCTTTCCATAAAATTTTACTAACGGTCAATGAAACTTTCCAAAAAGCACGAAGTTTGTATTTTATCCAAGCCAGTTACACTCGAGAGCGTTCAGAATAAATTTCTTTCAAAAGTCAGTAAGAATTCTCAGTAACAAACGAAGAATTGATCGTTCAAGCGCACAAGGGACACCAATCAGAATGGGGCAATAGTCCCATTTAGTAAGACTACCCTACCTTGGCAGCTGTGAAATGTCTGCACAACGGAGAACTAAAACTGCAGCGTAATGCCACACTTTATGCATTCGGTTGAATTAGAAGGCAAAAATAAAAGACGTTTACAATTTTCTGTAATGCCGAATTAGAGCGCAGCTCTTGAAGATGAGGAGGGGAGGGTACGGAAGGGAGAGTTATTCCCCTCCTCCCCCTCCCCTCCGATTTAGCGGCAAATTTTCGCTAATTTCCCTCTAAATTTAGTGAAACTTTCCCGCTACATTTAGCGTGTTAAGTCTCCCCGCCAGACTTAGCGGGGAAATTGACATCACGTGACTTCAACTCCAATTCAGTTTCCCCGCTAAATTTAGCGGGAAACTGTGACGTCTCATAGTGCAATGCGCGCGGTTACGCCGACGGCGACGCCGCTCAACCCATAAACGGGCGCCTAAGAGCTGCACTCTAAAACACACCCACAGAAAAAGGTGTGTGTGTGTAGGCGTTGTAAAACGAAATTAGGGGGGGAAAATGAGAGCCAATAGTGCACGCGCACAGGGCGCATTTGTCACTGGCTCTAGAAAAAGCTGATGAGCGCAATGTGGTTGCACATCCGACGCTGTTTGATTGGTTCGTCGGCCCCTAGCGTTGGTCACTCTAGGACGTTCGTTATCTTATGGAACGACTCGCACGTTTCACGACGTCAGTTGTTCCACCAATGTGCAGTGGTACCGACCTTCTAATAATCGGCACGTGACTTTCGAAATGGGTCTGTAGTATATCCGCGCAGCACCTCCTCCAACAGCTTGCACCAGTGTTGCTGCCAGTGTGTCTTGTAGCGTCTCAGGACACGCAACGCTAGCACACAGCGACGCCAAAAACGCGCGCGTCTGCCGCATTGCAGAATACTCTGATCGAGCTGCAGCGTGCTTGCCACTTGGGGCCGAGTCGGGGATCAAAAGCGCGATGACGTAAACGCGCATGCCTCGCTTTTAGACGGTATTGCTCAGAGACGCTGCGAGACGCGCCCGCGGCGACGCGAACGCGAGACACACAGGCGGTGCCGCGTGGATCTATACACCAACTCATGTTTACAAACAAACCGGAGTGCCTCTAGCGGACACCACCGGCGCCGCGCATGCGCGATGGAGTGTGGGCAAAAAGCTCGCCGTCGCCCATAAACAAACTATTGAATTGCGATGTTCTCGGCGTCGGTGCGAGTCCCCCTGCCCTTTTTTGCGTTCGAATTGTTGATTCTACGTCTTTCTGACAATGCCTGACTACTTGAGCGGCCTCAGCGAAATTACCGAGGCTCATTACACCGCAAAACTTCGCGTGAATAATGTGACACGCGGCGATTCATTCCACGTGGACGCCACAGAATGGACGCGCTGAAGCCCGATTCGCATGATGAGGTTTCGCTCGCAATTTTCAGTCGTGACGTCGATCGGGCTGCAAAAGCGTGAACCGTAGCTGAGACGGTCGACGTCGATACTGAAATCGCAAGCAGAATCGGACCGAGTGAATCAGGCATAACAAGTCGGTGACGGCCACTGGTAACAATGATCAACATCTTCTTGTATCTACTGTTTACATCGAGCCTGCTTACCAACCTTCAAACTTAAGTCTTTTGAGGCCTGCACTTATTTCTTATCGCAAGTGCCGGGCCAACATTTGGCCAACGGGCGGGTGTCGTGTAAAAGAGCAGACGACAAGCAGAAACGTTTGAAAGAGCAGACGACAGTTCGAACGATCAGGCGGCCGTTTGAACTTAAAGACGCACTGAACGTAGTCGGCAGGTGGTCCGTACAACTTGACGGTTTTCCGGCGTTCATGTTTGAACAAAACAAATAAATGTGTTGACCACAAGTATCCGTGAATTCAACCCAAAGTGCTTCCCGCCCAAGCAATCGTAGTCCGACGGCGTCTGGTTTTCCCTTTTCACGGCACATATCCACGTTCTCGGACGAACCGAGCAATAAAAACTGGCCTTCAAACCTTTCTCGACTCTTTTAGTACAGTCCCAGTCGCGGATTTCGACGAGAAGGCAGGTTTTTGTCAGGTTCCTTTCAAAACAACGAAGAAATACACGTCTCACATGGGGACGTCCGCCCACAGCCCCAGACCGGAAGTGCGCCCGACGCGCCACCACCGCGCCGTGACGTAACAGAGATGATAACTCAACTCTCCTACGTCACGCCGCGGTGGTGGCGCGTCGGTCGCACTTCCGGTCTGGGGCGGTGGGCAGAAGTCGCCGTGCGAGACGTGCATTCCTGTGTTCTCTCGGAAAAAACCAGACAAAAAACCTGCCTTCCAGTCAAAATGCTGCGACGGGGGCTGTACCAAGAGAGCCTGGAAAGGTTTGAAGATCAGTTTTCATGTGTCTCTGCCCCCTCCGTTAGTCCGAGAACGTGGATAGTAGCCGTGAAAATGGCAAACCAGACGCTGTCGAACTACGATTGCTTGTGCGGGCAACACTTCGTGGTCGCCAGATGTATTTGTTTTGTTCCAACATGAACGAGAGAAAACCGCCAAGTTGTCCGGACCACCCCCGTGTTCAGTGCGTCTTCAAATTCACACGGCCGCCTGATTGTTCGAACTTCCGCCTGCTCTTTCAAACTTGTCTGCTTTTTTTCGTCTGCTCGTTCAAACAAAAGCGGCCCGTAGACCAAACTTTGACCCGGTGATTGCAATAATAAGTAATTGCAGGCCTCAAAAGACTTAAGTAGGCTCAGTGTAAACAGTAGATACAAGATGTTGATCAGTGGTACCAGTGGCCATCACCGACTTGTTACGCTTGGTCTGTTCCCGCTTCCGATTTTCAGTATCGACGTCGATCATCGCCGCTACTTTCTACATTTTTGCAGCACGAGCGACTTCGCGACCGAAAATAGCTAGAAGAATCTCATCATGGTTTTGGCGTCAATTCTGTGGCGTTCATGCGAATGAATCGCCGCTCGTCAAATTGGGGAATTGTAGTAGACCGTTTCCGCAGCCCGCTAAGCACCCGGATGGCGCTCCGTAATCCGCCACAAGACCTTGAACTATGCAGATAAGGCTGGCGGCGCGCATGCGCCGCTGCGGCGTTTTCTTCCGGGATACCGTAGCGGAGGAGAAAAACGGTCTACTACAATTCCCTTATTTACGCAAAGTTTAGCGGCGTAACGAGCCTTGATAATTTCGCTCAGGCGATAAAAGTGGTAAGACATTGCTATGGGGACGTAGAATCGCCAATTTCAACGCGAAAAAGTATATTCAGACTCACACAGACGCCGACAACGTGACATTCCAACGGTTTGTTGACGCGGGACGCGGTGCTTCTTGCCCGCACTCCATTGCGCATGCGCTCGAACTGTCGTCTGCTTTTTCAAACTTGTCTGCTCTTTGTAGTCAGCTCGTTCAAACGACAGCGGCCCGTAAACCAAACGTTGACCCGGTAATTGCTATAAGAACTAAGTGCAGGCCTCAAAACACTTTTGAAGGTTGGTTGGGGTAAGTAGGCTAAGTGTAAGCAGTAGATACAAGATGTTGATCATTGTTACCAGTGGCCATCACCGACTTGTAATGGCCAATTCTATTTGCAGTTTTTAGTATCAACGTCCACCATCTAAGCTACGGTCCAAGCTTTTGCAGCCCAAGCGACGTCGCGACTGAAAATAGCGAGCAGAATCTCATCGTGGGAGTCAGGCTTTAGCGCCCATTCTGCGGCGTCCACGTGAAATGAATCGCCGCACGTCACATTATTCACGCAAAGTTTTGCCTCGTTAATTTTGCTGAAGCCGCTCAAGTAGTCAGACATTGTCAGGAGGACGTAGAATCAACAATTTCAACGCGAAAAAAAGCACGGGGACTTCCACCGACGCCGCCAACAACGCAATTCAATGGTTTGTTTATGGGCGACGGCGGGCTTCTTGCTCACCGTCCACCGCGCATGCGCGGCGCCGGTGGCGTCCGCTGGGGGCGCTCCGGTTAGTTTGTAAACATGAGTTGGTGTATATAATCGCCGAAAGGATGAGAAGGGCAGGGCGCATCCTTCCAACGTCCTGCCTCCAGCGCGCGCGCGTTGTCTTCCGCCGTGCTTTTGCTGCGCGTAAAGGCTCGAGGCTCACGAGTCGCCCAAAGCATGATCGAAGGCAGGAAGCTCGCGCTGGAGGTGGGAAAAATAATAGACCTCCTCGCACGGTTCTCGTTCTCTCAGTGACGATACGGCGCGGCCCAAAAATATTTACAGGTTTTTTTTTTTTTTTTTTTTTTAATAAACGGCGCATTTCATAACGCCCAGTCTTCGTTCAAATGTAGCTGTAGAGGCCCGAACCAGAGGCCAAAGTTTCAGAACTAATCGTTGTCTTATTCAAAAGTTATTAGTGATATTCTGAAAATTCAATGCAGTGCGCAAGCTCGTCTGCTTCGTTTGCAGAGGTTGTGGTGACGTCAGAAAGACGCCGAGCTCTGATTGGCTCAATTGGAAGGATAGTGGGTAGCCCTCGAAGCAAGCTGCCTTGAGGTCCACCCCTTATCCTTTAATCAGAACCAATCAGAGTTCGGTGTCTTTTGTGACGTCACCACAACCTCTGCAAAAGAAGCAGACAAACTTGTGCCCCGCAAAGAAAAATTGGGCTCGCACATGGTAACTGGCGCCATCTAGCACCATGTATTCGAGGCTTCTGTCGGCCGCCGTCTTTACACTGAAACCTTCACAAAATGACTTACAACTTTTTAGCGAGATAACGATTTGTTGTGAGACTCTGGCATCTGGTTTGGATTGCTGACGCTATTACATTTGGGCGGAAAATGATTACTCGGGAAAGCGTAAATTACTTTCGCAATAAAAAAAAAGCTGTAAATTTGTGGGGACATTTTGTAGTAGTGACGTCTGTAGAAAAGGAAAGGAACAGGCATTGTCTTCCAGGTGGTATCCAACACACTACGCTGCAGTCACGAAAGTCTCTGTCGAAGCTAATCGACATGACAAGATCGGCGGCTGCTAACAAGTTAAAGGGCGAGAATGTGATGTCACGCACCGACTTCGTATTTCTTCGTGCAGTCCCCATGACCGCCGTCCAGGACCTTAAACTGGGACAGGGAGAGGTTCTTGGTGACGCGGAAGACTTCCACTGCAGTACCACGCTGTCGTTGCTGTGGATCACTGCAACACACAATTCGCCATTGGCCCCCACTTCGCTCGGAGATAAGACCATCAAAACAGCGGCGATACTAGGGATTGCCCAGCAATGATCGGCTCGCAGTTGAAGTTTGCACAGCGTGAGATAACCGGCATTAATAAAAGCTCCGAAACTACAACACCATTCCAATCGATTGTTGAAATGGACGAACATCCAACGAATACTCCTCGCCAACATTCTGAATAGTTGGCAGCTTTTCCAGCGACTGAATGCCCCCACCCTGCGACAACACGATTAGTTTACGAACAGACGTGGTGCAGTTGAAATTAGGGTCGCTAAAAAGTTGTTTTTGAAACGTCGGCAAGAGGCACTGTTCCTTCGTTTGCTGCAGTGAGACAAGGCCACGAATATAAAGTATACTTTAGAGCGAAAAAAAATATAATTTCATTTCAGTGCCATTCGTTTAAGCCGCGGCAGTTCTCTGAATATGTTTGTGTACAGAGAAGGAGGGTTTATTTGTGCTTCCAGATAAAACGCTTTGGAAGGAGAGCGGGTTAGTTGTATAGAAAGAAATGTTATTAAAGTAAAAGATAACACATACACAGAAGAGAGGCAAATCGAGGGCTTTGCTTGTCTCCTTTTTGTGCCCGGGTCTTCTGTTGCTTTATTATTATAAAAAACGAAAGGATGACGCGGCATCACCAAGCAACACATATTTGTTATGCTTTTTTTTAATGCGGTAGATGGTTTTTCAAAATCCAGGCAGAGGCCACATCTAACTTAGATGTGACATCTACCTGGATGGGAAAAAACCATCGCCGTATTTTAACAAATAAAAAAAAAAAAAGACGTCGCTTTATGTAACGATGGCGAGACATCCATCTAAGCAAGAGAGGGTTCGAGTTGTGTGGCCGCAAATGCGAGCATAAATGATGAAGCTCTGGTTACGCAATGACAACTACGATCTGAAAATTACGCGCTCGTATTTATGTCGCAACCCAGTTCGGATATACAGGGCGGGGTGTTTAATTTTAATTCAATAGTCATTTTTTAATTAAAAAAAGGGGGGGGGGGGGGCGGCTGGACGACTGCCATTCTACGTATATATCACACCCGGTGGACATTAGATGAGGGGATAATCGTCACGGAAAGTCGACTAACTAACTCAAGTTGGTCGACGTTGCAGCGACGTTGCATTTTAGCCTAAAGAGAGGAGTGACCATTCCCTGCGTGCACCATCTTCACTCTGTGTATCGGGCTCGGCGGACCGACAGTGGAGAGTTTAACTGTCCCGATCACTTGGCTAATTAAAGGGGCTTTGAAGGCGATTCTAAGATCGTTCTTTTGTGATGACAGCTCAATCTAGACGTTCCAAGCACCCCAACAAACCCGAAATTACAATCGTGCGTAGCTTATTTCCTAGCCAAAAGCGTGTTTAAAGATCGCGACACGCCCTTTTTGGGAAGAATTTTCTTTCGAGTGAAGTGGTCGACGAAGGGCGCTTGTCGGCGAGTTGCAAGCGATGGCTTCGCCCGCAGTGAAAAAGAGGAGTCTTATCCGAATGTGTACCCATTAGACGCTCTTCAAAACGAATGATAATAAAATCATTCAGAATCTGCGCGTATTGTATGGCTTTCATTGGTCCACACAATGTAGTCCGCGAGAAAAAAAAAGAGTTCACATGTTTTTCTCTTGCCCTGAGATGAATAGGCAGTTTTGTAATATAGGACTTGGTATATGTAGAAACTAACACATTTTAAAAAAAAATATAAGATCAAAAACGACTTTTCTTCCAAAATGACTTCAGTGCCCCTTTAACTAGAATCTGGTAATTGACTGTAGACTTGTACGTCTTATACGGTATGTCGCAATTTTAGTCTTGAAGGCAACCACCAGTTGCTAAATTAATTTAGGGGATTTGTGAAAAGCAATTGGGCTTCGAGATATTCATAGCATATAATTTTGAGTTTCTCTCAAAAAATTTCGAAACGCTTGATCAGGAGCGCCCCTAGTTTTACCCACAATAATACTCATAAATTGACGTATTCATGACAGTCCGCCGTGGTTAACAGCGTGTTGCCAGCCCTTTCAAAGCAGTTAGGACACCTTTACATAAGAATTACTCTGGTACCTGTCACATAACCTATGCACAGATAACTGCCTTCACTGCGTCTCTATCGGCCTAGGCGAATATTGCTGCGGGCGCAGCTGGCCAAGTAGGCAGCGCGCCCGTGGCCTAGCGGTTATCGAGCTTGGCTACCACGCCACGACTTGAGTAAAGAGCGAGGCGCGTTACTCACGGCTGCTGAGCAGCATGTCACAGAGCTGGTTGTCGTGGGGGAAGCGCGTGAGGTCCATGTTGCAGGCGAGCTTCATGGATACCCTGGCGGCCATGAACACGGTGCCGCTCCGATCCAGCGTCATGTAGTGGTAGGGGAATATGACCTTATCCAACCGGCCGTCGGCCGAGTTCTTGAAGTACGTCTCGGGAGTCCACAGGTCCGGGTGCCAGCGGGGGTCCAGTACCACCTTGTCGGCGGGGGCCAGAAGGCGCGGGTCCTTCCACTCCTCGTGCAGGAAGATGTCCACCTCCATGAACTGCGCAATGGAAAATACGTATCACGCTCGCATCGTTGGCTGACTACGTGGCCGTCACGTAATGTCATCGACCATACTGATAGGCACTTTTACTTCTCCTTACGCAAGAGTAATACCCAATTCACACGGCAGCGTAAAAGTACATTTAGCTTAGGTCCCTCAGCTGAAGGTAGCTGTAGTAAACGGCGTTCTTGATCACACAATAAATAAACAGATTGGATTGGATTGGATTGGATTGTCGTGGCTCTTCCCTTTGTATCGGGTGAGCAGAGATCGAGCTCCGCTCTAGCCGTATTTCACTTCTTAGTTTTCTCTATTTTTCCGCCACCAGTCCTTAAAGGAGCTATGCAACAATTTTTTTACTTTGCGCAAATACCGCTTAGAACGGATCCCTGACGTTAATGACCTATGAAACACGCCTTCGTTTTTCACCCGACGCATTAGAAGTCCCAGAAAAAAATTAAAAAACAACGAGCAGCGTTCACGCCCTCAACTCGCAGCCAGAACAAGCGGCCACGTGATCTGGAGCCGATTATATGCCGCCAATGTTGATCATAGCCACGCGCTGGGGTTGGCAAAGCACAGGACACGCGCTGAGTTCCAGACATTGTTATGGCTCGGCTATTGTCGTCGTTGCAGCGATTGGACACGGGCCACTACTCGAATGCTTCTCGAGCTATCAATTATCACGAGCCTAAATCGAGTGCCCACGCAATGCTCGGGTCCAATCTATGAACCGCATTCAAATATCGTCATACGGGTGTACTGCGATCCCCGCGTTACGTCATCGAATTTTGCAAGGGAGAGATTGAATGAAAATGATCGCTTTTGTCCTTGAAATTACACCGCAACAAAGGAGTTTCTTGGCCAGTGGCATTGCATGCGAGTATTCTTGAGTCCCACTAGTGCCAGTAAGCTCGTGTAAAGTGAAAAACATTCCAATTGAATATCGTTGCACAGCTCCTTTAAGTCTTCGTTTTGTGCCCTCGAGAGCACTTTAAGTTGATGTCGATTGCATTCCTGATTAACCGCGAGAGGAGCACATGATAAACAATTATTCCTCGAAATTGGTTTGATGCGCAGTTCTTTTTTATTATTGTGCGTGAAATATCACATTTAAAACCTAAACATTATTTCTGTCTGCTTTTGCGGCACTTAATTTTTTTTTTCTATGTCTAAGGGTGCACCTAAATGAGCCTTGGTTTAAAACGTCCGACCCGTCTGGCCACACTGGCCCTAGATCATCTGTGTTTAAGAGTTTGCATTGCGAGGTGGGCGACCTTTTTATGTTTAGCAGCTCCATTTTCCTGCAAAGTTCTCACTGAAGTAGCTAAATAGTGCCCGGCAGAAACGAACCACGGCGGAGTTTCACGGTTACGCCAGTCACGCGTTCGAAAGAGATGGACGACGACGAAGGTAAAAGGTCCTGGGCGGGAGAGTCGGGAGACTCGCCTACAACCTCGAAAAAGAGCTGGCAGTGGTCCATCGCGTTCGGGTTCGTAGCAGACATTGTTTTCTACGTGCCGCCGCTGCTACCTGCTAGCTAGAGTATGCGTTCCTCGTTAATCTATTATTCCATCACATTTCTGTTCATAATCATTTCATAATTTGCCACTAATATATATTCAATTTGTTATAAAGCATTAAACAAGATATATTTATATATCTGTGATTTTTATTTTGAGTTCGTGGGTCCGAGGCTACTCCCTGTAGCTGTAAAGGAGGCTCGGCGAGCTCCCTTTAACACAGGACCTCCCTTAGCGAAAAGGACCTTTATGCGCCGTGTGATCACGTTCTCCAGCTCCCTTTACGAGAGGTACCTGGGCTAAAGGTACCTTTACGCTGCCGTGTGATTTGGGTATAAATTGACTTCCACATGAGATATTGTCACGATTGATAATTGATGAGGTGGCGAATAACTGGCGAAACTAAACGTTTAATAGGGCCGACTTGTGTCCAAAACAAAAAAGAAGGTTAGTGTCGCAGGCGTCGATGTCGACGAAACAGCAGGATCGATCGCTGGGGCGAGACTGACTGGTTCGCCACGAGGAGCTCCTCATGTACACGCGTGGACTTCTGAAACAATCGACGTAGATGGTTCGGCGCGTAGAACATTCGTACCTCGAATAACCAAAAATGTTCTAGAATTCACCAGAACGCGACATTTAAAGAAATATAAAAAAGACCCGTCCGCTCAAAGGTATCGAACCTCGATGCTCGTTGCGCAACCACCTAGGCGTCGTCACTTCTGTCGCCTGCTGGCTCGTGAGGTAGCATGGCGTCAAGCATTTTGGTGACCTTGCGACCATGCACAAGCTATAATGGTGTAACACCAGTGATCTCTTGAACCGCTGTGTTGTAGGCGAACGTGACATACGGCAGGACCTCATCCCACGTCTTGTTTTCCACGTCGACGTACATCGACATCATGTCAGCGATGGTCTTGTTTAAATGTTACGTCATTCCACTAGTCTGAGACTGGTACGCAGAGGGTTCGCCGGTGATTGATCTGGCCGAGACAGAGGATATCTTTTTACATGCATGCAGTTGTGCCATAAACGATGACCCGCGATCTGTAATCAGAAATTTGAGAGTGGCGTGCCTTAGGATGATGGACTCGATGAAAAACTTGGCGACTTCCACAGCAGTCCCCGAAAGAAGGGCTTTTGTTTCAGCGTACCGCGTGAGGAAATCTGTCGCAACGATAATCCAGTGATTTCCCGACGTTGACGGAAGAAAAGGGCCAAGTAAATCCAGTTCGATCTGCTGGAAGGGCATGTAAGGGGGAGCAATCAGATGCAAAAGTCCTGATGGCTTCGTCGGTGGTCTCTTGCGTCGCCGACACTCATGGCATGACCGAGTGTAGAGGTGAATGGTCTTCGGGAGCCTCGGCCAGAAGTACCTTTCCCGAATCCTTGCGAGCGTCCTGCTGTAGACAGAAAGTCCAGCCGTCGGGTCGTCATGGCAGGCTTGAAAGATTTCTTCCCGAAAACTGGCAGGTATTACTAGCAACCATGCTGGGTTGCTGGTCCCGAAGTATTACTAGTAACCATGCTGACTTGCCTAAGCGATCACTCGCTCTGTACCTTGCTGCCCTTGGACCAGTACCGCGGCAAGCCTAGTATTATTTGCGTCGGTGCGGATTTCCGTTTCTGCGAACTGGTCGAAATGGCCGAAGATCGGAACTTTCCTGGAGTCTCCACTTGAGCTCGTTGAATACCCGCTGTCCTTCTTCTCCCCAGGGGAACTTCACAGCGTCCTTTGTGAGATCCATGAGCGGCGCAGAAAATTTGGCGAAATCTTGAACAAAGCACCTATAGTAGGCACAGAGACCCAGGAATCTTCTAACAGCGCTTCTTGTCCGACAGCGGTGAAAATGCGGCTACGGCGCGCGTCTTCTCGGGGTCGGGGCGAACACCTCCGTTGTTCACGACGTGGCCTAAAAACTTCAGTTCGTCATAGGCAAAACGGCATTTCGTCGGCTTGAGCTTGAGTTCAGCGGTCTTGATCGCTTGTAGTACGGCTCGAAGGCGTCTCAGGTTCTGGTCGAAATCTCCTGAAAACCCAACGACGTCATCTAGGTAGACAAGGCCGCTCTGTCATTTCAGACCTGCTAGCGCGGTGTTCATGACACGCTGAAAGGTTGCGGGTGCCGTACAAAGTCCAAAAGGCATCACTTTAAACTCGTAGAGTCCGTCGGGCGTGACAAAGGCCCTCTTCTCACGGTCTCGCTCGTCGACTTCGATCTGCCCATAGCCACTCTTCAGGTCCATCGACGAAAAATATCGGGAGTGGAGCGGCCGGTCCAGGGTGTCGTCGACTAGGAGTTGCGGGAAGACGTCTTCCTTTGTCACGATATTTAGTCGACGAAAGCCTTCTTTAGCAGGACGACTGACGACGGCCACGGACTACTTGAAGGATAGAAGATACCGTCATTGAACATTTCTTGCACCTGCTCTTGGAGTACCTCCCTTTCTTTTAAAAAGACTCGGTACGGCGACTGGTGCACAGGGAGCGTGTCGTCGTCGGTAACAATGCGGTGCTTCGCTACCGTCGTTTTTCGCACCCTTGAGTAGGTGGCAAAGCACTCAGTCAATTTGCCGAGGAGGTCAAGCAGGCGTCGTCGTTCTGTATTAGGAAGCTTCGGATCGATGTTGAGTTCCGAGGGTGGCGCTCTCTGGGGCTTCGATGAAGACGATTCTTCCGAAAGTGCGGTGATCGCGGCTGAGTCCTGAAGTTCCTCAATGTGGCCCACGGCGGTACCTTTAGTAGGGTGCTGTGGCTCTTGTCGGAAGTTTGTAATGAAGATTGTGGAGCGCCCGTCTTGAAACTCTGTTACACCCCTTGGGACTCCAAGTCCTCTTCCTAGAAGCCACAAGACGCCGCCCTCGAGCAGAAGCTTGAACGCAGGAAGCTCCATTGGTCCTACAGGTGCGAAAAGACAAGACCGCGGCGGTAAGTTCACATGGTGGGTAAGAACACGTACTACATATTACATCGTTTTTGTTTCCTTCGGTGGTGGGACAGGGCTTTGTAACGTCAACCTGTTCGCTTCAAGCTCAATGACAGCGCCGTACTCGTACAAGAAGTCCATTGCAAGAATAACGTCCCTCGCACAGTCCAGAAGAACGACGAACTTCACCGGGCAGGTTTCGCCGTGAATCTCGACGCGAGCAGTGCATCTTCCGACGTGTGTGATGAGGCGGCCTCCAGCGGTTCGTATCGGTGTCGTAACTTTCCGAAGGCGGTGAGAGAGCTTCCCACTCAGAACCGAGTAGTTTGCTCCGGTGTCGATATATATGAGTGCCCTCGCGTCGTGGCAGTCGATAACTATGTTGAGGTTGTTCGGCACCGTCACGGAAGCGTTCTTCCGTGGCGTATCGCCGTTATGTGGGCACCCTCCAATGCTTGGGGAGGATCTTTACTTCGTCGGTGAACAGAAACTCCACCTCCCGGGGTTGCCGCGCTTAGTTTTCCCGGCGTGGCATCGGGCACAGGCTTTGTCGGCGGGAACGCTGAAGTGTTGACTGTGGACGTCCCGGGAACGGCGAACGAGATCCTTGCGGTGCATCCGGCATCGGTGACGGCGATCGGTGCAGGTACTCTTCGATGTCTCTCGGCCGCTCACGAAGGCGGGGTCGAAGGTCGTTCGGCGCAAACCGTCGCAGGCCCATGTGGCGGAAGCTGTACCGTCAGTAGACGTGGCCGGCCTCTCCGCAGAGGTAGCATATAGGGCGTCGGTCCGCCGTTCGCCACACGTCGGTCTTCCGAAGTGCACGGGCGTATGGGACTTGGTCGTTATGGCGTCGGGCATACCGCTGCGTTGGAGACTGACGTTGAGGCGGAGCGGAATATGGGCGAGGCGGTGGCGGTGGCCGTCGGGCCATTGCGGCGTACGACAATACGTTGGCTCCTCAGTAGCTGTCACTCCGTCTGCAGACCTGGGTTCGGAGGCTCGCAGTACTTCTTCCCGTACAACATCGCGAATAATCTCCCGAATTCCAGGCAGGCTGGAGCCGTGGGTCAATCCAAGTGACGAGGGGGCAGCTAGGCCGGGGTGCCGCTGGTAGTGGGTTGCCCATGCAAGGATGGCACGCTCCATATTTGTCCCCTCGGTGACGAATCCTTGAACTGTCGTCATTGGGTTGCGTACAGGTCAACCGAATATGTCGTCCTTCACGCCACACATCAGAATACGCAGCTTCTTTTCCTTGGTGACCTGAGGCTCGGCGCGGGAGCTCAGGCGCAGGACGTCTTCCACGAAGCTCATGACGCTCTCATTGGGGCCTTGGGTCCTCGATCGCAGCAGGGCTCCGGCCCTCTCTCTTCGGTGTTAACTGGCGAACGTACGGGTCAGCTCGTTCTTGCAAAGGTCCCACGAAGTCAGGAAAGCTTCGTGGTTTTCGAACCAGCGCCTTGCAGTACCTTCTAGCAAGAAGTAGAGGTTGTGAAGGTGCTGCTCCTCACTCCACCCGTTGTGGCGGGCCACGCGATCGTACTGGTTGATCCAGTCTTCGACGTCCTCGTAGATCTCGCCGAGAAAGGGGGTAGGTGCCCGCGGAGCGACGGGCAAGACGATGACGCGAGGGGTGGTCATAGTCGGCATCTTCTTCTTCCGGTTCTTGGGCAAGAGACCGAATTCGGGGGGCTGACCTCTGGTACGACGGCTTGCTCGTGCGTCAGCTTCCCCCTCGAAAAGTTTTTTTTTTTTTTCGCTGGGGAGAGGGCTAGCATTGCGGGCCCTCGGAGGGGTGCGCTGTATGGGTTGCCCCCCGCACCTCCACAAAAATGTCACAAATGATAATTGATGACGCGGCGAATAACTGGAGAAACTAAACGTTTAATGGGGCGAACTTGTGCCAGACACGAAATATAAAAAGTTTAGCGTCGCAGGCAACGATGTCGCCGAAAACGCAGGATCGAGCGCTGGGGTGAGACTGACTCCGGTTCGCCACGCGGAGCCCCTTATGTACACGCGTGGCCTTCTGGAACAATCGACGTAGATGGTTCAGCGTAGAGCATTTGGACCTCGAATAAGCAACAGAGTTCTCGAATATACCCGAACGCGACATTCACACACAAAAAAAAAAAGGTGCGTCCGCTCCCAGGCATCGAACCTCTACCATTTGCGTGGAAGCGAAGCACAATAACCATTCGGGCACGGGCGCTTTTTTTTTCCTTTTATTGCAACACAAACTACGCATATCAATTTAATTTAAAAATGCGCTGCAGGACTTCTGCAGGGCACATTAAAAGGCTCTCATTTCCAAAAGCGCTTTACAAAGTCCTAGCCATTCGGGCTTGGGCTCGCGCGTGGAAAAAGCACTCTCGACCTGCTTCACAAGAGAGAAGAAATAGAAGCGAACTTCTTTGGCAGTAGGGTCGGCATGCCGTACTGCCATGCGTGAGTGCCGAATACTACAAAGACTCAAAAGAAAAAACATATGAAACGGCACACAGTCATCGCTCATCACTTTCAAAAAACAAATGCCAGACGGGGTGATACACAGCTATTTATTTAGCGTGCGCCGGAGCACGTCTCAGAAAATATGGCATCCACGCAAAAAATGAATGCATGCTCAATGGTCTCAGCTTGCTTGCATAAAAAACAATCAAACGTCCATGGCGCATCAAAACCCTATTCCTTTAGCCACACCTTGACCGGCAGCGTACTGGCGTGTAGCTTGAAAAGAACGTTTTCACCGAAAGTGGTACGCAAATACGCTAAAGTCGGCTTAGCACATCTTGGCCGCCATGAGAAAAAAACAGTTCGATACATCGGCGTCGGGAACCAACTGACCTCTGCCACAGGCGCGCTGCCGAATCAGCTAACTGCGCGCGCGGCAATATGAAGAGCAACTCACTCCTTCGGCGGCTGTCAGTCGTCTTTTCAGCGACTGGTGGCCACTGAAAAAATCCACCTGGTCCAGGAACGACCAGGGGATCTCCCCAAGACCAGTGGAATGATGTACCAACTGAGCTAATTAGGAGCTAGCCGTCAGTAGAGCAAACGGATGTTAACAAGTGCCACCAGTATTCATCGTACACACCGGAAAGGTAGATGTTAATTATTTGAAGCAACTCCTCCAGATCTAGAATATTGGGGAGTTCCCCTAAATCACTGACATCCAGAGTTTATAAATTCGTGACTTTTAATCACATAAATCAGATTTATTTAGGTCAGACGTACGTGTTTGATTGAAATCAAATTTATTCCATTTAAATCGCACTTATTTTATTTAAACTCTATCATTTTTATGTACTTTAACACATAGCAGATTGATTGATCAATCCGTCCGATCACTGAAAACAATGCGGAATAGTTACTGCCACCTAAAGTAAACTTGAATTAATAACTTTTCATTCATGTAAACCCAGCCATACTAGAACAAAAACAGCTTGATATTTTTTTTTCATTCAGATAAGGCGCTTTATTTGCTTGTTATTTCGCGTTCTTCAAATCTGCTTGCAATAGGATGTTACGTCACTTACGAAAAAAGTGTAAGGTAAAAAGGAAGCTGAATGCTCTAATTTTCTCAGTGGAGCACTGTTTTTTGCTCGTGCTGAGCCTGATATCAATCTCCCTCGCTTAATTATTATTTGATTTAAATAAAAAAACACATAGAAAGCATAAAATAAAAGACATACAGCAAATAAAAATATTTTCGGGATTATTTTTGCGGAAAAGGTTTGATTTAAATCATCATTGTAAAACTGGCCTGATTTAAGTCGTGATTGAAATCACGATTTAAATCACCTTGATTTTTATTCACCACCCTGCATCTAACCAATAAACGTCATATGCTCACCGTTGCGGTGTGTACGATTAAGACTGGTGCCAGCTGATAGCAATCGTCTTTCCTACTGACGTCGAATGCCAGGTTAACTGGGTAAGTACGTTGCTCCACTAGTCTTTTAGATGTCCAAAGGTCGAAGCCGGGAAAAGGACAATGTCTTCAGCTGCACACAAGTTTCGTAAAAGTGGGCAAGCTGCGCTCTTGGTTGAAAACTTCACTAACTTTACACCAACTTCGAGACTTCTCCCGAAATTATTATCCTCCGACCCTGGAAAGAGTCTGCGTTCATGCGAGACGAGAACCGGAAAAGTGGTGGCAGTCTGGACTTGAACACTTGTTGCCGCAATATCTTCGTTCAAAAACATCGGCGGAGGCCTAAAGGATTTACAAAATTAGTGTAAAAAGTATCGTTACTTCAGTATACATATTAGCCGCTATGCATGCTACAGAACGATGAGGAACTTTCTTGATACCTGAGCCTGACGAGATGTCTGTCCAAGCAGGCCTAACAACAGAGTGAGCTCTCGGAGGCATAATTCTCGGACCCGGCGGATCGGTTTCCTGTTTGAGTGAATGAAATGTCAGGATTTGCTGGCATCGCTATCTAGGAAAAGCTAGACAAATCATACATTTCTGTATGCTCTCTAACGTTGCATCTGTCCCCTTCTGAAAGGATGTGCAAACGGGGCACTGCTTGTGCTCCGCGTGCCAAAAGATCTTAGCAAGCTCCCCCCCCCCCCCCCCAAAAAAAAAAAAAAAAAAATTAACGTTTTGGTGCGTGCGTACGTTTTCAGCGTACATAAATAACCACGCAGCTGCGTAGCAAGCTCCCCAGGCCAAACTTTTATTGCTTATGGTAGGAAAAATGAAAGCCGTTTACAACTCCCAGTAACGCCGAATTGGAGCGCAGCTCTTGAGGAGGAGGAGGAGGGATATACCCTCCCTTGAGTACCCTTCCCTCCTCCTCCTCCTCCCCTCATTCTTCAATGTCCTCCGGGGGGGGGGCATTGAAGAATTAGGGGAGGAGGAGGGGGGAGGACATTGAAGAATGAGAGGAGGAGGAGGAGGACGGAAGGGTACTCAAGGGAGGGTATATCCCTCCTCCTCTCATTCTTCAATGTCCTCCGGGGGGGGGGGGGGTCACGTGACCCCGGGGGGGGGGGGGGGGGTCGCGCGGTGCATTAGGGGAAATGTCCCATAACGCACCGCGCGAAACCCCCCCCCCCCCGGGGTCACGTGACCCCCCCCCCCGAGGTCACGTGACCCCCGGGGGGGGGGGGGCTCGCACGGTGCATTATGGGACATTTCCCATAATGCACCGCGCGGTTACGCCGACGCCGACGCCGCTCAAGCCGGAAACGGGCGCCTAAGAGCTGCGCTCTAAAATGTACGGCTTGGCACAGGTAATCACCTCATCCCTTTAATGTCACCACGACCTACGAGCTACCATAATCAATATTCATTGACATTAACCTTTGCAGGCAGTAATTGTTTCAAATTTTCCTTTTTTCCCGCACCATATCGGAATGGAACCCTGTACGTTCTAGCGTTTTTGAGGCTGCCGATTTTTGTGATGTCACAGGTAGTTATTTTTCTTAGATGTGCTTACCTTTTCGGTATAAAAATATCTTGCCTGTTATAATCTTGCACGTCACTCTCCTGTATTGAATTTATTGGTATATTCCTCGAATATGTATATCCATATGTTTTCTTTTTAGCTTCAAAAGTGCTTACTTGTATTTTACTTGTTACTATTTCTCCTCGTGACTGGGCCAGTCTCTGGCCTGCAAAATTCTCTAAATAAATAAAAAAAAATGAAAGACGTTTACAGTTCCCTGTAACGCCGAATTAGAGCGCAGCTCTTGAGGAGAAGAAGGGGAAGGTACGGAGAGGAGGCTATGCCCCTCCTCCTCTCCTGCTCGCCTCCTATTTAGGAGAAAATTTTCCGCTAAATTTAGCGGGGAAATTTTCCCGCTAGATTTAGCGGGGAAATTTATCCGCTAAATTTAGTGGGGAAATTTTCCGCTAGATTGAGCGGGGAAACTTTTTCCGCTAAATTTAGCGGGGAATTTTTCCGCTAAATTTAGCGGGGAAATTTACCCATAATGCACCGCGCGGTTACGCCGACGGCGACGGCGACGGCGACGCCGCTCAAGCCGGAAACGGGCGCCTAACCGCTCATTCACACTGGAAGCGGATCCGCGTTCGCAAAGCGGTTGCGAACGCGGTTGTATACACCTTCTCAACGTGGGCGCCGCCATCTTAAATTCTGGAACTTCCGGTATGCGTGAAAACATCGCTTTCTTCTCGCCTCGCCAGTAGAGCGTGTTAACATTTTAATTGCAACCGTCAGTCGTTCTTGTTATGTCCTTTCTCTATTTTATTACTTGTTCCGGGTTGTTATCGCTTTTCTTTTCTTTTTTTTTTTTTCGGAACGCATACCGGATACGGAAAACATGGCTGGGTGCGAGGCTAAACAAAAAAGGTGTATAAAGATCCAGTACAATTTCACGCGCACGGGATGTCATCGAGTGCGCGTGCAATTGTACTGGATCTTTATAGAACCGTGTTTGCAACCGCTTTGCGAACGCGAATCCGCTTCCAGTGTGAATGAGCGGTAAGAGCTACGCTCTAAGATCAGCGCGACATTTCTTTTTGCCTCCTCGGTGTCATTTTCTTCCCTTTGTTGTTTTCGGAAAGTTTGGGACTGTCAAAACAGCGGCTACCTTGACAAACAGCCAGCAGAGCGTGTGAGTGGCTACGCTCGGACCCACGTCATGAGTTTGGCCCAAAGCATTGTCCAAAGGGGCCAACGACGCGTGGCATTCCACCCGGCAAAAAAAACGTCCCAAAGCAGACCGAATGTAGAAGAAAAACCTCCACATGCGTCTAGCGTATTCTGTGCAGAGCACAAGCTGTATCCTATGTGGGCAGCCCTTCACCGTTGTTGCCTTTGTGTCTTCAGGTGCATCGGGTGAATTAAAGAATAACCATTTTTTTTTGTTGTTTTTTTTTGCCGTCAGAATTAACTGCGCATCACCGAACACTCAGTCTAAGCCGGAATGTAGAACTAGTGGTTGAGAGTCGAGGAGAGAGGCTGAACTTTCAATACTTAACGTTGTCTTATGCAAAAGGTATAAGCGATTTTTATATTTTTTTATAAGAAAAGTAATTCTGTTCCCATCGCAGACGCCATTCATATCAAGTATTCGAGGGCTTCGTTTAACGCTATTTTCTCACTGAAATGTTTAATCAAATGGCGGTATACTTTGAAAATTTACCATCTAGTCCCAACTGCTAGCGCCATGCATTTGAGCGAAGACTGTACGTTCGGCGGTGCATATGTAGTTCATTTTTGCTGAGAGAAAAACACGATCTTGTATTCTCCCATACACGGGGTCTTTGCGATTCCCAGGAAGCGGGCGGCTTGCAGATTTTCATTCCCCTTGCTTCTCTCCTTTATTAAATATTTGTAAACTAAAATTATGATTGCACTTAATTTGTTCATATATACTATATACGGAGAAACGTATTCTTCGTTCGCCTTTCGTGCATGTCCTTTCTCAGGAGCGGCACCTCTCGTTCACTTTCAACCCGTTGTGACTTTGACAAGGACGGTAGTTGCACCCTTGTGCATTTGTGTTGCGTAGCACGGATTCCAGGTTAGCACCCGAACCGCACTTACTACATCTGCCCCTCTATGGCGGACATTCGAATGAGTAGCGACCTTTCAGGGCGGACTTCTCTCCCGCAGTATCTATAAAACAAGTCCGGAATTTTGATCATCAGCTCCCGTCGCTATTGGGTCAATCAAAATCTGTCGCGTTGTATCGCTGAGGAACTCTGATGGTTTAAGTTATTTTATACTTTATTTAGAAACCCTCACTGATTGGTCTTTAGACACTTTACATCAATATCGCCGCAAAGTTTAGCTGGTAATTTGACACCACGTGATAGATGTCGAGGTGCCAAGTGACCTGACATCGCATGACGTCTGGAGACGTGACATCATTTTCCCGCTAAATATAGACCATTCCATTAGGGTCACAGCAGAGAGGGTAAAAGAGAAAAAAAATGCACTCCCCCTCTCACCCCGCATGTCGTCTGCTCCGCCGAGTGGGCTGTAGCTAGCGTCCGGCTGGCGTGCAAACTCTGTTTAAAATCGCGTCATTTTGGAAGTTTCAAGCGCAGATGCACAGATTTTGGTATGCCAGTTGTCGTGTAATACTATGCTAGATAAAAAGACTCACAGGGTCCAATCGCGCTGTTACCTGCGTGCAAATTAAACAACAAAATTGGAAAAACTGTGTCAGATTGGCCGGTCTCTCTGGCGAAAAGTAAATCAGGTTGCTGTACCTTTTTTGCTCTACAAAGTTCGTACTGGTGTAGGCCTTTAGCGACCATGAGTGGAAGTCTGAAATAATGAATAAAAACGTGCTCTCCTGCCGCAATACACGCAGTAGTTGAGGGTAGTACTGCCGGCTGACTCAACTGCTATTTAAGTAAAGGAAAAAAGATATGCTAGTTGATCATTTACTGAAGTAGAACAACAGCGAGCTATAGACCTTTTCTGTTTCCTGTCGTTTTCAGTCACGTGGGTTCCATATCTGGTATGCGGGGCGAAAAAATAATAGAACGTTTGAACCTGGAATATGCGAAAAAATATAGGTGAGGCAAATCAAGAATGTGTGACAATCACGCATTTTTCGTAAACACCTTCCAGCTGCGGCGAGAGATCAAAAAGATGTTTTACCGCATACCAGAAGTGACGATATTCAAGATGGCTGCGCGCTTGTGGAAAAGGTGTATAGGATGATTTTGGAGTAGACATAACTATTCTAAGAACGCGAACCACGTCACAACGGCAGCCACGAGCGAGAGTTCGATGTCCCGTACAGCCCGCCGATACAGCTCAAAGATGGAGAACGGCAACCTCCCGGCTTGTCGTCTGCTAGCGGAGTCGGGCGCGTGCCCTCTCTCTCGTTTTACCCCGCCGAACCCGCTGAATTTCCCGGATGTGTGGAGAGGGCGCTGCGGTCGAACAAAACGGTGCCGCCCAGAGAGCGCTAAATGGAATGGTCTATAGAGGGGATATAAAGGTCGCCACTATACTGTGACATCACGGTGTCACGTGAAGCGACGTCATGATTCCCCCTTGATGCTCGTTGAACTTCGCAATCACGTGCCACCGCACCTTCATGGCACTCGACCGAAAGTCAAAGCCACGCGATTTGTTCTACCGGTCCACTTAATCACCGGAACAGCGCCGACGTCTCCGCCTGCCCGGAGCAATTAATCCTCGCGTATCGTCGTGCATCGGCACTCGCAACCCCACCGCCTTCAACGACATCCCCGTCTGCCGCGTCAAAAGGGCCGGAACCTTCACGCGGTTCCTCGTTCCGCCTTTGTTTGTCAGCCTCGGCTCCGTCTTTCACGCGAGCACGGGGCACATCCTTGAACGTGGCCAAGGGAGCGCTCGGACGACCCTTTGTTTCACGAGTGGTTTCGCCGGTTTCTCACTCCTCCCATCGGCACGGCACCGGAAAAAAAGAGACCTTCGACGCGGTTCTGCAATAGACCCGTTTCAAAAGTGCACGCCATCTAGTCGCTTCTGCGCCAATTAACCGAGTACGCCGTTGTTTGGGCACGTACTCTGAGCGTGTATTGGACACGAGGATTACGTCAGCGTTCGGCGGGAGTCGGCTCGTATCGAAAACGAGTGCTGCGTCAGTGTTCGGTGAGGACTCGGATCCAATCACACGTTTGGTACCTGATGGATGGATGTTGATGGCTATACTCTTTGTAACGGGCGGTAGCTTGCGCCACCTAGCCAAAGTCGATAAAGACTCGAGAAATGGCGACTGCCAAGGTTACTAGATTGGCTTTTGAATAGGGTCCAGTAAAGAGCAAGCTGGTACACCCCACTACTGAGCTCAGCCTTTCGCTGCGCCGATATTCGTGGAGAATGGTCCATACATCTGCGGTTGGGTGCGCCTAAGCGCTGCGTTCAATTGTAGCCGTTTACAACGAGAGAACGGACTGCCGTTATCTGCCCGGTAGCCCGGGAACTCTTACCGTCTCCGTATACTGTAAACGACTAAATTTTCGTGAGGACATAATTTTCGCGAATTTCGCGAATCTCCTACGATTCACGAAAAATACGTCCCGCGAACAATTCGGGCAGTATGTAAACGCTACGGAAGCTACATTCGATTCGCAAAAATTAGAACCCGCGAATAATTAAGTCGTTTACAGTATATTTTTTTTTTGTAATTTGTTGCGCCGATTAGAGTTTTTGCGATGCTCATTGTTTCAGCGTGGGCTCGAACTACTTCTAACAATGAGGGCAAAGATTTGATGTCGCATGTCGCAAATACTGCGAAAGATTCAGTCTAGTCGAATGAATTAATGAAAATACGTTCATTGGTAGACAGAAGGTGGCTGCGTTATGGCGTGGCCTGACAAGAAAATAAAAATTAAAACGTTTAATCGAGGCCCGTTTTCTTACAGATGGAAGCCTGCGATCTCAGCAGTTCGCTAATATATAATATCTGTTAGTTTGCCACTTTGGCCCTGCGCGAGAAATACCTTGGCTCGCTCAATAGGAGTACAAACATATTGCATTGGTTCTTTTTTTTTTAAGACTTGGCACAAGTGACTCGAAACGCTCGTCTAAGTCGAGTCTGGCCGCAGAGTGAGGCGCATGCAAACCAGGACATGGGCACACGCGCTTGCCCGATATTCATAGCCACTCAGGTTCGTCAGTCCGAGTGCCACGCCTCAAAAATCGAAACTCATCATTCCTGTCGGAGAGAAATCGCGCCGTGACGCCACTGCTCCGAGGAACCGAAGAGCGTAAGAGAACAGCGTAACCATCGCGTGATGTGAAATGAGGTCGGAGCAACCGGTGTCGCTCGCGTAACGCTCGGCGCTGCAGGGACTAAACGAGCGGACGCACTCGTACGTTTCATTCAATGACGTCACGTGGCCAGAAGGAACGACGTATCATCAACATTCGTGTAGTCCCGCGTGCCAAGAGCCGAGGTTACATGCAGGAAGTCGGATCTGATTTAGTTTCCATCGAGTGGATGAAAGCCTCACGGGCAGAGAACGAAACCGAGCTGTCGGGCGAAGAAGCGTTGATGCCAGCACGTCGTAGAGCTCCTGCACGGTAGGCCTTGGCAAGCGGTAGTATCTCTCACGGCGATAATCCGCGATCGTCTTCAGTGTCCGACGAGTCCTGCACACGTTGCTGCCGTAGGCTTCTTCGGGTATCGCGCTGTTCTTCAAACACGAACGGGAGAGGCAGCCATTTGGATGAAGAGTCACGAAAGAGTTCGCAAGAGGAATGGGACACCTGCCGTAGAATTTTGTCCTATCTAATACAGACGTTAAGAACACTTTGCTTCGATAATACCCAGACGTTTGTAACGTTTTGAGAATCTGGCCTCGGATCTATAGAAGAAGAAACGATCGATCCGTCGCACGACACGTCGGAACAAAATTATGTGGGATGCATCTATGCTTTCCGACGTGTCGGATGACATGTCGGACATTCTGTCGCGCCTGGGTCTGACCCTTGAAGCGAACGCAAAGACTTGTCGGAAACTTCTCGTGCGCGTCGATGGTCAAAGACGCGTTGCTCGCGACGTCACGTAGGGAAAAGGTCGGTGCATCGTGGCATGACGGGGCTCGATTACGGCAAAGCGCCGCTGTTGTAGGATTAGGCGTTCGTCGAACGCGTTTATTTCAGGAGGAACGCGCAGTCGTTAATTTCTGGATCAATGACACTGAAACATGAGCGTGCTGTATTATCCAAATGATGGTTAGAAGGACAACCCTCCTTTTCGCGTCGAATTCTAGATATAAACTCAATTTGGGAGACACATTTCAATCCCATGTGTGCAAGAAAAAGAAGTCATAAAATGAAACAACAATTATTGTTTATTCTTTCACGCCCTTAGATGACTGGCTCCTGGAGTAGTCATCCCGGTAGCCACGATCTATTATTTTGGTTTGTTTATGCTCTGCCTCGTTATTATCCTAGTGCCGCTTTATTCTCGACGTCAATTTCCAGTCTATGTTTGATACGCAAGTCGAGCCCATAAAGAATAGATACTCGTAAAGACTTATTTTCTTAGTGAAAAAAACGCCTACATATTATACTTCGTTCCAGCTTCTGTCGGAGCGCGGCCGATGTTATGAGTCGAAGGGCCAATCAAACACCGAAAGCGGCACAACGTCGTGGCCTGCTCTCTGTAGGACCAGCCGGTATTCGCCGTGTCTCTGTGCGTGCTCCTACGCCGGCTAGTCCCATCAAGCGCAGAGGGCACGCCATGACGTGGCGCGTTTTGCGCTGTTTGATTGGCCCTTCGGCTCATAACATCGGCCGCGCTCGGACCGAAGGTGAAACGAAGTATAGTACAAATCAATGCACAAATAAAGGGAGATAGCAGAAACTCGGCGAATAACGCATTTTGGAGCGCGTAGCCCGCCAGTGTGCATGTGTGCGCAGTTAAAGAAACACAGGGCACTCTGCTCCATCTGAAGGAGGCTTCCCTTCAGTGCATTACTCTGTATGTCCGTCGTGGAGAACACCCTCAACCTTGTGTGGCTTGATTGACGCCAGTGATTTACCAATATTCTCTGTTGGAACCACGCGATTCAGAGTTTGTTATTTTGCACACAAAACCAAAAATCCTGCGACGCCTAAAAAAAATATGAATTTGAGTTTCGACTTTTATATTCAAAAAGCAATATTTTTTTCTGTTTCAACTTTTTTTTTCAACTCTTTGGATGTGTAAACTGCGCGATAATTTTAAAGAGAACACGACGGATGCCCATTGTCTATTTTTGTTCCCACAAGTTAACATAACACAGAAAACTTGAACGTCCAAGCTGGTGCTTCATCTGAAGTCATTCCCTTACTAAGAACTAAGCAAAAGACAGAAATCTTCGCTCCATAGTCCGTCCACAATACCGTCGCAGACATGAGCGGACCTTCAGTAACCGAGAAACACGGCCAGTCCTGTGATCGCACTTATTCTTAACGGAAAGCAATATAAAATGTTTTTTTTTTTTGTGATGAGTCAAGGCGTACTAGTGGCCCGCGTCATATGATTCACGACATGAAATATTAGCAACACAACCTATACAATCGTGTCCGCGCACAATTTGAAAGGGTCACCGCCCCCAGTAAGCTAATAGTAGACACACAAACCAGTGGCGTCCTAATTCAACCGAGCGACAATGAGCATATCTCGTACATAAAATGCCTCTATCAGGTATTCTGACCTGACGTCAAGTATGCAAATCATTCATCCAATCGAGAGCTTCGCAGAAGAAGGACTGACCGCCACGATGGCTATCGCCTGGCTTAAGTCAAATGCAACGAATGTTCGATAGCGCTTAAAACGGGTTTAAAAAAAAAAATTACCGTAACGTGACGTCAATTTCTTCGTTAACTTTAGCAGGAAAAGTGACGTCAGGCTAAGTTTAGCGGGCAAAACATCGTGGGGCCATGTAACAATTTCCCCGTTGATCTTTAGAGAAAAATGTATGCCTCGCGACACCATGACCTTCAAGTAACATTGTGATGTCATGAGGTGGGACCAACACGAGCAAGAAAGACTCATGAGGGTCCCGTAGGAAGCTTTAAAGCGGTCTTCAGTCGGTTGACACTCGGAAGACACCTTGTCGCTTCTTTGCTCGCGAAGCATTCACAACGGTCTCGTCGGAGCTGGCACAGTGCCAGCGTGGCGCCGGGATGTCATCGGCCGCGGTCTAAAAGCGGTTAACGCGGCCATCCCAGCCTTGCCGAGACACAGACATTTGAATCCCGGACGAAGCACATTCCTGGCAACCCAATACGCACTGGTTTGGCTAAGGAAGAGACAAGTTAATCCTTTCGCAACGGGTTGATCTTTTCAATTTAATGACGATGTTCGGTGTACGTTCGAATCTGCCGCGAGGGTGGTCTAATCAGCGTTCATCTTACAATGGCGCTCTTTTCACTGTCGAGCGATTTCGGTGTTTTCCGGCAGAAACCGCGCCCCGTCACGTGCTACCGGTCTATACTCACGTCTACGTGCGCTTTGGATCTCCATTGGGGCCTCCGAGGTTCCCGCGTGCAAAGTTTTGAGTGCCGCCAATAACCGGGGCATCCACTGGGAAGCTTCGAGCTTTACGTTAAACTTTACCGTGCACTGTTTTGCTTTTTATCCCGCTTTATTCGCCTACGTCGTAGGCTGTGTTGAACCCAGACAACATAGAAGACAAGGCGTGCGCTTCCCCCCCAAACGTCACCACCACTGGATTCACAAGGCGGCGCCCAGCTCGCGCCAAGACGGAATCGTGTATGCAGCTTTGCGGCGACTTTCGCCCAGCTTCAGCGTGTTTGCACTTGGAACGGGTCAGAAGTCCACTAGTGATGACGTCATGCGCAGGTCTTGTCTTTTAGATGTTAAACGGGGCTCTCTTGGCTCGACGTTCACCACTTAGGAGAGTTGTGCTCCCGCCGAAAGAGGCCCTCGTGGACTCCGCCGTGACAAAATGCACTCGTTAGAAGGGCGGTGACACGGTAGTTTTACTTTTAGTAAATACCACTCGTAATTAACTTCGTTCATTATCGACGATTCATTATTCTCGTTCATTATCATTCATTATCGAAGTTCATTATCTAGGACAATAATGTAGAAGCGAACACAGTTCACACTGTCACCTCGCCGCCAGAACGAGCGGCCACGTGATTTGGTGCCGGTTACACATATGCCACGAATGTTCATCGTAGCTGCGCGCTAGCGTTTGGCAAAGCACGGAGCACATGCTGAGCTCCAGATGTTATTAGAGTTCGGCTATCCCCGTCATTGCCGCGATTGGACGCGAGCCATTACTCCAAATGCTCGTCGATTTAATTGTTGATTGTCACGAACCCACATCGAGTGCTCACGCGGTGCTCGTATTTAGTCTATAGGTTGCATTTGAATATTGTCGCTATAAGTCACTTCCCGTTTTCACCTCAACACTGCGATCTTTGCGAACTGGAAGAACAAAAACGCTTTCATCCTTGAGATTACCCCGCGACAAAGAAGCGTTTTGGTCAGTGTCGTTGCGTACGAGTATCATGGGTCACACTGGTGCCAATTAGCTCGTGCGAAGTGAGAAACATTCCGATTCAATATTGTCGCACGGCCCCTTTAAGCTTGAGCGGGAAGTTCGCGTTAGCACTCTGCAGTGTGCGCTCATCCGACGAATCCGTCTGGACGAGGGCCGGGGCACTGACGTCAACATTCATGAATGGGCCTTGTGTGAATGCCGAGCGACGTAGGTATACCTATGGTCTATCCCAAGGCTATGCCAGCTCCTGATGTATCGTTTCACTTACGTGATGTTGCGCGAAAAGACGGTAGC
Source organism: Ixodes persulcatus (assembly GCA_013358835.2). Lineage (NCBI taxonomy): Eukaryota > Metazoa > Arthropoda > Arachnida > Ixodida > Ixodidae > Ixodes > Ixodes persulcatus. Next base: position 170,013 of record JABSTQ010009284.1, read on the forward strand.
AGTCAGGTATAGCGCAAATGGATTGGTGTATATAGAAATAAGAGGGTGAACAGGATAAGTACCTCCTAAAGGGGTATTCACACGAGGGAGAAATCCCGGGGATTTGTCCCCGGCACGCGCGCCTCACGAGATGAAAACGCGAGGCTTTTGCACATCGCAAAGCCTGACGTTTTCGTCGTGGGATGCGCGTGCCAGGAAGAAATCCCCGGGATTTCTCCCTCGTGTGAATACCCCTTAAAGAGCAAGGCCGAAGCGCGGGATTTTCTACATTATACAAACAAGGGGTCAGCGCGGGGCACAAATTGTACACGAGGGCTATTGGCGACGCGCGCGATCGAAAGCGTCGCGGTGGTCGGCCCTCCACGATTGGCCGAATGCTGACTATGATGTCAGCAAATGATTTCTTATCGACGGAAATAAGAGTAATGGAAAAACTACAATTTTGCGGCGTTGGTAGTGTTGGTTTGAGAGCGCAGTGATTTCAGGCCTCCTCCATGCTAATTACAAACACCATCGAAATGGTTGTTCGTAAGGTAATGACGTCACGAGAGGGAACCATAGGAGGGCGCCACCAAAACATCTCGCCGCTAATATGAGCGTTTGGGTGGGAGTAAGTGCTTAACCTTCCAACCGAGGAATCACAGCCAAACGCACACGCAGCTCTTTTGTCCAACATGCGACCCGAACCGCGGCCTGAAAGGTAACGTGGCAAATGCCTTGTGACCTGGAGCTGTTCACTGGGTTCGTGTGATTGGGAAGAGCGCCACCCCATCGATATCGGCACATTCTTAAAAATGCTCTGCTATAGACCCTTTCCGGAATTCAGTGCCATCTGGTGACTCAAATGGCAGTTTGACTTTTACCGTACTAATGGCGGCGATGAACCTGTGGTTTGCAGTACTGTATGGGACACCGTCACTTTCGCAAGTCAATGGTAAATGAGAATGCGCGCGACACTGACCAGTTCTTTTTAAATCTCTTTCAGTGTCGATGGTGAAAAAGATCCAACCAGTCAGAACGAAGCGCCAGCCCCCATAGACGCTTTGATAGACTTCTATACATCAAGGGGCTTTGAAGCCGAGTGTGTGCTACTAACAGATTGACTGGGCACGAGTTAGAAATGAACGCTTACGCAGCTCTTGCATCCGATTCCTGCTTCACGTCGCGCTAACATCTAGAATGTATAGACGGTTGCAAGCAAGGTCACTGGCCGCCGCCATGTCTCTGCTCGTGCGGACAAGCCCGTGTGATTTCAAGCTTGCCAAAGCTATGTTCACGCGCAAGCTGCACGTGCTTGCACTCATGGGGCACCAGTCGGGGCGCCATGCTTGCAATTGTCTATAGGCATCGAATCATCTGCTTAGGAGCATCTTCAACTTCTTCCTTCATCACTAAACAGATAGCCGCCATTAGTATAGTACATAGGCCATTTTTCAGATGATGATAGTGATCAAAGTTGCCAATCTGAATTCCGGAAAGGGTCTATCACTTTTGCTGTTGCCTAGCAAAACGACAGTTTTTTTTAGTTTTTTTAGATCATCTGATGTATATCGGCACATTCTTAAATGCGCTATACGATCACTCCTGTTTGAGATAGCGGTTGGCCAAAGCAGGAGTGCGGGAAAAAGCAATACATACAAAAACGTGACTTTAGAGCCAAGCTATCAGAAAAAGAGGTTGAATCATATTCGCACGCACAAATACACATACAGGTACAAAAGGTTTTGTTTTAAATATTCACTCTACAAAGTCAAATATACGCTTCAAATACCTAATACTTTTCGACTAGTAAATTCGCTTATATGTAACTTATAACAACATTCTAGAATAAAACGCATCAACAGTATCGAGAAAAAAATATCATCCCTCTTAAAAATTGCATTCAGTGACGGTGCGGAGAAAGAAGAAAAACCTGAAACGATTAGTGCGAGCAAAGATTGGTGCCAATGAGCTCTGATTATGGTGAGTTTTGGTTCGTCTTATCAACGCCTGGAGATAATCCTGTACATGAAGCCTAAATTTATTTTGTAGCAAAAATAACACAAATTTCAACCGGGAGATTTTCCTACGTAGGTCGAAAGTCATAATTCGATTTGTTTGCAATAAGAGAAATGGTGAGTCTAGCCTTCTACCTTTCCCACACATTTGCTTACCACACGTCTTTGGACCATTTTTAGCTTTGAAGTGTACTCGATATCATTGACCTTGTCGACCATGGATAACGACGATCATCAAGTGGCCAGACGGCTGACCCGATTGGAACGCCCAGACCGATTACATAGGTTTGGCAGCCGCAGATACATAGTCACGAATAAGACAAAGCACTTGGTAAACTCTAGAGCCTCACTTAAGATGGGTAAATGCGTGTCTAGACCGGAAAGTGGCGCTCCTTACCTGGCGAGCTTCGTCCACGGACCTGATGTTCAAGACAGCTACGGAGACGTTCACAGCGACAGGTCGTCCTGTTGGCACAAGGAAGACAGATGTGAATTCAGCAGTATAGTTAAAGGACTTCGCAAATTTGAATTTACGAAGACAAAGTCAAGTCGATGAGGCGATGAAAGCGTTCGTGACGAGGACGCAAAGGCTAACTACTTTTGCGCGTCCACCCACTATCCCTTAAATCAGAGCTCAGCGCTCTGGCACACACATGTACAAGTTACTACAAAAAGTAGTTAAGTTACTCAGTATCGTTGTCAAAAGTAATTTGGGCAGAGTAGAAATTTCTCAATTCGAAAGTATATGAGTAAATTAACAAATATGTAAAAAGTAGTACATTACTTTCCGAGTTACTTTTTTATATTTCCTTTGCACATCCTGAGTTCTGCGAGGCAATGGTAAGCCCAAATAGATCACCTGACGCTTCCGCGTGGCTACCGGCTTGTTTCCTCAGGTTTTCTTCTTTCTCCGTCACTACCTAAACATTTCTCGATCGCTGCTTCTCTAAAAGGACTCCTCAGACCCTCTTCTATCTCGCGTTTCTCATTAAGGAATACAAAAATTAGCCAACAAACAAAAAACTAAATAATTAAAAAAGATGCGCACTTCTTGTGTCCAGGAGCTTAGAGTCACAATTAAACGCCAGTTTGCGGCGCTAATGCCGTGGCTACTCTGCCCCACTTCTAACACACACTTCCAAGCGCATATTCTATAAGCCGGTAGCGCGCCGGATAGATAGACATTATGAAAAAAAAAATAGCGCAACAAAAAAACGAGGCGCCATTTTTTCATCGTGTTAAACCGGTACCAACTTGTCCAGCTTACCACCTTACTACGGCTTAACTACTTGAATCTGAGCGACGTCCTGCGCCACCTAACCTCAGTACCTCGTTTGACACCGCGGGAAACGACGGGTTTGAACCTGATTCACACGGTGCCATTTTGCTTGCGATTTCGCAGCTGCGGCGTTGAGCATCGCATGCAGCCTCCACCACGCTTTTTCTGCCGCACGAGCGACGTAGGAACTGCGAAATCGCAAGTAAAATCGCACCACGTGAATCGGCCATTAAGCCTGATTCACACGGTGCGGTGGCGCAGCTGTGACGTTGAACATCACGACTTTCACCACGCTTTATTTATTCATATATTTATTTTGCAGCACGAGGGACATTGCATTTGCGATGTCGCGAATAAGGCCGCAGCATGTGAATCTGGTATTAGCGGACGAAACAGCGAAATGGGTTTAAATATTGTTTATCGATTTTCGGTAATTGATTTGTCATATTGTGAACAGAACATCAAGTTCGTAGCGCTAAAAGCTGGCGGTAAATAACGCAACATCTTTAAATTAAAAAAAAAAAAAATACCGTGATGCATGAGTTCCGGGTCGATCAAGCAAGAAAGATGTATATCATACCGAACACGAGCAAAAAACAGTGCTCTTATCAGATCGAAGCATCGAGTTCTTTTTCATACGTTCCACTTTGTTCGTCGGGTACGTAACCCCCTATTCCAATCAAATCAAAACGCGAAAGAAAAACAAAATGGAATTTTCTGGCTCAGTAAAAAAATCAAGCTGCGTTTGTTCTTGTATGGTCGAGCTTATGTGAATAAAAAGTTCTTAATCAAACTGTACTTCAAATTTACGGTAATTAATATCTACCGCATTGTTATCGCTGATCGGACGGATTGACCAGTAAATCTGCCATGTTTAAAAATACATCTAGGGATAAAGAGTCACTTTTTTTTTTAGCTACAGTGATTCAAATAGAATTAATCGGGTCTATATCAAATAAATCTGATCGAAATCAAATAACTGTAACTTATTTAACTTTTAAAAAAAATCACGTCCTTGTTTTAAAACTTGTGCTACCTGGGAGGGGCTCGAGCTCAACTGCATCGTTCGAGGGATACAAGAAACTACTTTTTATCGAAATTGTTTGTTCTTCTCAATGAAGGCTCGATTTATATCCAGCCGGTCTGTGAGGGCTCTGTGTTGTACAGCGGCATTCGTTGTGTCAAATTATTCGAAAACTCGAATACTAGAAATTTGAAAGTCGAATTAAATTATTCGAAAACGCGAATACTAGGAATCCGAAAGTCTAATCAAATTATCGGGTCATTCACTATTCGATTTTCGAATGCAAAACTCGTATATTCGCACACCCTTAATTTTTTATGTTTTCTGTCTTTCTGGAGTACATCGGGAAGGATGCACTCTGCTGTAAAAACAATAGTATGCAGGCGTAAAAAAACGTGGTTAAAAGGTCACAATTTTAGTCGTCATTCTACTAAATTGTTTTTATATTTGGTACATGAGTATAGAGTACAACAAGAATAAAACAGTTGTATTCTGTGAATACTCCAAATGGTGAACATTTTTCTAAAAAAACAAACAAAAAAACTCCATACTCACGCACATATTCATTGTTCGAAAAATACAATATATTCGAGGCAAAGGATGATATATTATTTAAAACTGTTCCAGCATGTGTATGCGGAATAACTTCCCAAGTAGCAAAGGCGAACGCTGAGAAAACAAATCATTTGAATACTTACAAGGATAGAGCTAGTTAGAGAAAGAAATCAGTCAGTCGCCAAGTCCTTTTTTGTTAAACGGAACAAAGGACGAAATAAATTTTCAGTGTTCCTTTCGAACATTAAAGAAGCGTATGAGGGAGCGCCTGGCAGCAAGTGATATCGTTTTTGACAAAAAAAAAAGTTTCCAGAAAACAATGCAGCATTAAAGGGATTGTCCGGTCAAATTTTGTATTAAAGAAAACTATTGAATATCGTTGTTATAGCCTCGAGACGCATCGTACGCGCAAAATCTGAATTTTATATGCCCCTCTGAACGAGTAATTGAATTTATAGTGCTCCCATCGCTTCCTAGCGTAAACGCGGCTTTCGTTGACAACATTGAAGCTCTGACGTCACACAACGCAAAGCGAGCATTCTTGTCTCGTCGATTGCCTGCGAGATAACGCCTCAGCGTGCTTCGTTTTTGTTGTTGTGCTCGACTTGTTTCGTGGTTGGGTGAGATTTTTGTTGCGCGGTTGGGTGCCACAACCACCGGGCAGCACATGCGAGCCAAAACATGACGTTCCACACTTTTCCGCGAGATGTGCAGTGACGACCAAAATGGATCGTCGACGTGCGTAGGGATTGGGTTCCCGTCAAGATCGAGATCCCGCTTATGCAGCAATCACCTCACAGAAGAGGCGAGCTGAGCTCTAAGCGGACAGAAGGCTCGTAAGCTGAGGTGTGATGCTGTGCCAACGATATTCAACTACGCCCACCCACTCCTCGCCCCAATCGGATCAATCGGTTTGATTATGCGGCGAAAAGCGAAACCAACATCTCGGCCATTTGGAAGGGTGCTATAAGTTGTATTTAGCACGCGTGCAGCCCGATTCTGTTTGAACCGCGAGTAAAAAATGGAGCGCGGCTACGATTCACCAAGCTCGTCCAACTCAAGTGACGACATGCATTTGAACGATTCGCCGTTTACCTTCGACCCGCGGAAATCGCCTCCGAGGGAACGACCAGTAGCGTCATCACCGATCCAGTAGATCCGCCGATATGTGTACCCAGATGCCGCTTCATGTACCTAAATGCCGCTTCAGAGGCACAAGAAAAAAAAAACTGCATCCTTTGCTTTGCAAGAGCTCCTAGTTCAATCGGTGGCCGTCGCAGTTGTGTTTGCGCAAAACGGCATACGTTTGCTCGAAGCGTATGTCTGTTTTCCAGTAATATCCTACTAAAAGGCTTGACTTTTTTTTTGGTTTTGTTTGCACACACTTGGGAACTGCATTAAAAAAACGTATTTCAGTAGGGTACAACCTAGGAGATTATATAATTTGAAACAAAATACAAGACATCCGTCGACCAACGCTTGTTATCCCAACCATCCGACAAACCTTTGCGTTTTGTGATGTCATGCAGCAGCTATAGATGTCACCCATTCACACTGGCGAAATTCGGGGTGCAGTTTCGCACATACGCTCTTGAAAGGTTTAATTAATAAGGGGAGATCATATATCAAAATAAAAATAACGTTTGTCTATATGAAGGCACCCTCGACGTAACGAGCGCCAAAACTTAAGTACTTCCGGTTTCGACCGGACAATCCCTTTAACACAGGTATTCCACGGAATATCAACATTACTTGTTACCGTTTTTAACTTTTTTTTTCGACGTTACGCTGATTCGCATCAAGAACTTCATATGAACACACGATCCTCATGAGTCCACAGTTATACGACAAAAAGGCAAACGGTGCGAAAAAACCAGGGACAAAGTAGAAGTGCACACGGGACAAGTGCTGATTCTCAACCGAACTTGAACCGAACAGCAACACCGAACATATTCCGGGGTGGTCAATAAACACGTATCTAAAAATGAGATCTCTTTGGTGCGTAAATTTAGCGACGTATGGCTGACACATTTCGTACCTTCTTTTTTAATCGCATAGGCTTCTAAAATTTTCCTAGTCATTCGGCCTATGCCCTTGCCAATAATCTTTGCCTTTTTGAAGATGGGTCGACACCCACAGCCTGAATGTGAAGGGGTTAGTGCCCCACCACTCCCACTTCTTACTGTAACAACAATATAGGGGTTTTTATATAGGCTTTTGTTTTACAGTTAGGTTTTTTTTTTACCAATATAGGTTTTTTACACGTTAGAGGAATTTTTTAAACAGCTCCCACCTTGCCGTTAACATATTGAGTTTCGTGCCTCGCCGAGCGAGTGGGGCCATTAGATTTCTTATTCGCCACTCTAGGGCAAAGCTGCGCCAACCTGCAGGGGGTAGAGATCACCAAGGGTACATCGTACTGGAGAACAACTTTTCTCAAGTTGTGTGATATCTTGTGTAGGCACGGAATGAGAAACGATCTTCTGCTAGGCATTTTCCTCTGGGGGCCAGGTGCTCCCTCTAGTTTAATTAACAAGGCCTTCGCAACGCTCTATAAAACCGAAGTTGGGAAACCAGCCGCTGTCAGCCGTTCTACTTGCCGGCCCAAAACTATCGTTAACCACATGGTGACACGACTTCTCGAGGGCGGCATATACGCCTGAGAAGCTATACTTCTTTTTACTAATTTGAAGTGCGACGAATCGAATGGGAGAAGCAAAGTGGATATGTGGGCTAGGTGGTTCATAGTTAGGAAAAGGCCATTCTTCAAATGTGGGTGGTAAGACCAGAACACGTGTCTATCCGTGATTTCCAAACTCAAATCCAAAAAAATGTAGAAAATTCCCATCTTGAAGGTCATTAGTGAACGTGAGCCCCTCCGACGTTTTTGTTAAAACTTCTAAAGCAGACACAGGCCCGTCAGTACACACTGACGGGTTCTTGTGTGTACTGACGAGTTTTTGGAGCCGCTAAAGTTTTACTTGTAGTAAACGTTTATCCTATACTACGGCAAGTTTTTTGTACATAAAGAAGGAATTTGTAGAGGCTCGTGTGTGTGGCGCCTATGCTTTGTGATATTTTTTTTTAGCCAAGTGCGATAGGACCCTTTTCAACAATCTGAATGACAAGAGTGTTTTTAAAGGTTTTTTTTTTTTTTTTACGTCATTAATGTCGTGGTTTTGTTTCATAAGCCTGAGAGTATGTCTGAGGCAAGCGTCGTCAGGTCTGTTTTAGAAGCTTTCACAAGAAAAGTCGGAGGGGCTCACGCTCATTAATGAACTCCAGAATGGGAAGTTTTTACAGATTTTGTATTTGAAATTGAAATTAATGGCTAGACACGTCTGATGGTCTTCTCACCCATGTTCGAATAAGGTTTTGTTTTTTTCATTTGATTTGTTGCGCTCCAATTTAGTAAAAATAAGTATAGCTTCTTCTTGCCTACGGGCCGCCCTTGAGAAGTCGTGTCACCATGTGGTTAACGATAGTCTTGACCGGCAGGTAGAACAACTGACAGCGGCGGGTTTTCCAACATCGGTTTGGCTGAGAGTTGCGGAGACTTTGTTTAAGGGGAGCACCTCGCCCCCAGAGAGAAAGGCCGAGCATAAGACGGCTTGTTATTCCGTACCTACACGATATTTCACAGAACTTGAAAAAGTTGCGCTGCGGTGCAATGTGGCATGGTGCTTTCTGCCCCTTGCCAGTTGGCGCAACTTTGCTATAGAGTAGCGAATAAGAAAGGTTATGGTCCCACTTACCTGGTAAAGTACGAAAATCAATATGTTGACTGCAAGGTTTTTACAGCGAAGCTGTATACCTCTACCAGCCAAGGAAATTTTTGTGTCGTTGGCGTTGTAAGCAAAAAACTCCCGGCGAACAATTGAAGGCAAAACAGCATATTTCCTTTGAAATCAGGCATTCAGCATACAGCTCAGTATCCGTTCCAATAAAGAAAACCACAAGCATCGAAACCACATGATGGATGATAAGGCCCGTGTGAACAATAGGAACTCCCTCCCACGAGTTCCGGTAAAGATTAGGTTTGCAGCTGCTTCGAAAGGGGTTGACGTCATTCGAAGCCCTCGTGTGAAGTGCAAACCCCATAATGGATGATAACGGCGCCTGCGAACAATGCGAAGCACGTTCCTTCTCCCCGCGTGTGTTTTCGTGTCGGCGTTCTCACGAAAAAAAAAAGACTTCAGAAGGCTGAAGCGAAAAGTACAAACACCACGCATACAACATACAGCACAACATTCGTTTCAATAAAGAATAAGCACAAAACAAGCATCCTAACCATATAATGAATGATAAGGAGCTCCTGAAAACAATGCGAAGCACGCAGCGCTCATCGCATACGTTCCCGGTGAAGATTACTGTTGTCCAAGCTGCCGCGGCGACGGCAGCTTGCGACGTGGGGAGTGACGTCACTAGCCTTTCATATATAAAAGGAGAGCCCACCTATACCCCCTTTCACCTTACGTCCGGACGCAGCGGATGCTACGAGCTATCTTAGCCAGTCCCGTTCTGTGGACGTGGCCCGTGATACGCTTTTCGCGCGTCGCTGTGCCCCTCTCTAAGGTCACGTGACACTCACACGGTCTCCGATTGGCTCCGATGGCTCGTAACATCCGCTGCGCTTGAACGTAAGATGAAACAAAGTATAGCAACTGATTTCATTGTTTCTGCAGCACCGCGATGAATAGTCCACGCATAGTTAGGACTCCCGAGGAGCAGCGTGAATACAAGAAGCGGCAAAGGGAAAAGAAACGGCAATAAGACCAGCGGCGGCGTGCTGCGACCGGCGGCGGCATTTCGTATAGTGCAGTAGGCAATCGTTGCAGGTGATACCACAGCTTTGCAGACCAACCACCTTCACAGCGTGGATTGGAGCCCCAACTTTTTTTTTTCGTTTACGTGTAAACAAGCCTTTATTGGTCAGATTGCGGGAGCATGACTTGTCGTTACAGTCAGAAGTGGGAGCGGTGGGGGGTCACTTGCTCTCATTGTGTTTGCTGTGGGTGTCGACATATCTTCAAAAAGGTAGATATTATTTGTAAGGGCAGAAACCGAATGACTAGGGACATTTTAGTAGCCTATGCGATTAAAAAAGAAGGTACAAAATGTGTCAGCCAGACGTCGCTGAATTTACACAGCAAAGGGATTGCATTTATAGACGCATGTCGATTGGCCACCCCGTGATGTGCTCGGTGTTGCTGATTTAGTGTTTTATTAAAGCTCAGCTGAGAGTCAGAGCTTGTCCTGTGTGCAGTTATTCGATTTTGTCTCTGATTTTTGCGCGCTGTTTGTTCTTTTGTCAGCATGACCCAACTACCCCACATCCCCACCCTAACATCGTTAAACGTAATCTGTCCCAAATAACAAATGACTTATAACCCATTACATTTCTCTATAATCATGTAACCATTTACTAATTGCGTGATCTTCAGAGTTCTTCTAGGATAATTTAACAACTTATTTGCTTAATGATACGTTTTTTTATTTGCGGAGGAAAAAAAAACGGGGATGAGCACACAGGCAGGAAGACTTGCCATCTAAAAAATAAAAAAGACCGCGTTCATTTCGGGAAAAAAGCTAGACTAAGCTCAGCCGTAAACACTTTGTCACGCACAAAGAGCGGTTTGGCAGTCCACATGACTCTCAAAGCCTTTCTCCACGTAGCCTTGCAACTCGAAGCGCTAGAGTTTTTTTTATTTTTTTGCTTATCGACGTCGTTGCTTTGGGTGTTGGCAAACCCCATACCCACCACCACTCACTAGGGAAACCGCGCTCCGGATGAAGTCTTCCTGTGACTCACTGGAGAGGAGTTTTAACAAAGAAACAAACACCGAATACCTATTTTTGGCGTGACGATCAACATAACAGTTCGTGCTTTCCTCAGTTGGGACCTCTCGTAAGCTCTCCTGTGGCGTCTGAGCAGCGTAGCTTGAATCGACAATCGAACACACTACAATTGGCTGGCAATATTTCACTCAGAAAATTTCAACGCAGTACAAGATATGGAATGTAGCCAAAGTCACTCCGCAACAGGGGCGTAGCGGGGGGGGGGAGGCGGCCCTATGGGGCTTCAGCATCCCCCAAAACTTCAGCCTACCCTATAATATACACATCCATTTTGACCACCCCCCCTCCCGCTCTCCGCACCCCAAGTCATGAACGTACCAGCCACCTCAGCCTCCTCCCCCCCCTCCCAACCCCCCCCCCCCCCCCCTGGAAAAAATTCCTGGCTACGCCACTGCTGCGCAAGCCCCAGAAATTAACGTCGTAGGCGCAGTTGCTCCTCCAACCGAAACACCACGGTCGCCAGATACTTTACTTAAACATCTACATCAAGTTTGGAAACAGTGGGTAACCAAACTATAAATTTGTTTTCCCCAAGAAATGAAAGCAGAATAAGACGCTGTGGAAACTGGCACCATCCAGGTTTGTTTACAGATATTCTAATATATTCTTATTCCAGCTTTTTTTCTCACGAAGTTTGCTCATAGCCTTTTCTCGAGTTGAACTGGTCAGCTTCCCTTCATGCACAAAAGAGGAACATCAGTTTAAGAGGAACATCAGCCATAAAGAGGAACATCAGTTTTAAAAAAACAAGTAATTTTATTGGTGTAAATTTGTCTTCTTTTTTTTTAAGAAAGCTTACATTTCCGTGCCTGTGAAATTCTCCAAATAACTTACCAATCCACCAGTGCATAAATCGCCTACCAATTTTTAAGCCGATTGGTCGAAAGTTAACCTTGTTATGCTGTTATGACAGATCCTATGCGTCACAATGTCTTCTTTGCGGTGTCAAAGGTATTTATCGAACCAGCATTTGATGTTAATGAACGAGGGAACTCACTGCGTCCAACAAACGCGAATGAATTGCTTTGCTTGCACTAACAAAATGTAACGCTAACCAACTGCTAACTAAAATTTTAATTAATGTCGAACAGTGTGCACGGCTAATTTATTATAAACGCAAAGAAAAATAAGCGACGTAAAATTTATTTTCGGTGTAAGACTAAGCCATCATAACTATAAGCTTGCAATTTCTGCCTTGAAAGAACAGTGCCTTACTGACAACCTGCACCCAAGCGTTGCAAATACAGTTGTCTAAAAAGGTACGCTGCTGCTTAAAAAGGTGCACTGCAGCTTAGCTTCTTGCTGGAGTGTATTCCTTCTTTCTTCCTTTGCGTTCTGAAATTCACACTTTGAAACTGCGTAAATTGTACTTAGTTTGCGGCAATCTGACGTCAGCGAAGCGGTGTTTGCATTGCTTTCCTTTACCTTTTCTGCTTCTGCGGTCAGCCCATGGCATTTGGATGTATGCCAAGCACACCAATGGCTTCATTAAAAATGCTGTTCCTGCCTCACCATAAAGGGGTTACACGAAGCGCCTTCTCCCTTCCTATAAGCCGCGTTCCACCATGTTGACGAACAGCGTCCGCAACTTTCGCCGTTTGTCTGCGCGCGGGCGCTTATATGTTTGGTGTAAGTGAAACACTGAAACATTTCGAGCGGCTCCGTCGACGATTGAACTCAGTAAGTTCAATCGGGGACCTGTGTATTGTAGGAGACGAGGCTGGAAAACGACGGGGCGGAGGGCACGAAACTGGCGCTAGAAAGGGCGAGCTACGCGAGGCTTGTGCCGGGCAGGAACAATGGAGACGGTCTGGACCATGGCGATCCCCGGAGCTGTCTACTAGCGAGGTTCGGACCAGGGCCGGCGAGAACGCCGAGCCCTAGCCATACCGGCCCAGGCCACGACGATCCCGGAGTGGTTCCGCAGCGAAACTCGGGCTATGATAGCCCGGTACAGCTAGCCAGCGCTGGCGTGGGAAGGACGATCCGCAGGCCTGGACACGGACTCCAACTGCGAGCTCTGAACGACGGCCGACAACCAGGGTCGGCGGACCCGGACTGCCGGCTCTCGAGGACGGGCGACCGGGAAGTACACAGTAAACCCATTCGCTGTCTTCTCGTCGTGTTGTGCCACTCCTTGGGAGACGAGCGAAGCACAGACCGATCGTCGATTATTATAGAGCTACCCCACAGTATATGGGCCGCCTAAATTCAAGCTTACTCCGATTTGTTTCTTTTTTCGGAGTCTGAACGGTGGCATCTACTGGAGCCTTGTGAGCGCCGACAAGTCGACTTTTTAATAGCCGTCTCGATTTAAGTCAGCACAAAGACTTGTATGTATATACCTTTTTCAGAAGAACGCCGCCATCTTGAAATATCGTCACGTCCAGTATGAGCGAAAACATTATTTTACCGTCGCCACGCCAATAGAATACATATAGGATATAAACTTAACCGTCACCCATTCTCTTTTTGTCTCCCCTCAAATTCTTACTATTTTCAGGTTGAAATGTTTATTAATTTTTCGTCGCCCATACGTGATATGCCTACGAGGTGGATGGGGACGAGAGTAAGCGAAAAAAAAGTCTATAGAAATCAAGTAGAAGATGATGCTCTTTTGTGTCGCCGACTACTCCGGCCAACTCAGTCGATCACGATGCAAAATAACCCGACCGAGCTGGAAACACTGCCTCTGCGCATTGAACGACATAGGGGGAAAGTTCATCAACATGGCGTCCGGCGAGATTCCGAGCAGGAAGTACGTCGCGTGAAACCGCTCTTTAGGGGTATAAAATCCCACTTTTGTGTTTCATAAGTGAAATAGACGTAGAGGCTCTTCAGCTAAGACTTAAAAAAAATCTAAAAATATGCTGATTAAGAAAACAAAGAAACTATTTTCCGGAACCAACTGCCAGCCACGACGGACGTAAAGAATTGTAACAAAAAGCAGGAATTAGCTATTTCATGAGCTCAAACTTACTAAGTAACTTCCTAATTAAGGAAGTTAAACACATGTTTCCAATTATAAACCTGCTGAGCATAATCGAAAACCACGAAATCATCAAACTTCACAGTAAGCACGATTCGTACAGTTCCTTACATTTGAGTACTACCATCGACGACCTAATCAAAATTAACGGCTCTATAGTCCGTTGCAACTCAAGAAGGTAGGGCGAGGCTAAGACGGGCCGGGGAGGAGGGAGCATACTGAACGCTAACGAAAGAAGGAGGTCTAACCCTCTCTTCTCCAGCGTTACGCCTGCTTCCTCCTCCCCAGCCCGTCTTACACTTACCTACCTAGGTCTACCCCTACCTTCTTCAGTTGCAACGGACTATAGCGTGTGAATTGAATTGAATTGGTTTTATTTAGACACTAGGTCTAGGGTAACAGGGCAAAAGGCAGATTAACTCTGCCTGATGTGGCCCTATCACCCGCTTACAATGCTCAGCAGGCGAAAACAAAAACAATAAACATTAAAGAAGTACAAGAAGATACAATAGCACATCAACAGCAATCAAAACAGCATATTCTGTATAAAGCTTATACAATCGTTAGTGCACTTAACACTTTGGAAATAAATGAAACAGGTAATACAACTCATACGCAATGAAAATACAATCTAAAATTATTTACTAAACGTGACATGATAGAAGGTACCGCTTTATACTAATTTTAAAGCTGTGTTTTGATACACAATCTGAGATTATTTCTCTAACAGCGGGATGTTTATTTAAGAAATCAGGTATTAAATATGCTAAATGGTGATGTCCATAATTTGTTCTAGACCAAGGTATTCTATAGGAGCCGTGTCGAAGATTGTATCGTGTATTACTAGGAAGATGTGCGTCAAAAAAACGGGTGGGGTCACTGATTATTTCATTATAGATATACATTGAAAGTTTAAGAAGGAATAGCTGACTAATGGTAAGAAAACTGTATTTAAAAAATATATGTGCTGTGTGATCAGTATGCTGAAGGTTTTCTATACAACGTATCGCTTTTTTTTTGCAAAAGAAACAACCTATCAATATTTGTTTTAGTTGTTGAACCCCAAACTAATAAACAGTAATGGAGATGAGAGTACACTAATGTATAGTACAACTGACGTTTTAACCAGCATGGAACCAGCGATCTAATTTTGTATAAGATACCAATAGATCTTGAGATGCTTGCATGCATTTTATTTATATGAGGTGTCCAGCTTAGATTTTCTTCAAAAAGAACTCCTAAACATTTATAAACGTTGACACGCTCGATCACAGAGTCTTGGAATTTTAAAATAATTTCACAATCGTCAGGTTTACTTCGTGGTTTAAAAATTACATATTTTGTTTTCGTAACATTTAACTGAAGTTGATTAGAGTCAAGCCAATCGGATAACTCGTTGAGCCACGTGTTAGCAGCAACTTCTAGATCACGTAAAGATGAACCAGAAAAAAATAAGCTTGTATCGTCGGCATACAAAACTATTTCAGGAGTGTTTGGTATACGTACAATATCATTAATATAAATAATAAAAAACAGAGGACCCAAAATAGACCCCTGTGGAACCCCATGCGAAATTTGTTCTGGCTTGGACAGGTATCCATTAAAACACGTATATTGTGACCGACAAGATAAGTAACTACGTACCAAATCTAAGGAAACACCTCGAATTCCATAAAACGGTAGTTTATTATACAATATATCATGTTTAATGGAATCGAACGCTTTTCTAAAGTCTAGAAATATTCCAGTGGTAAATAGTTTATTTTAAAAATTATTAATTAATTTTTCTTTGATATTAAGTAGCGCCATTTCTGTTGACTTTTTTTCTTGAAAACCGTATTGCTGCATTACAAAAACATCTCTATCATTCAAAAACTTACTGAAGCGTTTTTTTATCAGATGTTCTAATACTTTTGAAAACAAAGGAAGTACGGATATGGGCCTATAGTTATTAATATTGTCAAAAGAACCTCCTTTGTGCAAAACAGCAACTCTTGCAATTTTCATGCCATCTGGAAAAGTACCAGTTGCTAATGCGATATTACATATATGCTGCAGAGGAGAACACAAAAGATCAGCGACAGCTATGATTGGTATGGCCTTGATATCATCTGCTCCGGCTGCTGTATTTATATTTAAAGATTTAAGGATTAGGTATATTTCTTGTTCATCGGTTGGGGACAGGAAAATAGAGTCTTTGACTGCAGATGAAATATACTTGTCTAGGCTATCTTTTGACCCACGTGGTTGCAGTGACGAACCCGCACTTATAAAATATGAATTAAATTTGTCCACCAAAAAGGCATCACTGTACTGAATACCATCAAACGTTAGTTTACAAGGTATCTTACTTTTTGGATTTCCAAACAAGCTTTTGACTGTACTCCAAAGTTTCCTAGGTTCATTCGATACAGCTGCGAACTTGTTTTTATGGTATTCTTCTCTTGCTTTCTTAAGGTCTTTGCTTAATTTGTTTCTTTTCTGTTTATATTCCAGTAATATTGCTTGGTCCCTTAGACGGATAAACTTGTCGTATAGTTTGTTACGTTCGTTAATTCTTTTATACAATTCTCGTGTAACCCACGGTTTCCTAGATTTTTTGTATTTTATTGGCCGGAAGGCTGTCCCTTTATTCCCTTTGGGGGGCTTGCTTGCTTTGCGTGCTTCGGATTTGCGGCGACCAACAACAAACCCACCGAAAACAAAAATTAAAACAAAAATCTACCCACCGAAAACAAAAATTAAATAAACTAATTTATAAAATTGCAACTAGCATTGCCTATGGTTCTAAATATGAAAACCTTGATAAAGCAGAAAAATTGGCCTCCCTTCAAATATTGCGAATTGAGGAATTAAGGGAATTTGTTGTTCTAATAAAATATTATTATAGTAGTAATTACAAGCACACACTCTAAGAAAAAGGGGGTGTACAAGGGTACTCCCCTTGTCCCATATGTAACTCCCCAAAACTACATTTCGTCGTTCTGTCCACTGACGTGGAGCTGGTAATACCAGCTTTTACGAGCGGCTTGATAGTCGACCGATACAACTTATTAAAATATACAATGTACTCATTAAAGGATACATTCAGATAATCAAGGCTTTTTCGGCCCGGCTGCAAAACCTCAGTAATTTTTTTTTTTTTAGCCTTTGATACGCACATTAGCTATTTAGTATGTTATATACAACAGCTATCAAGCCATTCGTAAAAGTTTGCATCGCCAGCTTGACGTAAGTGGACAGAACGACGAAGTGTAGTTTTGGGGAGTTACATATGGGACAAGGAGAGTACCCGTGTACACCCCCTTTTTCTTAGAGTCCAGAGTCACCAGACAAAAGACCCTAAGACATTCGGAGGCCTTCTCTATCCCTATGGTATACACAAATTACGGACGTCGTCTAAGAAAATACTATGTTCCCTCTTACTTTAATAAACTTCCTCAAGATTTATGCGACCTGCCATCTTTAAGAGAAGCAAAACAGAAACTCAAGGAATGGTGTTGTCGGTTTGAATTATAAACGTTATCAATTCTTTTGTATTATCTATTTTCCCAGAGGACTCGTCACCACGATTTTAACATTCTGTAACCTTGTTTTAGGCAAGATGTGACTGCCATCATTTCCTTTTGTTTTGAGCGAGATGTATGCTCTGTTTGAGTGCGTTGCTGGGTTGCCATGGTCCCGCACACAAGCGCTAACGTGCTTATGCGGGCCATCGATCTCACTGTACAAAACACTGTGCAATAAAGGATTTATTATTTATTATTTATTAAAAAAAAAAAAACATGAAGTCGTGATGGATAACATCCATGTGTACTGTCAAAACGTTCGTGGGTTAGGAACTAAATCGGATACCTTTGATGCTGTCACGATTTTCCAATTTCAATGAAATCTGTATCACGGAAACTTGGCATACACAAGCAATCTCTAGCAATTAATATTTTACTGACGAATATGATGTTTATAGATGTGATAGAGATTCAATTGGTTCGAGGGCCACTTTGGGAGGAGGGGTACTTGCGGCGGTACACAGATCGTTACCATGTTTTCGCAGGTTTGATCTGGAGGAAGGGAATGAATGTGTTGGGGTACAAATCACTTCTCCGGGCCAGCCCGGAAACCGGAATAATTGAAAACTGAGTATGTACATGCCGCGGGTAAACAGACACTCGTGTTAAAATGAAACTTGTGCCTCTGGTACGCCCAATAGTTTCATTGTAATAGTATACATGTTCAACATGTTAACCGCCTGGTGCAGGATTTACAAGTGTAAATCCTGCACCAGGCGCAATGGCTCCGATGAAGTTAGTGCTATCACGGAACAACGCCCTCCTGATGATTGTGACGTGGCATCGGTGAGCACCGTTGTGGGAAACTGCAGCGCGTGTGGCTGTCTGAAAGACTTGTTGGTGGCACTGCATGACAAGGTTGATTCTCTCGTCGAAGAAGTTGGCTCGGTCAAGGCGGAAAATGCGTCTCTGCTTCTGCATCTGTCAAAAAACACGGAAATGCTACGTCGTTTTACTGCCCAAAACGTTGAGCCACGGCCGACTACAAAGCCGTCTATGCAACACGGTCCTGAGTCCGCAAGCTTCGCGGAGGTTCTTCGGAAAGATTCACCAGGCCGGTCCGTTGCATCAACTACTCTGGAGGCGTCCGGAAGCAGTTTTACTTCCACCCATCTGCGTAATACATCTACATCTGCTGTGGCTGCTGGGTCCTCCGTACTGCCGCCCGCGGTGACCGTACCGAAGGCGTCAACAGATGCCGATGGCTTCACGCTCATCCAACGGAAAAAAAGAGTCAAGCCATCCTCAGGTTCCTGCGCAAGCAGTAAGCTATCGTCAGCCCCTAGAGCACCAAGGCTTAAGGCGCTTTTTGTATCGCGTCTCAATCCTGACACTACGTGTAGTGATGTTGGGGAGGTGCTTACGGCAGTTTTGGTAGGAAAATCTTTTACATGTACCCAGTTAAAAACTAGACACGAAAGCTACTCGTCATTTCGCATTGCTGTGAACGAGGATGACTTCGACAGAGTGAACGATGCAGACGTTTGGCCAATGGGCTCCCTTTTTAGGCCATTTTTCGATGTTGCAGGGCGCAATGATGTTCGTGACACAGCAACGCCCAATTAGCTTGTCAAATGAATTGTTCAGTGTTTTATCAAAACGTCCGCGGCCTGCGTACGAAGGCTCCTATTTTTTCAATAACGTTGTTCTAGGTGATTACGATATCATTTCTTTAAGTGAAACTTGGTTAAATAGCTCATTTGCATCCGTGGACTATTTCCCTCCCGAATACACTGTGTTTCGTCGGGATCGAGATTACGAAAAACTTTCCGTTAATTTCGGTGGTGGAGTACTAATAGCAGTTAAGAAACATTTACGGGCTATTCGCCGGTTCGATCTCGAATTCGAGTGCGAGTCCGTTTGGATTGAAATACCTCTTCGTGATAACAATAGCTTACTTATAGGCACTTTTTATTTTCCTCCTAATGTCGACGGATCTAAGTTTTCTGACCAATTAGATATGCTAGGGGATAAATTGGATGTGGATCAACATCGTATACTCATACTTGGTGATTTCAATATTCCTGAAATTAACTGGAATTTGGTACATCCTTCACTGTCTGCTCATAGTGCATCATTTAAAGCGAATGCCCTTTTTTCGTTTGTTAACCTTCTCGGATTTACCCAAATGAACGGTCATCATAACTCAGCAGGACATGTGCTCGATCTGGCCTTGGCCAACTTTCCTATCGACAGCCTGATGTCTGTTTCGAATCCGCTTGTTTTACCGGATGTTTGGCACGTTCCCTTTTCTGTTTCCTTTGTGATTTCTGTGGGGAAAGTAAAGCACAAAAACCAAGAGTTGCTTGCTTTCTCAAGAGGCGATTACTTTGGCCTTTATCAACATTTAGATAATGCAGATTGGGCTTCCATATATAGTATGACCGATGTAAATAGTGCCGTTGAAGTGTTCACAAACTATATCATAGATGCACTTAAAAGGTTCGTTCCCAAAACGCGTCTTTACACAAGTCGTTATCCGCACTGGTATTCCAAGGAGCTTAGATCAGTTCAACGTTACTAAAACACTCAGTTGGGAAACTGCCATAGAGACTGCCCTGAAAAAGTGTCCCCGATCTGTCCTCGCGAACCGAGCTAATGGCGAACACGACGCCGCCATTTCTCCCGCAGCGGCCACTCGAGGAACCGCACGTTACTTCCATTTTGAATATAATCGGCCAGAACAGATACAGTGGAAGAGGTTACAGGGGTGCCACCCCCATCTCCCCAGCGGACGCGCCGCGTCTTAATAACCGAAGTTAAAATGCACCTAGGTCGGGACGTGCTACCTGAAAGCGCCGCTGAGGCATGGTCGTATAAAAACAATATTAAATATGCCGCAAAACCTTGCAAACTAAAGATTTTAAAAACATCGCGCGCCCTTCATTTTGTACTAATCTCTAATAAATATCATACAAAAAAAGTATTTTTCGTTTGTTTTTACGCAAAAACATGCTTTATAAAAGCTCAAGGTGACCACAGTACAGACAAATGATAAAGAGTGGCGCTGTTATCGCATTTAGCTCGGTCTCGGTGGACGCCAGCGGCCCAGGTTTCGACGGCGAGTTTCCCAACTGAGTATTCTAGTAACGTTGGATCAGTTCTAAGAAAAAAATTGCATTATCATAGGGAATATAAGTTTGAAAATTCCGCTTTTTGGTACCTAAAATTTTCTGAGTCGCGTGCGCTAGCTAAGACATTGGTGAAGCGCGATAAAATATTACACCGTGAGTCAGTAGAGCGCAGCTTAAGAGGGCGCGGTACCTCTATTTTTTCGTCCGTTTCAGACACCAGATGGCGCGCGGCTCGCGAAGTGGTTCAACGCGCGACTTCTAGATGGCGCCAGTATCGAAGTGTGAAAAGGCCCGCGTTCTCCGCTGCGTGAAATAGATCCCCAAAATGTGCCGTGTTCTCCCGGCGGAGGAAGTTTGTCCCTCCCTCGCGCGCGCCTGGTATGTCTGTGGTCAGTCAGTTCAGTGTGCATTGCATCCGACGTCAGTGATAATATGCGCGGTGGCCGAGTCCGGCCTCTGCGCTGTGTGATGCAGTGGGTGGCGCTCGTTTCTGTTCGGAGGTAGGAATAAAAATGTCGGTTCCTTTTTTTACGACGCTCGTTTCTATAGCTTGGGTTTTTATCTCAAGTGACGTACAGTACCGCCTTTTCGAAATCGTACTTTGCCGTGAGCGATTGAGAGTTAGGTTAGCATTTTATTTTTGTCAGCACTACACGTTCGATAAAGACCTCGGGCGGCGATGTAAATATGTGTTGCTCCCCAAAGTGTATCCAAGGTGCGCAGTGACATTTGGAAATGGTATTGAAGGCGCGCGACCGTCGGTTGGTAAAATACGTGCGTTAGATTCACTTATTCAGTCTAATAATTTTCGCCAACGTCTTTTATCTGTTTCGACAAAATACATGATCGAGTCTATTGATAACCTTAGGCAGACTGAACGTACGGAGTGTTCGGGCTTTAAATAAATTTGCTTCGTTTATGTGAATGAATAACTGTTTTCTCTTCCGTGCTCGGTGCTATGCAAAAATCGCTTAGATGTTATGGTAGCGTAATGTGGCGGCGTTTTGCACGCTGACTCGCTATTGCATTCGCTGTGCACAATATGTGTTCAGATGGAATGTATTCTCTATGGGGCTCTGAGGTGCGCCCCCTCTTAAATCGTGACCCAATGCTTTTCTGGCGATATGTAAGGATCGCACAACTACAACTTTGTCATCAATAAACATAGCTGACTCGTTAGGTAATATGCTGTCTGAGCCCGAAGATGTGTCAAATGCATTCGCGAGTTATTTTTCTTCGGCTTATTCTTGCGGCCAAACTGGACTGCCTGTGCAGGGCGTCAGTGATAACGCCAGTGATCACCTGTCAATTCTGTCTTTTGAAATTACTGATATTGAACTTGCTATCAGGAAACTGAAGCCAAAGTTATCAATTGCATTTGACGGCATTCCAAGCTTCATTGTTAAAGAATGCTCCTCTATTCTTGCGCCCGTCTTAACGCATATTTTTAACTACTCCTTGCAGAGCCTTATATTTCCTTCCCTGTGGAAGTACTCTATAACTGTGCCAGTACATAAGAATGGCAGAACGGATGACGTAAAAAATTACAGACCTGTGTCGTTGCTATCTCCCTTTGCTAAGGTCTATGAAATTGTTTTATTTGAGCGCATTTCAAACTTTTTTTAAGCATAAGATGAGCCCTTCACAACACGGCTTCATGCGTGGAAGGTCTGTTGAGACAAATCTTGTATATTTTTTTTTAATTTTGTTTCGCCTACTGTGTGTCAACGTGGACAGGTAGACGTTGTGTATTTTGATCTCTCTAAGGCTTTTGACCTAGTAGACCATTCGCTCCTTGCACACAAACTAGAATCCTACGGCGTGAGTACCTCCCTTTGTTCCCTGTTTCTAGAATATTTGTCTAATAGACACAATTTTGTTCGTGTTCTTGGACATCACTCCCGGCCTTATGTTTCTTCTTCGGGTGTGCCGCAAGGCTCCATACTTGGGCCGATCTTTTTTAATGTTTTTATTAATGATTTGAGCTCAATTGTTCGCAATTCGGTCGTCTTGCGATATGCAGATGATGTCAAGTTATTTAGGCAGATCATATCCTTGGAAGACTGTGAAAAACTTATGGAGGATGTTAGGCGCGTGTGCAATTGGTGTCGTCAGAACATGCTAACGCTCAATCCTTCTAAAACCGTTATTATGTCTTTGTCTAGAAAGGTAGAAAAAATTGACTTTTGTTACCAGATTGGCAATGATCCTCTGCGAAGAGTCGAGTGCACGCGTGATCTTGGTGTATACATAGACTCTTCGTTACACTTTGCTGTACTATCGGAAACAATATGAGCGGGAACGCGCCTCCGCGTGTCTCCGCTACCTGAGGCGCCGCCCTGCGGCGCCCTTGTGAAGTTTTGCGCATGCGTGTGAAACTCCTGTCGCTGTTCTCGCTTTGACTGTTAACCCCTGTCTGTCGTCTTCTATGCGCTCGCTGGCGGCCGCTCGCGCTGTCGTCTGCTATGCGAGTCGTGTATTTCCGTCGCAATTCAGACAAACGACTTAACATGATTCAGGAGTTTCCTGCGCGATAACGCAATGCCCACATTTGATACGTCATAGGTAGCTGGCTTCTTTCATTGGGTTGAGATACAGCAATAACATGCCGATAGATTCAAAACAAAATATCTGCAAAGCTTAGCGTTCAACCACGCGGAGCCCGGAAAAGATTCAGTTTAGTGAAAAATGGCTAGAGTTCCTGACGACGAACGGGTCAACATAGTTGAGCTGTCCCTGTTTTTCCGAGTTTCCGCTCCATTCCTGTTTCCAGTTTCCGAGTTTCCTGTGTCCAGAAAGGACACAGTATGAGCACTACTAATAAGCCTGTCTAGCCCATGGCCGATGGCATAACAGATGTTATCACGTGTCAGGGCCACGTGTTCAAAAAATAAAAGCATTGTGCTTCACTGAAGACTTTGGTGCAAATCAACACCATTAAAGCTGTCCAGGGCAAACACGATTCGCGTAGGAAGCGCGGGTGTCCGCCGGAGCACGCAATGTTGTGCGGCAGAAGACAGCACGAGCGGCCGCCAGCGCGCGCATAGCAGACGACAGACGGGGATTAACAGCCAAAGCGAGAACAGCGACACGAGTTTTACACGCATGCGCAAAACTTCACAACGGCGCCGCAGGGCGGCGCCTCAGGTAGCGGCGACACGCGGAGGCGCGTTCACGCTCATATTGTTTCCGATAGTATACATGTTAACAACCTTATAAATGGCTCTTTGCGTAAGCTGGGAGTAATTTCTAGAATCACGCGTGAGTTCTCCACATCAACCTGTATTCTACGATTATATTTCTCGTTAATCCGGACCAAGTTGGAGTTTTCCTCTGTGGTCTGGAATTGTATTAGTCCTACGAGCCAAGAAATGATTGAAAATGTTCAAAAGCGTTTTTTCCGAATTGTTTACGATCGTTACATTGGTCGTACTGTTTATCATTCTTATGCGAGACTCTTGGAACGATGCAAATGCCCTACTTTGAGTTCCAGACGGCGTGAGCGCGATCTTGTTTTCTTGTATAAATGTATTCATGGATTAATTGATTGCCCAGATCTCACATCTGCTATTAATATTCACGTTCCGAGTCGAGTTTTGCGGGTTTCTCCAACTGTCCATGTTAATCACATCATCCAAACCAGTCCCATTACCCGTATTCAACACTTCTACAATACCCTCAGGGGAGCAAATATTGATGTTTTTAACCCAAATTTTGTAGCTTTTAAGACTTTTGTAACTAACCTGTGAATTTTTTGTTGTGCATCATTACCAAGGCGTCAAGCTGTTCATGAGCACAGAAAATAAACAAATAAATGAAAAATAAACAAATGAAGGAACTCTGTTTTACAAATTTAAACCAAAAGCAAAAAAAAAAACCTGTAATATTAAGGGTAGTTTCAACGTGTATTTACAATCTGAAGTGGAACAAATTAGAATTGATCACAATAAAAAAAATCTATAATAATAGACAGGTCGGAGTGGTGGTCCGATTCATCGATTCTGGTTTTCTTCATAATTAGTTGCCGATTTGGTTACCTTTCTTCTTTTTTCTCATTCGTCCATTTTAGTTAGTTTTTTTATATCTTCAGTCCCTTCGTTAAAAACGTTTAGGTACGTAGTATTTTCTTGTTGCCACTCCATAACTCGGTTTTATAAATGGTTCTACGTATATTCTGCTTGGAAGTAACGTTCTTTCCTTAACTGTTTCTGTTCTACGTGTATTGTTTAAAAATATTTTGTTATTATATCATACTTAAATTAATCACTAAAGCACAAAACTTCTGAATCTTTCCGCATATATATATATTAAAATCATTTTCTTCGCTATAATGTCCTACCTTTCAAACTATCTTCTTTGGAATAGCTTCGATTTTCATTTGCGGATATTTGGCACAGTACCCATGAACAGTTATTCTATATTGTAATACAGTTTTTCCCAGGGAATTATACATCATTCGAAGTACAGAACGGGGAACTACATCTTGAATGCGAAACATATGTGTCTTCTGTATTCTGATGAGGACATCTAGTCGATCGAAAACAATTACATTACAAGAGGACTCTCGATATATGTCTGAGCCGTCCGATGTCTGCGATATTTTTGCGACGTTCTTTTCTTCCGTCAGTAATTCGATTACTCTGTGCACTGTTAAAACCGATGCTCCTAATGAATCCGCCCGCAGCAGGTTAACAGTGCCGAAGCTAGCGCTCCAAAATGTACTTTCTGCAATAGTATAATGAGCACGCTCCAAAAAAGATTTCCCGTCAGGACGGAATCCGCACTTTTATTGTAAAGGGCTGCAGGGATATTCTTGCCCCGGTCTTGCTCAATATTTTTAACATATCTCTAGAGGAAAATGTATTTCCTCAAGAATGGAAGAATGCAGTAGTTGTACCTATACATAAGTCAGGTCGCACTGACTGCGTTAATAACTATTGATTTATATCTCTTCTTTGCTGTTTTTCTAAAGTATTTGAAAAGGCAATGTATATGCATATTTGTTTCCGCTTTAAATCGCTTGTCTAAACCAGCAAGGCTTCCGTCAAGGGCGCTCAGTGGAAACTAAGCTTGAATCATTCTTGGAACACACTTTACCTAAGGTTATTTCCCGTGGACAAGTTGACACTATTTATTTCGATTGCACTAAAGCTTTTGATTTCGTCGGACGTAGATCATGAGTTGCAACTTGCCAAAGTTGTCAGCATTGGCATGACTAGCTCGTTTTGCAGTTTGTTTGTAAAGTTGTCTTGGTGGAAGACCAAACAAAGTGCTTTATGAAGGGTGTTTTTCTACCTCGTACGTTTAAATACTGTAGTGTCTCAGGGGTCAAATCTTGGGCCGCTGTGGATCTTGGCGCCAAAATGCACTCCGACAGAAATCCGGAACCTAAAATGCGTACAAAACGAGCGTTTCTTTAACGCCGTAAATTGCTGTACCTGCTTTATAGCTTTCTGAAATGAGTGGATTCAGTAGTATTCGACTATGCTCGGAAAGTTTCTAATTTGAACTGTATGTTTATTTTCACTACTTAAATATGTATTAGTAAACATCAGATAATTATTTAGAAAATTAATATGTTTTTGCCATAGCTGGCGTCCACCGTGGCTAGCAGTTTGTTCTCGGAGAGCTCTTTCTCTTTTCTCAACCACCCTATTTTTCGCGATTTTTGAAATTATTGGACGAAAGACCCGGTACAATTATAATTTCGCATTACGTTAACAAACTGTCTTTACATTACAGCGATTACCCAATTATTCATCGACTAATTACCGCCTAGGGAAAGTTTATACAGCCCTACAAAATGGAGGTATTCATTCGCAGTGATAGATTGTTTCCTGCAAGAACTGCAGGAAAGAAAACTTCACCGCGCGCTGACTTGTTTTTCTAGGACAATTAAAGCTGAAGGAGAGGTACTCCAAGCGCAGAAGGCAAGGTCAACTCTTTCTGCCCCGTTTCTCTTCGTGTTTGTGGGAAAACCTACCTGCAAGCTCCGTCTGTCCTTTCTTCCCGGCCGCTGTATCGTACTTCTGCTGGTGTGTGCAAGCGGTACTCTCTCTCTCTCGTACTGTGCCCACGCAAGAGCACCGCTAAGCGCCACACTGTCTCTGACACCTTAAAGAAACACCAGGCGTGGTTTATTTTAGATCCGCCCCCTTTAGCGTTCCTCTCGGCTCTATGCAACAATGTGAGTTGCCTTAGAACGATAATAAGCTACTCGGGACTCTATACGCCCTGCATTTCTTAGTCTGTCAATGACCATGGAGAAGCATTCGTGTATCCACAATTTAGGCTGCCCCGGGAGGTCGCGCGAGTGGTGCGACAGCTAGATTCCCTAGGGGCACTCAAGCTCTGAAGAGCGGGAATCTCATAGCCAGAACCATCGGCAGCAACGCGTCTACAATCAACTTCGCGTGCGGCGAGACACAATGTGAAACAAAACGCGAGGCACTAATACCATTCAGTATACTGCGACTTTAAGTAAACAATTTTACTCGATATACCGAGTTGTGTCCAGCGCCCAGAACGCAACGCAATGCGGAGCGCAAGTCGTCTGCTTCTTGCACAAAGGTTGCGGTGACGTCAGAACGACGCCGAGCTCTGATTGGCTTTGATTAAAAAAAAATGGTGAGTAGACCTCAACGCTAGACGCCTTGAGGTCGTCACAGTATTTTTTTTTTTCAATCAGCCAATAAGACCTCGACGTTCTGACATCATCACAACCCCTCTGCAAGAAGCAGACCAACTTACTCTCCGCATTGAGTGCCCAGGTGTGGAAACTGATGCGGTTTCACAAGAGCCACTGTAAATTCTCCGACGGCCATACATCAGTGCATACCCGCATGCAGAAGCGGTTGTCTTCGGGACTGTGTGTGTCTGAAAAGAACGCCATGAATCTGTGCAAGACCAGCTGAACTGCTCAGCTGTGACACGGCATAGGTAGAGGACTTTCAGGCCCATTGCCTTCAAGCAAATGGAAAAATTGAATTAAAAAAATAAAAAAAAATGTTAAGCTTCTGAAAACTATAAGCCGGATTCCAAGCCGGCTCATTTTGCAGTCGTGGGTGAACGCAACTTTTCAGGTCCACTGTGTCATTTTCCTTCTACTAAGTTTCCAATCTTTTAGAAGAGTCTCGGGTGATCTTCAAGATGATTTCTTCGGTTTGACCGAGTAAACAGCAAGGTGCAGCCACTAGATTATATATCTCACATCTAAAACCATTTTGGAGCCTATATGTTATTTAATAGATGTATCGTGCATCTCAACACACTTCTCTCTCATCATCGGCCCAGCACATAACACCTCGCTCTTTTCTTCTGGATTCGACGCATCACTGTACACCTTACTCATATTCTAAAAAACCGGAGTCGACGGACGAATGGGAAACAAAGACAAAGCATCTCAAACGCAGCTACTAAACTTTATTGACACAGCCGTTTATATATCATGTCACACACACACGTTTTCCGGAATTCGCACACGTCTTTGCGACCTTCAACCGCGGTATAAACCTCCTCTCGTCAATACATTTGAGGTAACGACGCGTGGAAGGTGGAAGGTTACAAAGACATATGCAAATCCCGGGAGACGTGTGTGTGAGAAATGACATATAAACGGTTACAGTCATGTCTCGTTAATATGGACTCCGTTAATATGGATACCCCGCTATATGGACACCACTTTCGGGGACACATTGGAAAAATACATGCATTTTTGTCTCGTTATTATGGACAACTCACATTATGGGCGATTTTTTACGGGAACGGAGTTGTCCATATTAACGAGACATCACTGTATGTCTATAAAGTTTAGTAGGTGCGCCTGAGACGTTTTGTATCTGTTCCCTTCTTCGTCCGTCGTCACCGTCACCTGACATTAACCAGCTTACCTGCTTCCTTACTCTTTCTTGAACTATACACGTTGCACTAAAATAGTCGAAACATCGAGCGTTGCCGGAATTTTCTTTCACTTAACGTATATCCATCAGTCAGCTAACCGATCGACGCATTAATCGCTCAATAAATTGAAGTCCACAGAGTATACCGGACTCACCTTGAACAGTCCGAGGCGGTCGCATGACGTCATAATCCTCTGGCACCACGTCTCGAAGCCGCACCACCCTGCGCACGAAACACACAACACCGCCCTTGACGCGACCCCAAGGACCGCCCCGCGAGCGACCACTGACCCCGTATCCTGGACCGACGGTCCTGCAGTCGCCAGCAAGAGCAGGACGAGCCATCGCAGCGCAGCCATCGCCCACCGTCTCGCCGAGGGACAACGACGACGCGTCGGCAGTGACTCAGGAGCCCGACCAGACAAGACGGTCTGGCGGAGGTAGAAGACGCTGGTGCAGAGCGTGCACGGGCGGCCGGCTGGCGTCGAGCCAGCTTGGCCTTGCGCCGCCTTCGGTCCACGCCGCTAGGTCACGGACGGACGTGAGTTGTGAGCAGGCTTGGGAAACAATTAACGCTCCGCGACCGACGGAACCGACGCGAATGAGAGCTCCGGAGCCGGGAGGACACCGCTCTTTATTTAGAGGCGAAGGGTCTGCGACAAGACGGCGGCGAGGGACGCGCACGGAAGTGCCGCCAGGCAGAGTTTAGGCGCGACGCCCGGCACCAGGGCGTCGAAGTAAGCCGACCGCAGGCCCGAGAGGAGCGCGCCGACGGCGAGGGTGTGCGAGAGGGTCGCCAGGAAGACGTGTCCGCTCCGGCTCGTCCGGGGAGCCAGGACCCGCTTCCAGAGGGTCGCGAGCCCCAGGAGGGCCGTGGTCCCTCCGAGGCAGAGCGCGGCCACGCCCGCCCAGGCGTGCCAGCTGGTCAGGTGCGGCTTGGAGAGCAGTTCCTTGTTGGTGTACGCCACCCAGAACCCGCCGGCGGAGCACGAGAGCGACGTCACCTGCGTGTGGGCGGGAGGACCGGCTGTGGACTTTTACGGAAAAATCCTCCGCGCGAAGCCGTATTTTAACCGCAATGCATTCTTGGCGTCTACGCGGTTGTGCAAGAGCGATGCCGGATGCGGCCGCTCGTGTTTCCAAGAACCGCAGTGCGTGCCTGTGTCTGGGAGTGTTGTTTGCCCGCGTGACGTCAAACTCTCCTTTGAGGTCGGAGGAAGTGTGCGCGTCTGTCGGTCCGCTCGGGTTCTCGCGTGACCTCTATCATCGCTCCACCGCGTGAAGGGAAGTGCTTTCGAGTGGTTCGTGTTTTCGGAGCCTCGGTGTTTTCCAATCGATGCGAGGTACTAATGTTAGGGGTCTCGTTCGTACGCTTTCAGTCCGTCAATATCCATTTGTAGCTGATACCGCCGCAATATTGTTTTTCGCAGCAATGAAGGTATCGCATTAGAGCACGCAGCGAGTGGCGATGTACACACGCGGAACAAGTGGAGTGAAAAGGCTTATTCCATTACTCCCTCAAGAGACATGTCCCTTTTCTTTCTTTCCTTTTTTTTTTTGTTTTTCTTTATTCTTGTCCGTTAAGCGATTCAAAGAAGCGCGGCTTTCCAGACCGTGAACAGCAAGCCAGAACGCTGCTTAAGGTGAAAATACTTAATACTTACTCCGAAGACTCACTATGAAGGAAATTCGGCGGTGGTGGCGGGTTTCGTTTAATTTCAGGAATCGACACAACGTGGGGAAGATCGCTGCTGGGTTTTCGCATGCCTGCGCTGTCCCTCAGAGGCAGGCTTTGAAACCTGCGGTACCTCCCGCGGTACCTTCAGATGCTGCACGTCCCCGCACGAATGACGCAACCCATTTTTAGTGTGCACAAGCATGTGCCTCAAAATCGACACTGCATGGGCTTCTTCATGGGCCCTTCGCATTTACACGTGCGTGTTTACGAGCGTAGGGCGTCGGATGCTTAGTTTAAAGGATGGCTGCTCGTAAGATTCACCCTGTAATTAGAATGAATTCTCAATTATTTACCGTTACGCATACATTTAACTGTTAATTACTAGAGCAGTTGCATGTGCACGCCGAAATGAATCTGGTTCAATTCTCTGATTCAAATTGGGGAAAGGTTTCAAAGATTTCATCTGAAACGACATAAACACAGCACTTAAAGGTGCCCTGAGAAGCTTTCTGATATCGCCTAAATATGGCGATAACTGACTCCGCGGACTCTGAGCATCCTAAAAATCTATACATCATAATGATGCGCCGCCGATTTCCCTATCGAAAAAGTAATCAAAGATCGAAGTCATCTTCGGCGATGAAAGGAGCGTTGTGCCGCCAGCCAGGAAGGCATGTAATCAATGAAACACGACATTTCGTTGAGACTGGAAACGCTGGTATTACAAAATGTGCATGCTTTTGTAAATGATAGAAGCTAGTAAGAGAAGTAAAACAAAATGTCCATTTTTCGCGGAGAGGGAAGATAATACTCCAATAATCGTCTCAAACACAAAAAACCCTTTTTTGTTTCTTTGGCGGCAGTGACGTGTTTGGTTGTCAGCACTCGAGCGCTCGGGCGCGCGCTCGCTGGGTTGAATGGTAGTCCGGGCTGTATAGGGCAACGAGCCGCGCACATTCGAGATATCACTCCGCGCTTCCTCCGGTCGGAGACGAAAGGATCCTTCGCTCGTTATTGGCTGACAGTGGTCCTGGTTTCAAAACATGCTCCTCCCACACTCAAAAAAAAAGGGGTTATCACCTTACACTCCTTTGTCCATAAAATGCACTCCAAAACTTCATTTCGACGTACAGCGAGCGCCCTGTAGTCGAACAGACGGCCCCAAATTTTATGAGGGGCTTGATAACGGTGCGATATAACTTATTAAATAGCTAAAGTACGTATCAAAGACCACAGAAAGGAAACACCGAGGTTTTGCACTAGGGCCAAGAAAACCCACAATATTTTGTTTGGAGTCAGTAACACGTACGTTAGCTATTTTAATAAGTAGTATCACACGGCTATCAAGCCTCTCGTGAAAGTTAGTACCGTCAGATTGACGCCAGTGCGCTGTACGTAGAACTGAAGTTTTGGGGTGTCTTATATTGAACAAAGGGTGTAATAATGCACCCTTTTCTTTTACAAGCATCGCCGGAGATGACCTTCGTGTGTTGTGATCTTTGATTGCTCTTTTACTAGAAAAACTAGAAACTAGCCACGTATCGTCATGATTTCGGGATTTATAGGATGCTTAGCGCCAGCAGAGTAAGGTATCGCCATACGTAGGCGATCTCAGAAGCTTCCTCAGGGTACCTTTAACACCACGTAAGAGTTTCATCACAAAGCCAAGTTTCAGCCACGCCAATGATAGAACACTTTTGAAAGTCACGTGCCGATCGATAGAAGATCTTACAACCCGCACAATGGCGTAACCACCGCGGAACGTGCAAGTATACCGCGAGCGGGTAGCTTCGATTTGTGCTCGCATTGCACGAGGGCTCATGCAGCCGAGGTGCAATCGATCGCGAGGAGCTCGCGCTTGTGTCCGTCATCGTGCAGGGATTCCACGGATTCCAACAGTGGGCGGACCTTCGAAAGGTGCCTATTGCGGCTGTGTCACTTGCGCTTTCTTCGAATCTTTTTCGCAGCAAGTCTCGGGTTGACGCGTTCATTGAAAACCTGCGACAAGATATACACAACGGTGCGGCTCCTATAGCATTTCACACGACTATACGGCCGGACTGACATAGACATCCGGTGTAGTAGCCAAGCTTTCCATGAAATGTCCGGATACCTGAGCAAAGCGCTGTACAAAATGTCGGGGGCCACAGCCTGCGCTAACTTTTTTTCAAACAAGACCCGGTAATTGAGAACAAATATCCAGTCCATGCACCGGCGAAAACCGCCGCGAATATCTCAGTCCCAGTACGCCTACTCAATCTGCCGGCGAGCGAAATGTAATCTAATAACAAGGGGAACGAAAAATACATCTCACGTGGATTCTATCAAATATTGGCACTGTTGAATGTCGTCCCACACAGGTTTCTGAATCGTCGAACACACAAACGCTTCGCTAGAGCATCTTCGACCGCAGAAAAATAAAAATAAAAAAAAATTCCGAGGACACCTAAGCACTTCTTATGAGTTGTGAATGCGAAAGCATGAATGTCAGTTCTTCCGCTTCCTTAGTTCGTCTGCGGTGTATACTGGCGTGGACGGCCACGTTTCGCTACTGCCGAGGTAGTGGCCGACGGCCGAGCGCGCGCTCTCGTGAAGTGGCCGCGCCGCGCTGAGCTCGGCCGTGCAGCCTCTCCGGAGTTTGCGCGTGCGGGCTCTGCGGCCAGCTGCTCTCTCTTACAGGCGGCCGCGTGCGCTGCGCCGCCATGGAGAGGGCTTCTCTGGTGGCGTTCCTTGGAACTACACCGCGCGAGAGCCAATAGGAGCCTCGTTCCTTGAAACTATGACGCGCGCCAGCCAATGGGAGCCTATCAATCAGATTTTTGCTACAGACGATAGGCTTTGCTCCATTAGGACAGGGAAAGGTACCGTTTGGCGCGGCTTCAAAAGCTCATAACGTATGTTCGCTCCATGGGACAGTTAATGCTTTCACATTAAAAAAAAAAACTTGGCGGTGTGCTGCCGTCGTTGCCGCTTACAACTACGAGATATACAATTGTGTTCAAGCTTCGAGTAACTCTGGGGAGGTCGAACGACGGAAAACACATCCAGGGCAACGCTGGACGGGGCTAGGCTTCGAATGTCAAGACCTTGACTCGGAAGCGTGACCTAGAAACACTGCCCGCGAGAAGACGCAGACGTGGCCGAGACGCTGAGGGAGAAAAGGTTCGAGCGGGCAGCGCTTTACTATGTCAAGTATAACGTGAACGCTGGCACTGGCAGCGCGGCCAGTCAGCTGCAAAGGCGGAACGGCGCGCCCCCTATAGGTGTCGTACGCTCTCAATAGCTCACGCGCAAAAAACCTGATCATTCGAGTTCATTTATATTATTAGTTGCTTACGAACGATAAAGACATTGCGTGAGCTTCCCGCGCTTAAATAGGCCTTAACAATGGCGCGTGTCCGACAGTAATTTAGTAATGGAAGGGACGCTTGCTCTTGACAGGGATGTTCGGTCCCGTCGGGACAGTGGTTTGTTGCTTTTATTATGAGGGAATGTAAGACAGCAAATAATGTTTTACCATGTTAGAGGTAAGATAATGTTTTTTTGTTTCTTTTCAGAGATGGAAAAGGGGGGAGGGGCATAACGTGTACTATGATAAACAGCCATGCCAACGGCACCTCTCAATAATATTTCGCATATTTATTGGGTGGGTCAGTCTCCAAGACCTCATTCAGATAAACAAACCGATCGTGTTATCCACCTGCCGTGAGCACCGTGCCCCAACCACTTCGACCTCTTGGCGGGTACACGTCCTGGCACAAGAGTGATTTCCGCCGGATCTAGGAGAGGATTCCAGATAAAATTGACTGTCATATTTCTAAATTAGCGCTGTTAACTAAGAGTGCAGTCTTACTACTATCCAAAGACGACAAAAAGAATAACACACTCAAGACAAAGGGACGATGTACACTTCTTCTTCCAACTAGCAACGACACAGAAACAGCGAATCTCCAAGCGGAGTATTTTTGAACCCGCCCATGCCCAGAATAAGGACAAAGAAAGAGAAAAAGAAAGTGATATAGTAAATACAGGATAAACAGGGACAGAAAAGGTGTGACAGAAAAATTGCATTATCGGATGGAAGTTGAAATGCAATTATGTCAATTCCAGAGTATGGAATTCTATTTCATCCTTAGTTAAAATGACTGAAGGCGCCGAAATATTGTTAACTGAATTCATGCTGAAGGATTCTACAATTTCTCTGCCAAACCTGTTACTGTGCCCTCCCAAAACTATCGTTTGCTCGAGACTCGGAACGCAGCCACTGCACATGCGAGAGTGAACGACAATGGGGTGAAAAGAGTCCGCCGAAGCTATTGAAACTTTCAGGGGTGCTCGCGGAGTCGGTGGTTGATGCACCTGCCCGTTTGTCCTATGTATTGTTTTCTGCACCACAAAGGAACAGAATCTGCTCTTCGCATGGGAGGAACTTGTTGGCATGCTTGACTTTGCATTATTGAGGCTTCTCACTCAAGTTCACTTTGTGGCAAAGCTGCTTGAGGCGCACCCGGCAGGAACCTTTTCTGTCCCTGCTTATCCTGTATTTACTATATCACTGTATTTTTCTTTTATTTTTTCTTTGTCTTTCTTCTGGGCATGGGCGGGTTCAAAAATACACCGCTTGGAGATTCACTGTATCTGGGTTGTTGCTAGTTGAAAGAAGAAGTGTCCATCGCCCCTTTTTCATAAATGGGTACTCCGGTCGCTATTTAGCTACCCAAACAAATTGCATTTTCTGACTACCCGGACTTTTTAGTCTTAACAGTATGCTATTTTTTTTTTTTAATTTAAAACAGAAAGTGAGAAAACCGTAAATGAAGATGATGCCGAAATCAGCATTCAAATTTTGGGCACGCTCTCCAGTGGAGCAACGTCACAAATGGTACAGACTTCCAAGTTGTGCAGGTAGTCTTAAATAGAGTATGTCGTATGTTTCTCAGTGAATCAGCAACCAAGGATTCTTTTCCCACCATCAAACGTCTTGTAATCAGTTGGGAACATGGCTTACTGCACGCTTTGTACCATTTCTGTCGTCACACTTCAATGTTGCCAGTAGGGACTCCCGGTTTAAGAAACACGATGACAACGAAATTCGAAAATTCGATAATTTCGCGAAATGTTTTTCTTTTCACACAATACTTGGGGAACTGGTACAGCCGTGTCTATCGGTGTGTTGAGTCAATTTTGAGGCGAATCAGTGACCATAAAAAAAATCGCCGGAGTACACCTTGAAGTGTGTTATTCTATAACCAACACGCTCCCAAGTTTATATTTACTACTTTCTATCCCAGTCGTTTATTTGCCACGTACGCGAAGCTGTACCTCCGAGGCGTCGTAGCCAACCACAGACTCCTCCCGCCTCTTCGAGGCTTGCCATCATCGCGAGCGATGTCAGGGTCGTCGATAGATGGGGCTCCAACAATCAATCCGGTCTATTTAGCGCGACCGATACGTTCCGCGTCACGGCCGTGTCGAGCGTGTTCCGGCGGACAAAGAGCCCGTTCCTCCGCCTCGTTTTACGACTGTTGCCAAGTGCACGTAACATTCGCCGACGAGAAACAATTAGGCGCAACTCATAACTGAATCGCTCGCGCTTGCTTTCGCTCCATACTCTATTCGCCTCTAAGGTGACAGTGCGGTGGAGCTACGCGCTCGGGCAACTAATCGGCCCCCTCCCTTTCCTCACCTGACCCGCTCGCTAAGCGCGAGGGCATGCGCTAGCCTGATCGCTTAGCAAGACAGACGCATGACTGGCGCCACGAGCACGTAGCTTTCGCCGCACTATACTCCTTGTTACCTTAATTTGGAAAATGTGAAGGCTACGGTAAAAGTGAGCGAATCAGCGCGTCGGAGGGAGACACGTGACCATACTCTATCAACTAGTTGCGAGCAGTGCTGTCGAAGCCACGGGCAGGGCAAAGAGGAAAACCGCTTTTTGTACGAATTCTGAGTGACGGGCTGATCTCGGGGGTACAAAAGCGACGTGTGGTACACACGAAAGGAGGTCCGGGTAAAAGGGCATTCCTCCTTCCCCTTAAGCTCCTATATCTTTGGTAAGGGCTGTCACGTGCATCACCTCCGTTGCTACGATTGGCTCCAAGGAGCCCAAGCGATCGCTCTTTGCCAAGTTACGGTGAAACGAAGCTTATGGGTGAACGGAGCATGGATCCCGCTACACCGCCGTAATCACGCCGTAACAATCATTTGACGAAACACAGAAGCCCTCGACGCAGAAGCGCGGCGCGGAGGCCGAGCGCCGTCAGCGCGGGTTGATCGAGGCACGTGAACGAGTTTCCGCTGACATGAATTGCGGGGCCCGGAGCTGCTGTGCGCACTCTCCCCTCCGGCAGTCGTAGCGGTGCCCGCCGTTATTGCGGTCGCGCCGACCTTGGCGCTACTTGGAATACGTTACTCGATCGAAAAGGAATCCGCCGGCAGACGCAGGGCAGAGACGATGATGGCGTCATCCGGACGCCCGCGGAGACCCCCGGCACGATGCGAGCGGCATGGGAACACGACCGGTATACGTGACGGCTGGCCCGGTATGCATTCCTGGCACTGGTGGACTGCAGCGGACGCTAACTGCCATCCCGGCCAATCCAGCGCTGGGAACGAAACCACGTGACCACGCGCCCCTCCCGAAGGTCACGTGGAACTCGCGTAGCATCGCGTTGGCTTCGATGGCTCGTAAGGTTCTGCTCGGTCCGTTGTAAGCTTAAACGAAGTCGGCTGTACCAGACTCTCTTCGCAAAGACAATCGAACAGATCGTTAGGGAAGCTTGTAGCGTAGAATAAGGTTTTATTTTTTTGGCTCGGGGGGTGACCTTGAAAAGAGGTGCAACGCCACGGACATACGTAAACATACGTCCTTTTCGGGCTAAATTTGGCCTGGAAGCTTTCCCGCTAAATTTAGCTAGGGAGGTTTTCTTCCAGAGAGAGCGGGGAAGTTTTCCCCACAAAAGTTGGAAGGAAGGTATTCCACTCAATTTAGCGGGAAAGTTTACCTCGTGACGTGAACACGTGACACCGTGACGTCCGTGAACGTACAACCGCCTGCCGGCAATGCTCTGTCCCAACACCCTCTAGAAACTAAAGCCCGTTCACCTTCCCTCTCCCACGGCGCTGACGTCACGTACCCCGATCTAGGCCTCGGCGCTGGGGAGCTGCTACGCCGTCCGCATCTCTTCCCGCGTGAGCTCCGTTTGGCGTGCCGGGTTTCGTTTGCGTTTCGGAACCACGATGGGTTGCTGTTGGGTCCCAAATTGTCGAGGAAATTATAAGAACGGGCCCAAGGTTCGTACCTTTTCCTTCCCAAAGGATCCGGCTCGGAGAGCCCAGTGGAAGAGAGCCGTCCGTCGAGATGACGTCGACTTGGACACGCTACGGGATCCGCAAGTACGCGATTTCCTTATTCATTCAATACATCTATAATTAATTTCGAATCAGACACTGACGTAGGCTGCAGGGAAACAGCTTTGCTCAATTAGCGTTGCTGACTTAAGGTAGAAATACGTAAGGGAGTTCTCGAGCGCGGTTCGGTCGTAATTAAAATGAACCGTTTAAATCAGCCAATAAAGTGAGCGCGATGAAACTCTTCATCTATTTATCATACTCAAATTTCGTGAGCGTCTGTTTCCAGAAACAAAAAGAAAAGAAAAAGCTACATCTCGAAGAACTGTACTGTCTGTCTTCGAACCTACATGTTTTATTCTTTTGTGTTTCTCAAATCATCTCTATGTACGGGGAAAACAAACGATAACAAAGTTTGCTTGATGCTGCTATACTCACAGATGGCGCCACGACACTTGAAAAGGTTATCCACTACCGTTTCAGATGTACCTGATCACACGACAACCGTAGTTCCATGCGCATAACCTCGTCAGGCGTCGTGGAGCCATTTGTGAATGGCAGCATCAAGCAGACTGTTTGCTCACGCATGTTCTCCCCGTGCATATTGAGATTGCGTTTTTTCTTCCTTGTTTTAGTTGCTGCGAACCCACACTCACAAAATTTGAGTATGATAAATGCACCACTTAGAGACACCTTTTTGAAGAGTTTCGTCGCGCTCACTTTGTGGACTGATTTAACGGTTCACTTGACAACCGAACCGCGCTCGAGAACTGATTTGAAATTAGCGAAGGAGTGGAAAGGAGAGAGCCTACTGTCCTTCGGCCGTTTCTTTTCGTGTGTGTTGTATTGCATGCTGAGAATAGAGCTACCTTAATGTTACTAGAAATAAGAAGATGGGAATTCCGCAGGTATGCGAGCTGCACTTCAAAGCCGAGTACCTCCGGACAACGACAACATGTACTGACGCAAGTGGGAAGACCATTGAGTTTCCAAATGGGCCTCACGAGGCTCACTTCAGACGCAGTGCCGACGATCATGCCGAACTGCCCCACATACCTCTCCGACGTAACAGAACTGCGAGAGAGCCCGGAAACGAAGAGAAGAAGGCAAGAAAGTTCTTCTGTAGAAGAAGCCATCAGGCGTTCTGTGGAAACCCATGTAGAAGAAGAAAGCGCCAACCAGGTGACTACGCGGCAGCAAATTGCATCCCAACTGCATCGTTTGGAGCTGGACGGTTGTGCACACGGAAACCAGTCACATGTGCATACACATAGAAGATTGCCAGGCTCCGCAAATTGAACGCTCCGTTGTTGTGTCCCAGGACCTCTCTTGTCGTGCTTACTGGAAAGGTTCACAGTTGCACCCTCAAGCTAACCTAGTCACAATTCTGGAAAGCATCTAAAACATGCGTACCCTCCATACACTGCTCGAGAGCATGAGATCTATCAAGACTACACCACAGGATGAAAAAGAGCACAGAACTGCGGCAACCATGATGCTGATGCTGTCTCTCCTAGAGGACCTTATCAGTGATGATCTACTCCCTGGGGAAAAACTTGAAGTGCTCAGGTTCATTCAAGAGCAACTTCAGCTACTCATGCAAGAAAAGAGGGCATTTCGGTACTCAGCAGAGCTTGTAGCTTTTGCATGTCTTGTGTATACGATTTCTCCATACGCATATGCGTTCATCAGGAGTTCTGGAAAAGAAATTCTTCCGCATCCGTCCACGATAATGCGTGTGTGCCGTTCGCTCGACGTCAGCCCAGCAAATGAACAAAATAAAGATGGGTTCCTGAGCTACATAAAAGACGACCAATTTCAATTTTACCGGTATTTTCAAAATGCATCGAAAAAGTATTGCATTATAGCCTAGTAAGTTTTTCAGATAAATATGATTTATTGAGTTCTTCTCAATTTGGGTTCCGAAAAAATATGTCGACCGAGAAAGCACTACTTGAACAAAAAGAATGCATTTTGCGGGAGTTTGAGAGGGGGCACTTAATGCTAGGTGTATTTATAGACTTTACGAAGACGTTTGATTATTTAGACCACAAAATTATTCTTAAAAAATTAGAATACCACGGTATTCGAGGAACTCCTTTAAAACTAGTAGTATCATACTTGAAACATCGTAAACAGTACGTAAATATAGCTGGGTACAGTTCTGAAATCAAACATATTACCGCCGGAGTCCCACAAGGCAGCATACTTGGACCTTTCCTTTTCAACATTTACATAAATGACATTATCAATATCAACTCCGTGACAGAATTCATCATCTACGCAGATGATACTAGTGGTTTTTTTTTTGTTTTTTTTCAGGTACAAACGGAAATGAGTTGATAGACAGGGCTAACATGGCTTTAACTAAGCTTGAGGCTTGGGCACAGTATAACTGCTTGAAGATCAATACTAATAAAACAAAAGCAGTACTTTTTTGGCCAAAAATAAGTAATAGAATTAAACAAACACATTTTTTTTAATTCATGCCCAATAGAAATGCTTAGTTCCTTTAAGACTTTAGGAGTTCTCTTTTCGGAAAATATGTTATGGGACACACATGTGCATAGTGTTATTTCAAAATTATCACCTCTTATTGGACTAACACATCGTCATCAGTTTGAACTCCCAACCAGCGTTAAATTATTAATTTACAACTCATTGTTTTATTCCAGTCTGAGTTATTGCCACCTTGTTTGGGGCACTACCACGTTTACAAACCTAGAGAAACTATATTTGTTGCAGAAAAAATGGTGAGAATTATTTCAAATGTTTCCTATCACTCTCACACTCAACAACTATTTGAACGCTTCCAAGTACTTGATATAAAACAACTATATAATTATAGGCTGACTTCCTCTTTTAAGTAGGAACAAAGTAGACACTCAAGCTTCTTTTCTGAGTTAGCCTCCCTACAGTGCCGTATACCTACGTACACTACTCGACACGTCGAATGCTGGAAAGTATCTAAATGCCATAATAACTATGGGTATCAAATGTTAAAATACACGCTCCCTAAAATACTAAATTGGCTAGAGGGAAAAACATTTAACATTGCAGAAATGTCTTTCTCTGAACTTCGCGGTGTGTTTTTAGATTAGAAACCACAATAAAACCACTATTTTTTTCTTTCAGACAGTGCTCGTATTATGATTGTATAATTTCTCCATGTTTGCTCTTGCACCATTTTTTTGCACCACCAAGTTGTATTTCGTTGACAATAAGGGGGCCATGGGCTCGTCAAGCTGTCTCGACACAGCTTTTTGCCATGGTCTCCTCCATTGATGTATCATTGATGGAAATAAAATGCATTACTATTATTATTATTATTAGGTTAATGAAACCGCATGAGCGTAGGGTGACCCTCATGATTGACGAAGTACATATCAGACAATCTTTTGAATACAAGGGAGGGGAATTAACTGGCACCGCCTCAAATTCCACAGAAGCAGCAAACACTGCCCATGTATTCATGACGCAGTCACTTCTGTCGCCTCACAAGGACGTCGCTCACATACTTCCAGTCGCAAGAATTGATGCTGAACAGCTCCACAAAATTTTGAAAGAGGTCATCATGAAGCTTGAGGAAGCTGGACTCACTCTTGCGGCAGTCGTAAGTGACAACAATGCTATTCACAGGAAAGTGATGAGTCTTTTTTCGTCCAAGGGAAAGCTTGACATCTGCTACGCAGATTCAGTTGACTCCAGGCGACCTTTGTTTTTTGTTGTAGATCCGGTTCACTTGTTGAGGTGTGTGCGCAATAATTGGTTAAGTCAAAAAAACCTAGAGGAGTGCATGTTCTACCCAGCAATAAACCCTGCCAGCACTACCAAAGTCAACGGTGCATCGTTAACTGCACTGAAGAAGTTCACGAGCATGAGCAGTACAAACTTGTAAAGTTCGGTCATGGTCTCACATTTAAAGCACTGAATCCTTCAAACCTCGAGAGGCAAAATGTGAAACTTGCACTCAAGGTGTTTAACAGCTTTGTCGCTGAGTCAATGAGAACGTGTTTCAAGACATTGAATCTGCCATATGCAGAGGGAGCGGCCGATTACATTGAGATTATTGTGAAGTGGTGGTCTATTGTAAATGTCAAAACTCCAACGAAAGGTCATCGATTAAAAGATGCTTTCCAAGAGCCCATTACGTCCATGGGTGGTGTGCAGGTTGACTTCCTGAGCACGTTCGTGGATTGGCTTGACACATGGCGAAACCTGGGGACTAGCACAAGGCCTGCTAACGTGGGACACCTCACAGCACTACGACTGACTTCGTACGTCCTGATCGAGCTGTCCCGATACTGCCTTGAGGAGCTGGGTTTTGAGTACGTCTTGTTGGGGAAATTTCAGACGGACTGTCTCGAAGAGCGATTCGGAAGGTACAGGCAGTTGTCAGGGTCGCAGTACCATGTGTCAATCACACAAGTATTCGAGTCAGAAAAAAAAATTCGGCTACTAGATTCTCTTTAGCTTTCCAAGCATGACAGAAGCACACGAAGAGATTACACCACCCAATGAAGAGTAACTGCTGCAGCAGTACACTGTCAGTGTCACCGTCAATGACATAACACTGAAGGAGCCTGAAATGCGAGCCATTGCCTACGTGGTTGAATGTTGTGCACATGCTGCTCTCAAAAATTTAACTTGTGATGCATGTGCGGAAAACCTTACCGTACAGACAAGAGAGGTGCAAGCTGAGAGAGACGTGCTGATCGAGAACCTCTCGAGAGGTACTCTTAAGTTTTCTCGGCAATGCGTACTGAATGCAGTATTGCACACGCAGATTGTGCTGGAAAAGCTCACTTGCAGCAGCATAAA
Organism: Ixodes persulcatus; assembly: GCA_013358835.2. Classification (NCBI taxonomy): domain Eukaryota; kingdom Metazoa; phylum Arthropoda; class Arachnida; order Ixodida; family Ixodidae; genus Ixodes; species Ixodes persulcatus. The sequence goes on from JABSTQ010009284.1 coordinate 212,106, forward strand.
TAGGCGCAGATTCTTGGAGCCGGAAACCAACGTGGGATCCTGTTGGGGCTAGTGAATGCCATTTGTCAAGTGCGGAAGAAGATTACAGAAGTAGTTGGTTAGTAGCCTGATAAAAGGACCACGAAATCTCAGTATTTCAAGTTTTTTGATAAGCAGTACATGATGTACTGAATCGAAGGCTTTTCTTGCGTCTAGAAAGAGAGCGCATGCAACCTCGTTATTATCAAAGCAAAATACGTCAGAGAAGTATTCTAAAAGGGACATAGTACTTATTTCAGAAGTAAAACAATATTGGGTACCCGAAATATGTTTTTCCTATCGAGAAAACTGTTCATAGTTGAAAACAAATGCTTCACGATAATCTGACTAATTGCAGGTAAAATTGAAATAGGTCTGTAGTTCTCAATCTTCTTGAAAAGACGTTTCTTATCTAACGGCCCAACACTATAGCAATTTTCAACTCATCCGGAATAAAACAATTACCTATAAATCCATTCAGCATAAACAGAAGAACATTTTGTACTACCGAAAAATTAGGTTGAAGTTTGTGCGTACAAATATGGTCTACACCAGAGGCTTTATTAGATTTGAGACCAAACAAGATATCGTAAAAATCACTAACACCGATAGAGGGAAGAAAAGCTAACCCCATAGTGCCATTAATTGTTTGAAAACCTTCTGTTCAGAAAGATTCAGAATTCGGGGCAGTATTACAAAACAAAAAGCAGTTGAATTCCTCAGCAGTAGTGAAAAGATCATAAAATTGCCTTCTAATAATATCCTCTTTTGATCGCTTTGAATGCCGTCCAAATAACTGATTTATCGTCGACCATGTTTCAGCAGGACAGCGACTTTTCTCACGAAAAGCTTTATTAAAGTGGTTTCGCTTTACTATCCGTATCACGGCAGTCACTCTGTTGCGAAGCGTTCTGTATGTATTCTTTAGGACGTCATTAGTGGGAAAACGTTTACAGCATGTCCACAGTGCATCCTTTTCCTCAATAGATTTAAGAATATCCGCAGTAAGCCAAGGGAGGTCTGGATTGCGCTTTTTCACTGAAATAATTTTTGGGCGGCATTTTTGAATTTATTGAATAGTTACACAAATTTACTATAAACATCAAAAACCGTAACCTCTTCCAAGAAAGCGTCCAAATCATAAGATGCAACCTGACTATCAATTTTCGGCTATGTCGAGGACGACAAGACGCGCATGGTCAAAAAGCGCGCTGCTTGGCGAGTGAAAGACAATATGGCAGCCTATGAAATAATAATCAGAAAGCTTATATTCAATCACAGAGGAAGTAATGTCAGGTGATGGGGCTCTTATATTTACATGATCAGGGCAGGATGTAACTAGCTTGTTACCAAAATATTCCTTCCCTGTGAAATCAGTAATGGTAGGTTGAACGCCCCAATTCGCCAGAACATTGAGATACTCGCAAACTACTTGCCACGACGGTGAAGAGAGTATTCATGTTAAAGCCACCAATCAACCAGAGAAGAGAAGTTGAAGAAAAAAAGCCCAGAAGACCATCAAGTTTTTCTAAAAACACTAACGCATTTTCTGAAGGTGACCTGTAGACAGCAAGTAAAGTAAAATCGGTATCAGGTAAGAAAACTTGTAAACCTAAGCATTCAGCGGAACTAAATATAATATTTAAAGAAGAAACCGTTTACTTCTCACGCACAAAAATCATGATACTGCCTCCTCTCCCAACCTGGCGCGTGAAAGAAAACCTAGAGTAGTGATTCGTATTGAAAAGCTGCTCAACCTCGGCGTGTACGTTAATTTAAGTAAGTACAAATACATCTATAGCAAGATAAGTATTACAAGTAAAGCCAAGAAATTTTCCCAATGTTTTCGAATTCTTCGTAGACTCACGTGCAAAGCACTAAATAACGTGCTACCATGAGGGGGAATTGTACAAAAATTCGTCCAAATTGTTGCAATGGAAAAAGGCGGTGTCCATATTTAAACGAGCTTCTCAAGACCTAGGTGATTACAAATTCGGATTAGTGGAGCACCCTCTACCTTCTTGGCGAGAATGTTTCCGTGTTTTACCCAAACAAATCTGTACTCTTGTTCTTTGCCCTTTTGACGAGCTGCCCAAAATGGAGAAAATGTTTCCGTGTTTTACCCAAACAAATCTGTACTCTTGTTCTTTGCCCTTTTGACGAGCTGCCCAAAATAGATTCTTCTTGTAGCCCGTGAGGTTGTCATTGAAACAATTAGGGGTATAACCTTACTTTACACGCGGGACTTCACGAGACCCTTGGCGCACAGCCATTTTCCTTTGACCACGACTAAAGGAAATCTAACCAAGACAACAGAAGAACCGTTACGCTTGGTTGAAAAGCGATGCATGGCCTCAATGTCACCTTCCTGGAACTTTATGTTGAGTTTCTCTGCCAGGTCACCAATGACCGTCAATAGGTGTTTATTTGTCTTTGGAGGAAGTCCCTGAATCTCTTGATTTACCAGCCTACTGTACTGCTCGGCGTCGTTCACTTCTTTACGGAGGATTAAAAGCTCTTCAAATTGCTTTGACGCCGTAGAGTGCAAGGTACGGGCTTCAGTTTCCAGTGACTTAATCCTGACTTCAAGTGCAACAGCAGAAGCAATAACATCATCATACTGTTTTCAGTAAAAGGCCATTGACGACTCAAAACTTCGCACCGATTTCTCTAGCACGTCAACAATCATTTTCAACAGAGGTAACTGTTCGACTTTGAGCGAAAGGGAGCTGATAGCCGCTTTCGAAGGTAACAAAGCCGCAATTTTAGACGGCAGCTCAGTCAATGTATCAGAGGCGGCCGATGGTACATTCATTGTAGGAGCTCGGTGATCTGATCGACATTCACGGCATCGCCAGCAATCGCGTCCCTTGCCGTTCATACAATTTTCAGTGACACCACCGCACGCTTTCTCAAAATGAAAACCAAATGAACATTTCGTGCAGCTTAAGAATGTGCCGTCAGTCGGCAACGCTTTCCGACACTTCGCACAAATCAGTTTCGTTCACATGACAAAAGTTTTCAACAGTGTAATAACCATGCATCAGTTGGCGGCTGGCAGTAAAGAAAGGCAAATACCGTAGAATACAGCATTTGAGCTGCAGAGAGCATTTGACCGAAAAGTATCAAGAAACGCGCAAAAAAAAAAAAAACGCTGAGTGTGATGTAATAGCCAGAGGTTTCAGCTGCCTTGCGCGCGCCGCGCATTTGACTGTTGGGGTGAAGGCCTGTTCACACATACATCGTGACGCTGTAAGCACAGCGCTGACTTTGCGCTAAGTGCATGCGTGCTGACGGGAGCGTTCACCAGGTGTGCATCGCACCATAAAAAGCTGCTGCTCATGGCAGACGATAAGTGGCTGACGACACGTGAACAGCGCAGCGTTCCACTGCATGTGGGAACCGGCCTTAAGGATCGAGGAAAGCGCGGGAATGTTGAGATTACTGCATATTACGTCACGATTTCCTCTTCCCACCGAGCGCTCCGGGAAGGAGGGGCTTAAGCGCTATTTCGAAAGCGCTGTTGGCGCTACTTGGCGCATCAATCTAAAATATAATTTTGAAATTCGTCATCCTGGAGACCAAATAAAGACGATTTAAGTGTTTCTTTGTTTGTCAAATAGGGAACCGCTTCAGTTTCCCTTTGAGAAGTAAGTGTTATTGAATCCAGACGTAACACGCACTACTTTTTTAAATTAACATTACACTATGCTGCAAAAAATAGTGTCAAGAGTAGTTCCACCTACAAATCTCACATTGCAGCTGGCACTGAAAGATAATTTTTTTTTCCTACTACATAATCGAACATATGTAACCTATTACTTGAACTGAAGAATAGTAGTGCTTGCGGTGAAGATAGCATAAAAGCTCAGCCTATAAGATCAGTTGCCCGTCTCATTAGCCAACCACTCTCACATATATGTAATCTAATCCTGAGCACTAATATATTTCCAGATAAATTAAAATTGCGAGGGTGTCAGTAATACATAACGGAGGTGATCAAAATAGCCTAAACAATTACAGACCAATTTTTGTCCTACCGTGACCCGAAAGTACAATGACCTGTTGTCCTGACCGAAATTTGAAAGATAAGTGTGGTGGTATTTTCCCAGGACCATTGACTCTACGCGCTGAACAAACCATTAATTGTAAAATACTTTTCTGTGTGTGTGGGCGGGGGGGGGAGGGGGGTTATTGGCACATTGAAATCCGGAGATCATCGGATTAATCCGAATTGACCAAATTTTTACCGGCGGGTGCTTTTTGAAGTTTTTCGGATTTATTTGAAAACAGGAAACCCTACTTATACATTAGCTCATTCCCGTCTAAATTATTGCCTTCTTGTATGGGGAACTACCACAAAAACAAATATAGAATACCTGCACTTACTCCAAAAAAAGGGTTCTGCGCTCTTCGCTGAATTTCTCGTTTCCAACTCAGCCGTTTGAGACGGTCAGTTTGCAGTGCGTGCTAGTGGCACTGTTCGTGGTGGCTGATTGACTTCACGCGCGAGTACTGCACTTTGGTACAGTTTTCAAGTGCCGATATCGTTATTTGCATAGAGTGGTGTCTGCGAAAAAATGCAGGTCCATACAACAAAATTAAGCATATATTTCTTCCGCTGTCACCGTTTCCGCAGCACAACTTTTGATTATGTTTTATTTATTTATTTTTCTTTTTAATACAATTAACGCCGACTTCACCAGATTTTTTTTTTCTTATTTTTCAAACGGCGCCGTACCGGGACAAAATGAAAAACTTCGAAACCCAAAGACCCCAGAAGTAATGTGTGTGATTCTGTTGTAGGAGGTTTGCACGTCCTTTTAGGTGTAGGATTCTTATTTTCTTTTCTCTTTTTTTTTACGTTAGTTTGTTCTAGTTCGTATGCCGGTTTTCTTTTTTGCGTATTTTCCTCGCTGTTTGTTGACAATTCTAGGGTCCCGAGGGCTTGTCAAGCTGTACAATACGGATTTTTTTCTCGGATGCTCCGTCGTAAACGACGAAGACATAAAAGTCATTATTATTAATATTATTGCCATTAAATAATGACTGGTCCGACAACCCGCAAGCGGCCCAATGGAGCCACTTAGCTGCGGTTCATGTGGCCCACGCTGCGCGCAGGGGCGAAGTGTACGCAGGCGTCGGCCCCCTTCGAGTACGCGTCGGCACGTCGTTCCGCGATCCGGCCGCGACGCGTTGTTTGTTTCCTGCCCCGAGTGTCGCTCGCGCCGAGGACAGAGTCGCCCGCCAATCTCGGCCAAGGTTCGAGTGCACAGCGTCCCGAGGAAAGCAGGCGGAAGCCTGGCGGCCCCTGCTTCCTTTAACCGTTCGTCCACCGGCGCTGCAACGTCACTCGTGCTCAGATCGCCCGTACGTGCGTCGCTTTTTATTAGGGACATCGCTAGCTCGCGTCGAACCTGACATTCGACTATAGGAATCTCGAGAACAGAGAGTACGGGCACAAACGACCTGGTGACGGCCGAACACGAAGACTCAAAACCCGGGAATGCGAGAACGAGGGACGGCGCGACACCGAGTACCAAACCCAGCGGATACATATCAACAAAAATCCTTTTTATAAATCGTTCAGGCACATTCTAAAAAAAAAAGTAAATAAAAAGACAAAAGAAAAAGGAAAAGCTGGTCATCCTTTGGTGTTTGTGTGTCCCCCGAGCTTTCTTCGTGTGTTCTCCCTTTCTCTTTCTTTTGGTGTTTCTCTTTTCTTCTTTCTTGGGAAGGTGCCTGAAGCTTTTGTGAACAGGGTTTCTGTCAATATATATATATATATATATATATATATATATATATATATATATATATATATATCGGCTGCGTTTGAGACTTCCGTGTCGTGTCATCCCACGTTTAAAGGATGCGCGAGGGACGACATAAACAAGTGCAAAAGACGAACAAAAGTATGGCGTACGCAAAAGTCACTTCAGACTGCTTAAAGGGGGACCAGCAGAAATATTCTTCAGCCTGGCGGAAATTCCTCCTCGCCCTCTTTTTTAGGGGCAGGCTGAAGAATATTTCTGCTGGTCCCCCTTTAAGAGTAGAAGTGCAAGAGCCTTTCTACATGCAGCGCATTCCTACAAGCAGCGCGACACGTCTTCTCTGTTCACGCCACGCTCCGGCGGTGACGTCACGCTCCCCCACCGCGCAGGCGCGGCAAACCCCGACGGCTTCATGACGGCTTCCGTGTTTCTTTGTGTTTCATTTCTGAGGCGCGTCTGCTTTCACCTTGACCGCTCCCGCCGGATTCCGTAACGAAGCATCTGCGTTGCTGTGCTTTTGACCAATGGGAATTTATGTGCCGTTTCGCTGCTACAGACGGTCACAGACAACGCCGGCTTCGCTCCGTGGGAGAGTTAATGCGTTGGCATTGAAACGCGAGCATCTCGCGGGTTTGACGCATTCGCACCTCGTACTTTAAACACCGGAGCCTCGCAGCATTATATTGTGTCGAACTCAAAGCACCAGGTTTTTTTTGGGTTTTTTTTTAGCATAAAACGGCATGAGACCAACGATCCGATCCGATAGGGCCAATTGAGCCGCGGCAATAATGTCTTCGTCACGGCGCTTTATCGTCTGAGTGCATTTCCTCTCAGCGACTAAACCAATCACGTACAATGCCGCGAACCTGTTTTTTTTTTTTCTGCGCGTGATTGTTTTAGGCGCTCATAGCAAACCCAGAACAACAAGGAGCGGCGTGACGAAGCACAACTGTCGCCGCTCTGTTGGCTCTATCGTCGGCTGGGGTCCGACCGCGGAGTGAAACGGAGTGACGTACCTGGAGAGCCCAGTGCAGGAATACTCGGCGGCGTTGCGATCCAATGGCCCGCAGCACGGGCAGGGGGCGGGACATGAGCAGCGCCACCGCAGGTTGCGTCAACAGCCCAAACTGCGGAGTGCCACGCGATGAGCAGCAAGCTCGGTGGTTGTGCCCCTGTAGCCACGGCTCGAAGACACGTAGAAATTGTTTCACTGTGCGTGGACGCGGTCAGAGCTGGGCGTCGCATTTTCATCCATGCCTTCATTCACTCAGAACGCATTAAGTTGGTTTCCACGAGACGAGCGTAAAGTCGCACACACACGTGATCATACATCGTACAAAAGAGGCTGTTCGCTCTAGACACGACGACAGCATTATTTGCGGAACGCTGGAAACTTGTTTACTTCGTACATATGCATGTTTCGAAGATGCCTGGAGGCCGTTTTTGTACGACCAATGTCGCCGTCATACGAGGAGGACCTCGGACAGTGCCTATTGTTTGGCCTATGAGCAGTCTGACCGCGGCTTAGCATTAGAAAAGAGCATCCCAAAAGCAACGTCCCACAAACCATGAACAGTAGACGGGTGAATTTTAGCGGGGCGTTGCCAAGTGGGGTGTCGCTGCTCGCGTCTCTGTCGGGGTGTATTCGCTTGGCGTGGCCGGGCGAAATCATTCGATGGGATAACGTCACGTAACCAACCGTTCCTCCAGCCAATAGGGGTGGCGTAATCTAATAGAATGACGTCACGTCATTGTGACGCTTGTCAACCGGAGTGAGGCACCCCACAGACTACACTCTAAAAAAAGCCCGTGAGTCTGCTTTCCCGCACAACACTCGGAGAGCCAATCACCGCAACTTACGGAGGCAGCTCAGCGAATGACGATGCTGAAACATATGTTTTGACCAAAAAACGCAGTCTGAGTTGTGACATTAAGCAATGCAAGAGTGACTTTTTGCATTGCTTAATGTCACAACTCAGACTGCGTTTTTTGGTCTAAACATATGTTTCGGCATCGTCATTCGCTGAGCTGCCTCCGTAAGTTGCGGTGATTGGCTCTCTAAGTGTTGTGCGTGAAAGTAGACGCACAAACGTTTTTTAGAGTGTAGCGTAAGCGATCGTATAACCATAGCGACAACTAACGTAGCGGAGCTCGAAACACGCTGATTTTGCGGCTCCCGACTTTGTTTTCGTAGGTGAGAGAGAGAGAGAGAGAGAGAGGGGGAGAAAACTTCTTTATTGACCCTTAGTTCAAGGTATGAAGGGTGCATGAGATGGCTTTTGGTGTCTGAACATTTCCTTCTCACTCTACCTTTGTCACTCTTGGGATGCTATTTTTGGAGCATTTTTCTTGACGCCTGTGCCTGTAATCTGTTTCACCTGAAGATGTACCGCAGCGGACGCTACGAACCTAGCACTGTAAACGTATGCGGAGCACAAGTTCGTCTGCTTCTTTTGCAGGGGTTCTGGTGACGTCAGAACGCCGAGCTCTGATTGGATCTGATTGAAGGGTAGTGGGTAGAGCTCAATGCTAGCTGCCCTGAGGTCCACTATCCTTCAATCAGAGCCAATCAGAGCTCGGCGTTCTGACGTTTCCACAACCCCTGCAGAAGAAGCAGACGAACTGCTTTGTACCGTGTTCTGCGGTCCCTCGTAAATTAAAACGAGGTACCGTTCCACGACCATGGACTACTAAAATGGCGCCTGCGGAATATCAATGGGCCACTGTTCCGAGAAATGAGATCGGTCTGACGATACCATTAGCACTTCGTCTTCCATTTGATTGAGTGTGTTGGTTGGGCGGTTCCCTCCAGGTACGACCGAAGGATACTCACCGCTAGCGTCATGAGGGTAGGATGCCACGAGAACCATTCTAGAATAAGCGAGAAAAAGAAGATTGGTTTTTAATCCTCAGTAGGATAAAATGATCCTACATTGTTCCATACAGTTGAGGCATATTCCAAACAACTACGCACCACTGAAGAAAACAAACGTAAAAAGCAAAATGGTTTAGAAAAACTGTGTGTTATTCGCGTAATGGCTCCAAGACCTTTAAAGGTGGTTGATATTAATGTTACGTGATGATCGATATCAATGTCAGTATCCATAAAAACGCCCAGATCGCAAATGACCTCAACACGAATAAAATCAGTGGAATCTAATCTACATGGGAAATTCAGAATTACACGCTGTCTAGAAAAGACACACTAGTAACTTTCGTCTTCGACTCATTTAAGAATAGGCAATTTGAAGACAGCACGCCGAAATGAAATATATATCACGCTGACGACATTCACAATCTTCAACCAATCTAACCACCGTAAGCAACTTAATATCATCAGCAAATAACAACAATTGCGTTAGCGTAATAAAAAAATCGAGATAATTCACAAAAATAAAAACTGTAAAGGGCGGAAGATGGGAGCAGAGAATCGACCGGACAGTCGCACAAAGTTCACTCGATAAGATATATAGCTATCGAACAGACGACAGTACTTAGTAGACAGACCGTAACAAGGAAGTTTACTCAACAAAGGTCGATGGTTAACTTTATCAAAAGCTTTCGTAATACCAAAATAGACTGCACCCGCGTGTCCTTCGCTGTTTACTTGACTCAGAAAGGAACCTAAGTTTGTTTCTGCAGAGCGGCCTTTCATGAAACCGTGTTGTTCAGGAATAATCTTCAGACGACAATATGCATAGAGGCGGGTGTGCAGGGCAATTGCCTATACTTTCCACAAACTACAGAGGAGGGAGACAGGCCGATAACTGTTAACCATTGATCAATCACCACACTCATTCAATGGAACGACAACAGAGCTTTTTCAAGCGGCAGGGTCTGTTTCAGATTCAAGTGATAAGTTAAATATATAGACCAAACCTGGACAAAGTATTTCATCATTCATTCATTCATTCATTCATTTATTTATTGTGCTCATGAATGGCGGGTTGTTTCAGTAATTATGCATAATCAATAACAAAAATGCTCGTACAGTACAGAAAAACTAAATCAACACAAAACGACACTTGGAATGTCATCCGCTCCCGTAGATAACTTGGGTTTAATTTTTTAATCGTCTCCAAAACTTCAGATGCGCTAAGTAGCAGCCACAGTAAGTGAATCCATGCAGTTTATATTAGAGCTGGACGATAGGCCATCATTCGTACTAAAAGATTTACTAAAATGATTCGCAGAAATATTCGCTCCATCTACTGGGTCAGTGATGTAATCTTCGTTATCTCGCAATGTGACCGCGGTTATATTCTCTTTGTTGCTTTCTTTGACAAACTTCCACATACACTGCGGCTGCGTGCTCAATAAGTTTTCTGTAATGTAAGCGTGATGTTGCTTATCTTGCTGATAGAATCGTTTCACAAGGGGTGACTAAATCTGTTTACCAATGAGCATGTCCACTTTTTTATCTTGTAGGAACGATTTTAATGTAGTTTGCGCCATAAGAAATGCCTTAGTTCCTTCGAAAACCATGGGGTGTAGTCACTCTTACGAGATACCTTCCTCGGTATGAACAATCGCATGCTTTCCTGAAACATAGTAGAAACTGTGAAAGTCGACGATGCAACACTCTGATCATCTAAGACACTGCTTCAGTCATATTCCCGAAGATACTGGTGTTAGGAACGGTAAACATCGTTTGAGTAGGAAAACCATGACTGCGAATGAAAAATACGCTTGTCAAATGGGGAGAAAAATTATACAACAAAACGGTGGACGATAGTTATCCTGCCGAGATAGCGGCACTTTGGCGAGACTAATATCAACAATATTATTCTAATATCAACAACTAATATCAACAACAATATTCATCCTACAAATATCTTGGTCTTCATATAACAAGCGATTTAACATGAGCCACTCATATTAATCACATAATCGCTAAGGCAAACAGCACACTGGGTTTTCTACGAAGGAACTTGAGACTCGCCCCCCCTAAAGTGAAACAGATCGCATACCTAAATTTAGTCCGCCCAAAGCTAGAGTACGCTGCATCCGTATGGTCCCCGTGGCAAAACTACCTTATACGAGAACTAGAAAGTGTGCAAAACAGAGGTTTGAGATTTATTTATTCCGATTATTCTTTTTACACTAGTGTTTCTGGTTTGCGAAAGCGAGCGAATCTTCCTGAGCTCGCTTTAAGACGGAAGATATCTCGATTGACGCAGTTTTACAAGATCTACCACCACAACCCTACGCTTAGAAAAATTTTACTCCCACGTCCCATTTCGTTTTTCCCAAGACTAGACAACAGCTGTAAAATAGAGCCTATATTTGCCTCCACCACCTCCTAGGCCAATTCTTTTCTACCTTTGACAATATTAGAATGGAGTGCTTTACCTGATAACATAGTTACAACTAACAATGTAGACGTATTTAAAAAGCTACTAGGTGAACATTTTGATCCCTGTGCAAACAATGCTGTCTTAACAGGTTGACAACATGCCCTTCGTTTATTTTTGTTATTTTTTTTTGTGTTTATTGTATTTTTATTGCTGCTCGCGGGTTTATATTCCTATGTTCTATATTGAAATGTTCAGTTTCCTAACCCTTGTGTCGCTGCTCACGAGCTTGTATTACTGTTTCTATATTGAAACTTTTAGTTTCCCATCCCTTGTGTAATGCCCTGTAATGAGGCCTTCAAGGTATTATGAAATAAATAAATAAATAAACCGAGGTGATCAGACCAAGGTCAAGTATGTTTCCACAACAATTGCGGAAATTACTACGTTGTTCAAAACCATTGAAATAAACGAAGTCTAACAATCAAAGCAGCTTCATTCTTGTGTTCGTATTACTAACAAAGAAGCTGCCCGACTCGTAATCGTAACCATGGAAGGTTGAAAACACCATATATGTGCACTCGAATTTTTGAGAAGTCAATTCTTTCTTCCGGGAAGTTAATATGTCCACAGAAGACAATATGATCAAACATCGGCGAAAAGTAGTAATTGTCAATAACAAAATTGCTACCATCGGTAGACATCACTTCAGTCCACGAGCTCTCGGGATAACACTCAAGATCACTCCTCCTATGAACTTTCAGACTCCTATTTGCAGCAATCAAAACGCACCGCCCAAGCTGTTTACCACACGCGTTCAGATCTGAATTGTAGACCCCAAGCGCTGGGGTTCCCTATTCTAAACCTTCTGATAAAACCTCCTAAACGTGGCATTACATTGTGAGTACATTAAAACCATCATGACTGACAAAACGCAGAAAACTATAACTTCACATGTCATTATTATAGCTGCGTGTATTCGATGAGGCTTTTGAGCACATAACGCGGCTATTAAACAATAAATTGTACTAAGATACGCTAAATTGCATATCGTGGTCCTTAGTTCGCACCTTTTTCTCTTTTAGGTGTACCTACAGAAAGCACAAACACTACGAATATTATTTTGTTTGGATAACACACATAAAGGTTTATATAATTAACAAGTCACGCTGTGTAGCCTTGTAGCGTTTTTTTTTTTTTAGAGATTATTTATTTCAGAGGAAAAAGGGGGGAGGGTAGGGGGTGCAGCTGTTAGATTAGGTTTATACCACTCTCTTTGATACCTGAAAGAAGACAATGTTGTCTCATAAACCTTTTTGTTTGAAATAATAAATATAGCCCACACTTGCGATTCCATCCAGATCCCAATTAGCATGATGGCACTGTGCATCGTGTTCTTTTCATGCCTTCAAACGGTCGTGTCCTTTGAGAGTGCACCCGAGTACACGAGGTGAGTGTGCCATTTCTCCTGACACCATCAAAATCAGCAGCACGGTATCTCCCTTGTTTCATATACCACAGTAAGGGAGAAAACCTACATCAGTGTTGTTGTTTTTTTTTTTTATTTCAGAAGCCTATCTTGCTTTATAATCAACATGTCGCTTTTAACCTTGAGGCAAAATGTTCACAGTCGAGCAACAGCTAAGTTCCAGTCATCCGCATCCTAAAGACTAAAAACAAACGCTGGCGTATACCATACTCAAGATGGCCACCGTGGACGCGACCGACCACCGATCTTCCCGGAGACAAAAAGAACCTATCTTAGAGACACTGACAACTTAAGAAACAAAGTCATGATCTTATAATGTTCGCGCTCAATCTTCGCGGTTGGTTCTTGTGAGTTGCTAGCTGTGAAAGCCGCTGTCCCATTGGCTGCTGAGAAGCGATAATGAAATGGCCACGACTCAGCACGCCCTGCATTTCGTAACCAGTCAGTGACCACAGCATTTTTATTCAGCCTCCGAAGCGTCTGCGGGTGCTCACGCGGCCGCCAAGACCCCGAGTCTGCCCGCCACCGCTCAAAAACAGAGTCCCGCGGTTCGAGTGCCCTCAAAAGATAGCTCATCGCTCTGTTTTCGCCGGCTATTTGTAAGCTCCGCGACAGTTGGCGCCAGAAGATCGGTCACCGAATTCCAGAAAGGTTTCTCCGGGACAGCGGACGGTGCGACACCGACGAAGCGTGGCCTGCCAAAACAATCCGAGGTGCTCGGGTCCGCCTCCCCCCTTTTTCCCCGTATTCCCCCGGAAGCTCTTGCCGTGCACACGCGCTAGGGGCTTTAAATTTAGTTGGCGCCGGCGGTTCACGGGCGAAGCCAGGGGGAAACGGCGGCTCGCACCCCCTTCGCGCTTTTCCCAGTAGCTCAGTTTTGTTTTGGGACTGTATTACAGCGGCAGCTACTAGTGTCCCTTTCTGACGAAATCCGGCGGCGTTCGTGCGCAAAAACACACGTGATCGCGGGGAGAGTGACAGCACCTCCGCGCGCTACCACTATCCCCATCGCCGTCACCCTTCGCACAACCAGGTCATGTATCGTAGACGCGCCACCGTTCCCTTTCTCTCTCGCCTCCCCCTTCGCCCTCGCTGCCGCCACTTCGGGGTTCTGGACGGTTCTCCCGCGCGTCGACAGAATACAAAAAAAGAAAGGTCGCAGAGGCACTTTTTTTGTATTTTATTTTGTATATTTATTTATGCGTATATTATTTTTGCATACAAGACCACGCAGGATTCAGATCCCGTTCGAGGAGTGGAGAGTTTACGGAGGGCCGCAGCGGCACTACAACACCAAAGGGGGCAGGACACCGACCGTATACGAGAGGCAGCGCGTAAGCGCCTTTAAAACGTCTCCTAAAGCGCATCTCTGAACCAGGGACTCGAACCGAAAATACTAGGGAGTTTTAGGGAACCGTTTTTGCACATCCGATACGGCACGATGGGCCCTCCGGTACCAACTGCGCATGCGCTACCACAGGAGACTCGCACATGCGCGGTGCGTACCGGAGGGACCATCGAACCGTATCGGATGTGCAAACACGGTTCACTAAAGCTCTCTAATAACTGTTTACGTTAATGGTTACGGTTACCGTTCAATTCATGAAATCGGTTTCACTTCGGTGGTTTACGGTTTCTACTTTTGTATTTTGGTTACCGCGGTTATGCATTCCTAAAAACCGCGTGCGTGCGCGCGCGCTCGTGCGTGTGTGTGTGTGTGTGTGTGTGCGCGCGCGCGCGTGTGCGTGTGCGTGTGTGTGTGTGTGTGTGTGTGTGTGTGTGTGTGTGTGTGTGTGTGTGTGTGTGTGTGTGTGTGTGTGTGTGTGTGTGTGTGGGTGTGTGTTTTCGATTCGAAAATAACGTTAAAATGTCGATGTAAAGATTTTCGTCTTTTCGATTGGGTGACATGCGGCTTTCGAAGATAGTTAGCATGGGCCTCTAGGTTGATTTCGCATCCTTCTAAATAGCCCGAAGATGTCAACGTGTCCGATTCAACCGCCTTTTTCAGCAGTGATCCTACGACGTCACGGTGGAAGAAACCGGTGTTCTCTTATCTGTTGGTAGGACGGGTCGGTAGCGCCTCAGAGCTTTGAAATCTCACGAGAGTGTTGGACAACCTGAAGTACGAGAAGACATCTGACATCTCCGCAAACTAATGAAGGGGGTCAGTATGGTCGTAGACAAAACGCTCCAAAAGAACCTCGGTCTGCGCACAATAACAAATCCTCGACGTTCGCTTAACTCGAACTTGTTTTTGGAGAGCAAGGATACCTCGAAAACTGGAACGAGATACGTCGGTTCCCGATAGTGTCGTGATTCCATGAATTCCCCCGCAAATCTATTTCAGGTCAGAAATAAAAATTACGATACGGAAATACAAACTCAAAGTGTATAGTTCTCAAATGCTCTCGCGACAGTGCCCGGGCCTGCGATGGCCCCACGTGAGCCAGGAAGAGCATCGAGGTTGGCAGGTGAAACTCATTGTACGATACTCATTACAAGTATTCAAATTGCTCGTAATGAATTACTTTGTGGAGTAATTTTGTAATTATTCGAGTAATTTTATTGCGTAGTAATCGCAACAGTGATCTGGTCAATTTTGGGAGAACTAAAATTAATTGTTACCGTTACGTTGTATCCTTACCGTTTCTAATGGCGCCCTTTCTTCGTTCGAGTTTCCTGCCAAGGAATTCTCGAACCAAATCTCCGACAGGAGGTTGGCTTATCAAAATTTGTGGGTTAAGAAGATAAGTAGTTGATAATTCAGTGATGCTGATTCGATAGGGAACATTACGAAACAGACATTTTCAAACGAACAGAAAACTCTGTCCTTTTAAAAATCTGAAGTAATCGGAGAACTAACGGTTACTTTTTCCCGTAACGGTCAATTACTTTTCGTTTCGGTTAATCAACTAATCTAATACATCTATTGCTATATTACCCAAGCATCAAGGAGAATGAAGGAATTGGTGTTCCACGCGCCTCAGCAGTAGTAACTTTTCTAAAGCAAATACCTAGAACAAATGGCATCTTGCACGCGCGCTCGTCAACGCTTTAGTTTGGTTATTCCCTTCGAATCTTTTACAGTCATGCAGTCATGTCTCGTTAATATGTACCCCGTTAATATGGATACCCCGCTATATGGACACCACTTTCGGGGACGCATTGGGAAAATACATGCATTTTTGTCTCGTTATTATGGACAACTCACATTATGGACGATTTTTTACGGGAACGGAGCTGTCCATATTAACGAGACATCACTGTATACGGGGAAGGCGTGCGCGTGTGGCACGTGGAACACCAATCCCTGCATTCTCCTTGATGCTTGGGTAATATAGCAAATGGTTTATTGAATACTTTCTAAGCGAGAGTGATTGTGAATGATGACTTTTGTTTTTGAGTAACGTGTACAAAATTAGGCAGGTCATAAAGGGCCAGTGGAGTTCCCTCTTGCAGTGTGTTCCTATGTGTCTCGCTCCTGTGCTGGCATTGGCACGCTGAGCCCGTAGCTTTTGGTAGTTGCTAGGTTACGCTCTAAGGAAGTCGAGTGTAGTATGCCACTGACGCCTGCCACCAGAGCACACCCTTCTTCAGTCGGCGGTATGGCACTTGCTTCTCTAACCGGTATAACTCGAAAGGATAGCCGTGCCAAAAAACAACCGACAATAAGAAGAAACAAACGGACCGAGCACTGTTCCTTTCTTCAGCTTGTTCGTTGCGTGTGGCCACTCCCTTCCTTCTAAGTTATCCCAGTCACAGTTTCACACCAACTAGCCCAAGTATTGCACCCTTTCAACGGTTGGATTCACAAAGGACTTCGCGTGATTAGGACACACGCGACGTTCAATGACAATAAAAAAAAGAGCTTAGTCACCGTCTCTACAAATGACGGTAAAAATACTTGGAAATTCAATTCATTATAATAATTCTGATTGCTTTTAACTTTTTTCCGAAACCGCTAATTTTTTTGCTGCAGTAAGAGGGAATTCCCGATTGTATTGCCCTCCAGATCTACACAAGGTTACATTACCTGGATTTTTCATTTTTCACGTCGAGAATGTTGCTTGTCCAGAGGACGAAGTTGACCTTCCGTTTCAGGGTTATAAGTTCGTACTCAGAAGACTGTAAAAACCTGGCGTGGGGCACAACTGACTCATTAACTGCATGCAAACTGAAGAAGAACTTCCCATTAAAGTTTCCGTTAAGATTCGCCCTTTACGCTAATTCTAAAGGGGAAGCACCACCCACCGAAGACAGATGCATCTACAATTGCCCGAGGCAGTTAAAGATGCCTCCTCGGGGGTTTCAATTTGTTGCTTGCATAAACTGTGCGGAACCGATTTAATATATCGGTTACCGGCTAACGTTGAACGGTTCCAGTCGCTGGTTACGGCTTATGTCAAATGCAAATGCCGGTTTTGTTGGATACCGAAACATTTCGCCCCTAAACGGCTTTCGGTTCGGGTTACGGTTACGATTTAAA
Organism: Ixodes persulcatus; assembly: GCA_013358835.2. Taxonomy (NCBI): domain Eukaryota; kingdom Metazoa; phylum Arthropoda; class Arachnida; order Ixodida; family Ixodidae; genus Ixodes; species Ixodes persulcatus. The sequence goes on from JABSTQ010009284.1 coordinate 229,167, forward strand.
TCCATGCCACCGACTATTCTACTGAAAGCAAAGCTCACAAAACAAATACCTTAAAGCGTATCGACTATACTTCGTCTCACCCTACGATGGACTAAAGGCAAAAGCTACGGACCGCCAGATCCGATCACGAGCCACTTAGAAATTGTGCGGTATTTCGCTTCGATGCACGTATCGGTGCCCGCGTCTCGGATCACTGATAAGGGGACGGGTGGACAGTGGTTCGAATCGAAGAGCCCTAAGTGACTGAACAATTTTACATTGCAAAGAAAGCCACGACGTATACGCTCTTTGCAGGGTCGAAGCTATAGAAATGATGCGGCGCTTTTGGATTCGAGCATTATTCGTCCACCCCTAATCAATGTTAATCGTGTCATAGTATAGCGTGGAACGTGATTGGACCTGGCGGCCCGTGGCTTTGGCCTTTAGTCCATCGTAGGATGAGACAAAGTATAAAAGCAACTCTACAAAGCACATTAAATTCAAAAACGCGACAGCTGCCGCTGTCAATCGCAGCACATACTGTGTGGTTGTTTGCAATTTGTTTTGCTTGCCCCGTGACGTCATTCAGCTCGCAGCCAATCACAGCTGACAACGAGGACGACGTGAAGGTTCAACAAGCTGCGACGTAGTTGACATGAAATACAAGTATATCTTTCGTATTTCTGGTCCTCGCTCCACCGATCAAAACAGTACCAAAGGAACACTTGCAAAATACTCCTGCTTGTCAATATTTTGACTCAAACACAATCTACAAGGGCCAAACTATACTATATATAGACAAAACTATGGCCCCCTAGCCCGCACTAACCGGTACCTGGCAAGTGCAGTGGATCGTAGGATATGTTCGGTTTCGCTTCGCTACCTTCCCACAGGAAATCCTATTTAATGCTACCCTTGCACGACGCCGTGTTGTAACAACCACGAACCAGCTGCGTCGGAAGCTCACCGGTTAGCGCGCGTATTTCTGAATCGAAGGGACGCGTTCGAATTGCTGCGTAGTTTTATTTATGTATTTATTTATTCAGATACCTACAGCGTCATGGGGCATTACAGTAGCGGGAACGTTGGGAATGAAAAAGACAAATAGTTTGACAAAGGTTCAAAGAGCAATATACACGAGCTATAAATATATTAGCGTCATAACAAGGTGCAGGCTATATAAAAATGCGGTCTAATAAAAAATGAACTAAACACTAGGAGGTTAGTGTTGACTTTAAAACATATCGTTAGGAATAATGTTGACTACCGAGGTTGGCAAACCGTTCCAATCCCGTATTGTTTTCGGAAGAAATGAGTTCGTAAAATGAGTTAGGCACCAACGCGATGATAATCTAATCATCCGCGTTTTGCCACTGCTAGCTTTGCGCCTGCAGTACGAGTGGGAACTTTGGTGCGCCCCCGAGTTTCCCACGAGCTTCAAATCGCTCTAACAGGAGTTGGCTTAGTGCTTTCGATTATGCTCAGCATGTTCCTAATCCAAAGCATGTAATTATTTTACTCATTAAAAAGTTATTTAAGGAAGTTTAGGTAATTATCCGACTTCTCGCAAAAATTAGAAACCTATATGATGTCACCTTGGCCGTATACTGTAAACGACTTAATTTTCGCCTTCGTCAAGCTTCCTGACGAAGGCCCGACTCCGGTCGAAACATCAAAAAATAAACCGTCCGTTGTTGCTGTTTTCACCAAGGGTTTTCTTTTCAATTCAGTTATACCCACGCCTTCGGCCTTCCGCCACCATGCCCGTTGTATATATATATATATATATATATATATATATATATATATATATATATAAGAGCGCGATTACGGAGGCAAAGAATAGTAAAAAAAATAAAAAATGAGCCATTTCACTTTGTGAAGGTCCACGACCAGAGAAACTGTTTAGCACACGACACAGACCCGCCCCGAGCAGCCGGAGGAAACTAGACACGCGCGACAGGACCCACCCGGCGGGAAGAAGAAACGCGCGACGGGACCGCCTCCCCGGGAGAGCGGAAGGAGAGGAAACTAGACACGCAAGCGCTTGGAACGACGACAAAGAGAGTGCGGTGCGAGTGTAGACATGGCCGACGCGAGTCGCACAGCGGCAAATCTTTGAGAAACTTTTATTATCTACCTGAGAGCCTACTGATTTTGAAAATGGTGATTATTCATAACTAATCTACTGAATGCGTATTGCTAAATTACCCAAGCATATAGGAGAATGCAGGGAATGGTGTTCCACGCGCCGCACGTGCCGGCCTCTGCAGAAGTAACTGTCCTAAAGCAAAAGCCTAAAACAAATGGCAGCTTGCACGCGCGTTCGTCAACCTTTATTCTGGTTATTTACTTGGAATGTTTTAGGGCGTGCGCGTGCGGCGCATGTGGCGGTGTGAGCGTAGACTTTTTAAAGCCCCTTCATGTTTGAAAAGTAGCGCAATGTTCGTCAATGCACAAGGCACGCGCAACGTGCGGCTCTTGGGAAGATCATGGCGGCACAGCGCAGCACTCGGCTAGATTTCAGACGCCATGAATTTCTCAGAAGTGGCGCTCGGCGCGTGCCTCGAACATTTCTACAACAATGAATGGCGCCACTTTTCCCAGGATAGAGGGGCTTTAAGACTTTTTAGTCACTACCATAGTTTCCTCTATACTGACAAAGCCTGGCAGATCGCCACGAGACGCGGCCGCCGAAATTGAAAAAGGCAGCCAACGGATGAGATGAGAGCCACGTGACGGGTGCCCCGCTGCGGCGAGACGCCGAAACACACTTCTGTCGAGCGATGGAATGTCCGCTAGTGCTTCTCGCGTTCTTCGCGCTACCTCCTCTTTTCTCGTCGGGTTTGAAAACCATGTTTCGGTTCCTCGCCGCTGCAAAAGCTGTGCGCTAACGACCAGGTTCCCCGAGAAATGCTCTGTGCTACCAGATCCTCGCGCTCCAAATCTGCGACCGGGCACTCTATGGCTCCGTCGTCGAACTGCCAGGCTTTGTGAGTATAAAGGACGCTATGTCACTGCACACGAAACAATCCACAGAACCCTAGCCATAAACAACTTCGCTGTAAAAAGATCGCCTGGCTTAAAGCCCTTCCAAAGGATAAACTTTAATGTAATGAATCCATCGAGTGACATTATCTGATCGTCCAATTAGCACGCCGTGCGTGCGCGACGCCCATACACTCTAAAAATGGTCACGCGGAGCAAGCGTGACGCAAAGCGATTTTTTGCACGCTTGTCCTAGGCGTGGTGTTTTTTAACGCTTAGAATTCACGCTCCCTAAGTGTGAACTGCGTTATGGTTTAACGCTTGGCAGGCGTGACGCAAAGCGATTTTTTACACGCTTGTTTTAAGCGTGGTGTTTTTCAACGCTTAGAATTCATGCTTCCTAAGCGTGAACTGTTCTATGGCTTAACGCTTGACAGGCGTGAGGGGGCCCCTGTGTTTACACGCTTGTTACGGCGTGCGTTTTCTCCACGCTTAGATAATGACGCCTTCTATGCGTGTGGAATGCGCATCGCGGTGGAAACCTCTGGCCGTTAGCATGGGGCTTTCTCGCATTTAGTATATCATCCCAATAATCTTAGTTATCGGGACGATATACTAAATGCGAGAAAGGTCAATGTCCGCGGCCACAGGTTTCAACCGCAACGGGCATTTCACACGCCTAGAATGCGTCATCGTCAGAGCGTGGAGAAAACGCACGCCGTAATAAGCGTATAAAGACAAGGGCGCCCATGCATCATATCGTTATCTGATATCGTTATCGGAGCTCAAAATCGATCTACTAAATGTGACTTCACCAGGCGAATTGAGTAGTTCAAGGAAGCCCAACGTGCTGCTTCATGTATAATTACGTACATATCTGAATGGTAGTTGTGAATCAAAAGAAATTGCCCCGATGCGTCGCGTAGATAATGCATGTTACGCCTGGTACATTGTGCCAATTAACTGCGCGCTGTTCATAACTGTGGACTTTGTGTGAAGATTTGAGGGAATTTACCTTTGGTGTCTAAAAACCCAAAGAGAGAAAGAGATCTTGTCAGGCTTCAGTTACCAAAAGGAACAGCCCAAAACGAACTAAATAGAAAAAGGCAAACACCTTTCAGCTTGGGGGCTAAACTCTTTATTTAAAAAAAACTATTTTTGTTTGTACAAATAAACCAAATGAAAACATGGTTCTTACCCAAATATTGTAGTCGTCCATGGATAGCTGACGAATGGCCGCAGTAAAGACACCAGCCAAATGGGAAGCCCTTTCCTTGGCTAGCGTTCAGCTGCGTCTCGCGCAGAAGTTCGGGGCACTCGCACTCGGTTTGTTTGCAGCGACCCGGTCGCGGAACTCCACGCACGTCTAGTGCTGTAAACATGGCACACTGTTCTCGAAATCACACGAAGTCTCCCGCTAAGCCTCGCCAGTCGCAATCAAAGTCAAGCTGGTCCAGCCACATCAAAGCGTATCGGGAACTGACTGAGCGAGCCGGCGAGCCAGGGAAACAGCGCAACGGCTTTCTCGCTTTTCCCGCCAAAAAGAGTACGCATGCGCGCCGTGTGCTTCCAGAAACAAAGCTCAGAACAACAAAAAATCAACAAAAAGCACGCGCAGCTGCATCTTCGGAGGGTCAATCCATTCGGATATATATTAGCGTGACGATGAAAGGAGGCGCGCGAGTGTTTCCGAAAATGTAAGCGTGCGTTTTGCGATCGTCACGCTAACGTTCCTAATCCCGTCCATAAAAAAAGGGCGGGCGGGATTCCTTCGACTTCTCTAACGCTTAAACAACGAAAACAAACGCTTATTCTTGATCACGTGGTGCTTAAAACGTCATTCCCGTCGTATTGACGGCGGTTTCACGCTTGAAACTCGCGGTTAGCGTGAGGTTCAGCGTGATAGTTTTTAGAGTGTACACACTAAACATTCGAACATTCATAAGCGTGTTAGAAGGTTGGTTTTAGAAACTTACACGCTTCCTACACCCTTTTTGCTAGAAGGGTGGCTCTTCGCTTCGTTCGTTGCGTGTGAAATGGGTGTAATGGCAATTACACCCTTTTAACGATTTCAAAAAATCATTACACGTCGAAGACAGTCTTGTCTGACGAGAGGCCACGAGAAGAACACCGTGCATGAATTGATCGGCACCGCCGTATAAGCCCAAATGGAGGGACTGGAGGTAAAATTAGTCGCGAGCTGCAAGTAGCGAGCTCAAATGGTTATCAAATGTGCATTTTACCGGTGGATTTTATACTCGTATTAAATTTCTAGGAGTATAGCTTCGTTTCTGTAGATATTTGTCATTTATTTGAGCACCACCCTATATATGGAGCATTAGCGCTTGATTCCAGATGCAGCCACCAAGGTTCCGTCAAAACTTCAGGACCCTGATGAAGGCGCGATTTAGATTCCTCCAGCAATCGAAATCGTGCTAAAAGTGTCTACGGGTTCCTCGTTACACCCTGCACTCTGGCCGTATAACGAAGGTGTGATGAGGATAGCTCCCAACACTCCCATAATATAAACGTTTGTCGCGTTGACCGAACTTTGCCACGACGACGGCGGCGAGAGACGCATCATGGTCGATTGGCTGGCACTGCCACTTTCTGTTACGTGCATCGCCCGACACTGTTTGCGCAAACAAGCGATCGCCGTTTTTTTTATTTTCCTTTTTCTCTTTTTTTTTCTTCTTCCTAGAATCGATTAGGGTTGCTGTGTAAACAAGTACTGTCGTGCGAAATGCTCATTTGGACCATCGACAGAAGTGGATAAATATGGTGGCAGCCATTGTCCTTGGAAAGCAAAAAACGAAAACAGCGCAGGTGTCATCTTGGCGCTAATAACGTCGCACGGTCAGTGCCGTGTCTTTCTAGCGCCATCCTTCAACACGTGCTCTCCTTGCCGTCCTTTGACTGCGCGCTCCCAGTCGCGGGTGCACCAGACGTCGTTGTCGAACGGCACAACGGAAGCTCCCCCTTGCCGTCCTAACCCTCGTCGGTGACGAACTATGTATCTAGCATTGGCATTAGTTTACAATCAGGAGCATTCGCGTTCCGCAAATAGCTATGGCGTAATGAAGTCGGCGTGTCAGTTACACGTACCAATAAATTTCATATTAGAACGCAGCGAGGCTAACGAGTGTGCAAAGAAGGCTGCCTCTTATACTCCCTTTACCCCTTAAAGACTAGAAGCTCCGCCTTGAGCGCGAGCTCGCTGGCTTTTTGCAGTGCTTTTGTTGAGCGTGCCCGTGCGTTCACACTTGTGTTAGCAAGGGCAGAAAGCTCGCGCTGAAGGCGGAGCTTCTAGTCTCAGCTTAACGGTGAACGGAGTATAGGACGCACTACTTCGACGAACTTTGACACAATGCTCTTTAGAAAAGACACGAGTCTCGAAAATCGAAAGATACGGAGACAGTTGATTCGTGTAGAGAGCGGGCGGAATGAATGCAATAATAATTAATGACCACCAATTTATCACTCCTCGAAGATCACATCATACTTATTCATGTCTCAAAGCTCGAATTCTACCAAGATCTGACACTTAAACCACCTGAGGTATTTTTTTTTCTATTTCTGTTTTGCGAAAAAGCGCCCCATCGCACCTTTTCCCTCTTTGTGACTACTCTGCTACAAGGTACTACAATGAACCGCAACGCATGCCACGGGCTCTCTTGGCCTATCAGAAAATCAAGATCTGTCACGTGATCGTAGGATGTACGTATCTCGGGGCCCAACCGTATAGTCACGTGACATATTCCCAGCGTACCATTGGGTCCCACGCGGCTAGAGACTGCCATTGTCCTCGGGAAGAAGCGGACGTGGAATCGTCCCCTTTGCTCGACTATGGGGCATTGTTCGCGCTATTAAGCCCGACTGGTGGGGCGGTAAGCCATGGAGAGGGAACGGCTTAGAGGGGAAAGGGGTGTCAGATGCCAGTTGAGTGCGATTCATTTCAACGAGCGTTAGTTAGCAAAGGGAATGCCGTGAAAATGCTTCCGCTAGGTAAGTGGACACGCACTGTCTTTCGTGGCTTCATTGCGTTTGTTCATTCGCTTGAGCGCGATTCACGCAGCTAGGGACCAGGACCAACACGTCGAAAGCCAACTCGTCGACGGCCAACTCGTCGACAGCTCATTCGTTGAATAGGTCAATTCGTAATAGTGCAATTCGTCGAAGGGCAACTTGTCGAAAGGGGCAATCTGTCGAAGGGCGATTCGTCGAACGGGGTGAATAACGGTCATATGTAAAAGTTCCTGATTTCTTGTTATCTTTTTACCTAATTTTTTTAATTGTGTTTGGACTAGGCACATCGCGCTTCTTAGGTCACAAGACGGAAAGAAAAATCACAAGAGGGCGAAGACAGGACAGAACCTTGAGACAAGTTAAGCAATGTATCGTCTCGGTATCGTCCTTTTGCTCCTTTTTTTTTATTACTTTTTGTAATGAGCCGCCGCAGACTGTCGCCGCGAAGAGGCGTGCACGGGTGGGCCAGGTGGGTTGATATTTTGTATCAGCCGCCGCAGACTGCCGCCGCGAAGCGGCTCAAACAGGTGGGCCGAATAGTCCCAAACCGGACCAATTCGTCGAAAGTCCATTCGTCGACGGACAACTGACAGAAGGTATAGTTCGTCGAATAGGGCAATTCGCACAAGGCCAATTCACAAAAAGGAGAATTCGTTGAATGTATTTATTGGTCAAAAGGGGGCGAGGGTCAAAATCGACAATGGAACCTCGATGGTGATTGTTGACCAAGATACGCAGTGAAGACCACAACAAGAAGGATGACCAATGAACCTCTTTTCGAATTCTCGGTTCTACCGGTGGGCCGATAGAGTGATATAAAAACAACTTCCTACAAACTCGTTTTTCTTTTTTTTTTCCTCTGTGAATTTTTTTCCCCCAAGCTATATACAAAGAAGCGATTGTCTCGCCGTGGAACCCATATTTTGGTAAGGTCCAATCAGATCTTCAACTTACAAGCATCCGGTAGTGCCACGTGAAAATTCGGGTCGTTCAAAAATATAAAGATCAGGCTCTGCGTAAAGACGTTCACTCGGCTTCACTCCAGGCTACACCATGGAACTTGAAAAAACTGAGCAAGGGGCGGATCTCCTGTTCCTGCATGGTCATATTTACACATGCAATGGGAGAACAGCTACCAACGCGTACTGGATTTATCGTCAAAGAAAAACTATGCAAGGCTAAGTTGGCTACGAACTTCGAGAACACTGCTTTGACGAAAGCTCCAAGCGACCACGCTAACGTTGGAGAACCTGTAGAGATTGAAGTACAGCGGGCACGACAAATTATTTAACAAGAAGCAGGTCAGTCGGCTAAATTTGCATTCGAGTGCGTGGTCACGTTTCATGTAACATGTTGCATTGCAGTGAGCGGTCGGTCGTCCACGCATCACATCGTTTTGGATGCTTCGGCGAGGGCCAGCAATGCGACCGCCTGGCAGATACCTTCAGTGCCCACGTTAAAAAGAACGATTAAGGAAACAGCGACAGAGTGCCCTGCACCCCCAAGCAGTGCCGACAACCCGTGAAGAGTTGGTGATTCCTGCAGAGTTGAAGGCAAACACTCATTTTGTTTACGAGTCTTTGATCAACAAATATATTTCAGTAGTCGAATGAAACGTAAATCATTTATGTTGTGTCCATCTTTTTATCGTATAGGAGACGTTTAAAGGTGGAGAATGACTTCTTTGCGACACGGGCGTAGATGCCGGCGCAAGGATAAAAGTTTTCAGCATCGGCGCCAACATCGAGTTTTGGGCCTAATCATCGATCTGGTTTGCCGACGGCACGTTCAAGGTGTCACCCTCCATATTTTATCAAATGCGTACACTCTACGAAACTCATTAAGAAACCGTTGTCCCACTTGTCTTTGGTCTTTTGCTGAACAAGACAGCATGACTTGCACAAGGTAAGACGTTCACCGCGGTTCGGAGCAGCGGCTAAGCTATTTCTTTTGCCCTTGCGTATTTTCGGTTTTTTCAGCCTTATTGCCGAAGAACTGACGCGGACAGCCACCGTCAAGTCCATTGACATGGACTTTGAGCAGGCAGCCATCAATGCCGCTCGAACATGTTTCCCGGGCCTGCAGGACAGCTGCTTTTTTTTTCAACTGTCCCAGTCAGTCCACCGGAAACCACGAGAGCATCGAGGCCTATCAGCAACTACTCCAAGGACGAAGAGCTGGATGTGCTGGGGAGCTCATTTTAAATTGTTGCGAGTTTTCCAATTAAAGTCGTTTACGTTAATAAAGCGGTGAACCTGTTATTGCCGCATTCGTTCCAACGTCACCTTTCATAATTCGATTTATTTTACGGAATTTGAATATAATGCAATATTTTATCTCGGACAAACATTTCGTGCGCTATTTCTGTTCGCTATTTCAGGTGAGGATGCCATCATCGCTAGCCTCTGTGCCACCCGCTGATGTCCACACCGCATTTGAAGAACTAGTCGAAGCACTTTTAGCAGAAGTTCTGCCGCTTGCGTGTTACTTCGAGGACCCCCACCTCGTATAGTCAAGGAACTGGGGTGTTGGCGGCGCTTTTCTCGGCGTCTTTGTGGTCCGTCCATGAAGCTGTATAAAACAAGGGATGACACGCACGAATGACAGCGCAGAAGCTTGACATCGCACCTTTCAGGTAATTTGCAACTTTGAAGTAATGTATATGTGTGCATTGTTCATGATAGACAAGCTCCAGCAAAGAAATACCAGATTCGTGGCTGCTGTAGCAGAAACATCGGCCGCTATCCCAGTTTTTTTGGCTCTTTGCATGCACCACTGTTCGGACTATTAAGTAACCGCTTTTTTCAACTCGTTATTTACGGCAAACATGAGCTGCTGTTCGCAGAGCATATGGAAGTTCCTGACATGCCTCAAAAAGAAACCATGCCCTCACGGAACTCCAGCTTGAGCAAGCGTCCGGAGGACACGGGCCGTCGACGACGCGTCGCAAGTATCAAGACCTGGACACAAGTCTTCACAATCTAGTGTCATCCTACGCACCAGATAATGTCTTCAGCTATATCCACGCAGTGTGGCACGTAACTTGAGACTTAAGGCCCCTACGCACATTAACGTTTGAGAGCGTTTGAGTGCGTTTGACTGCGTTGCGGCTGCGAGAAACCAGGACATCCCTGCTTCTTATGTCGCGTGCCAAGCTATTCCTCTATTTGGATTCTACGCTTCATATGAAGCACAGAAGTGCCGATGACTCGCTTTCGTTCCGCGACGCAACGCAGTCAAACGCACTCAAACGCTGTCAAACGCGAATGTGCGTAGGGGCCTTTAGGCATTGTGTGAGAGCTCTCAAGGCAATAAAACCCACCCGCTTGTGCACGTGTTTGCGCGGGACTGGAACTCAGTTGAAATTGTTTCTTTCTTTTTTTTTTTTTTTACCTTTCTGTTCTGTTAGCTTCGAGTCTATAGACCTTTCCAATGTTTACAAAATCACAGTCCAGCGTGCGATCTTCACAGCCCAGCACGTGCGTGTTCGTCGCTTCGGAAAGCGAGCAAAGCACGCGCCATACGCACGAACGCTCAAAATGGCACCGGCCACAAGCTCGTTTTTGGAAAGGTCTATTGGGGAGGAGATCGAACAGTCACGCCTCTAGCGGTGCGCTTCAGCTGTGGGGACAACAAACCGTATTTTCTTGTTTGTTTTTGATCCGAGAAATCGAAGATGACGATTCGAAGGCCGCTCCTCGTGCGACCAAAGCACTGATCAGAGCGAAGCGCTCGTGCACAGACCGTGCTCGGCCAGGTTCAATTTCTTTGTTATGCTGTGTTGGTAAACACCGGGCTGTGGGGACAACAAGCTCGATAAAGCGCCCCCTATAGTTCAATCTCCTCCCCAATACTTCGTTTCACTTTATCTGCGAGCGAAGCCAAAGCTAGAAGCGCGAGACCAGCGCTTTTTGCATTTCTCCCCAGCTCGCGCGCTCGTGCAAAGCCTGAACGCACGGAGCTTTCGTGCTCGCGCTTACAGTTTTGCCTTCGCTCGCACATAAGGTGAAACGAAGTATAGTCTCGAAGTCTTGAAAAGGCTATATCAAACAGGCGGTTTATAATATTAAATTTTCGATTTATTTCCAATGTGAAGCTTTGCTTTTTGTCTTTCGACAAGTATTCTCATCCGAATGGGAGGGAAGCTTCGACAAATTCCCCGTTCTACGAACTGGCCTAGTGCGAATTTCCCTATTCGACGAATCATCCTCCTACCGGTTGGACAAATTGGCTTTCGACAAATTGTCCTAGACCCCCGTCCCCGTCCCCCCCCCCCCCCCCCCCCCCCCGCAAAAAAAGAAAAGGATAACGCATGCTTACGGTGTTCCGGCGCCTGGAACTCGTTTCCGACCGGGGTGTTTACCACGTCCAAAGAAGTGGTCCCTCGGTTTCCGCCATGGTGACGCCATAAAAGTGTCATGCTGTCGCGAGACGCGATCCTGGCGGCGTCCCGGCAGCAGTGGCGGTGTAGCAAACGCCTGTTCTGCTGCAAGTCGCTCTCTGGTGTGCCAGTCCACGGAAGCTCCCGCAGCCACAAGTTGGGACGCCGCGACAACAGCGACACCCACCTTCGCTGGTGCTTTTCGTCAGCATTTCTACGACCAACCGCCAGGATAGCGACAGGCAACAGCATGACACTCCGGCTTTTGTGACATCATTTGTTGCCAGTTAGAGGCCACTTTTGATGTATGGGCAGCATAGGACGCTAAACACACCAGTCGGCGACGCGATCCAGGCACCATAGTATGGCAAAAGCGTCTTCGGCAACACAAACAGCCAATCGGAGAGCTCGACAAGATTCGGAGCTTGTGAGTTTTAGATCACGAAAAATATAGGCGGGTGGCCTTGCCGGCAACGCTTGTTTGTTGATAGTGTCCGTGCTAGTGAAATGCCGAGTTAAGGTAAATACAGCACACAGAAAAACGAAATTTTTTTTGCTTGAGCCGTTATTTTAACGGCTCAAGCAGAAAAGAAAACCACAAAAAAGTAAAAAAAGAACTGTCAAAGGTGACGTCAGCGTTAACACGTGTCAATAAAGTCCTCTTTGTGCAAGATGGTTGAGGCCTGACCTGGCGCAGTTCCCCATTCACTCCTTATCTATTCGCGACTCCAGCGACCTATAGGCGGCGCCACCACCAAACAAACATGGCGGCTGGGAACAGGTCGCGTCGGCTCGGCCGGGCCGCCTGAACGGGTGGCGCATTCAATTTAACAGAATTTCTTTTGTTTATGCCCTACTTTATAGGTATTTGAACTGTGGCGGTGGAGTGTAGCCGGCGCACATAAACTTGCAGAGCATAGTTTTGTTTTCCCGGTGTCTTTTTTCATGTCAAACTTTTGTTTCTGAGGTTTCGTTAAACCCGAAACTATGGGCTCCGGAGAGACGCGCTAATAGACTCTAATCAGTTTTGATCAGCTAAGGAAATCGGCAATGACTACAGAATACTTCCGCCGAGAGTAATTTTCAACTAACTCGCACGCTTCGACCATGCAACTTATCTGTCCGCGAAATCGAGCTTTTGTGCGTATCCGCGTTTAAGAAACAGCTCCAGTCGTCTGCTCGGTCAACAACACAGGCTGCAGGAAGCACTTCTTTAGCCAAGGAGCATGTTAACCCGCTGGCGCCCCACTAGGCAGCTGATACTCGTATTTCAATTTAGGTTTTAGTAGCAATCGAGAAGTCATTTCGACGAACATGTGGGTTATTTATTATATTACGTACTATGTCCCACTAAAGCGATATTAGTATATTCTTCGAGTTGAAATATGAGCTTAGTCACTTAGTTAACTAGCTATTAGGTGAACTGCTGAATAAAAGTATATTTGACAGACACAGAGATACTACTTAAAATTAGCCAAATGGTTCTAGCCGGCAGCACGGAGACGAACACTGACAAACTGAAGAGAGTCTTCATCGAAGATTCACGCAGAACCTCTCTGAATTGGACTTGACTTCGAATCCTGAACGGAGAAATTGAGTATCTTTTGTGGCCAGACAACAGACGTGGGAAGTTGAAGCGCGGAGAAGAGTGCGCGAGGGGGATGTCCTCCAGTGGCACGAAGCGGCTCAGGGGAAATCAACGCTATCGTTCTACAGGGGCCAATAAACAAGTATAAATAATAGTGGCCGGAACTCAACTTTATGACAATAGTTTGGGCTGCCGAGTTTTGTTCGGAGCGATAGTGGGAGCTCTGCAAACACTGGACTACCGAAAGCGATTCGACCCCAAGGCATACTATCTACTGTGTGTCGGGCGTGTGGGGACGGGGCTGAGACAGTGAAGCATTTGGTGCTCGCCTGTGAGTGTCTGCTACCACCTGGGTCGCTAAACTCGTCAAACACAAAGTTGGGCACGAAGTTCGCGGAGCGTGCTGACTGGACTCCCGCGACGTTGGCGTCACGCGGGACGAGATGTCAATCATCCAAGCTCTCTCGGTGCTCAAATTCCAGCGAGAATGTTGGGCACAAAGTTGTAGCGAGCTTCATCGGAGCGCGCGCGAGCAACACCGTGGGGCCAGCCGATTGAACGGCTGCACTGATGACGTCGCGCCCGCGTGTCCCTACATCCCTACGCCGCGATAGAGTCAATGAAACGTAGATTGTACCTAGGCGGGCTGTAAATACTCTGAACTTTTTCGTCACGAGATCGTCGTTTGTGGAAGTTATTGGTGACGACAAAGTGACGTTTCACAACTTTGGGAAGGAGTTATTTGAGGCCAAAATCTTCGCTTCGGAATCGAGGCGAAGATGAAACTTTGTGAGATTGTGGAGCCGTGCGCGGTGTACGCGGCTTTAGAGCTCATCTTCCGACATTGTCAACAACGCCACCGGGGTGACCCACAGGCGTTGTGTATAGAGACGTCGGAAAAGTCTAAGAGATGAGGGAGAGAGGGGGGATGGTGAGAAAAAGCCGGGCAAAGGGGAAAAGACAGTATGGTATAACCAACACAAACACACACTCAAATAGGGGTCAGGAAGGGCCGTAGAAGTTGTTCGGGAGAGAGAGAGAGAGAGGGGGGGTAGGGTGATAGTTGTGAAGAAGGGGGATTTCCCTTCCCCCGAATTTTTAAAGCGCAACTCTTATGCGCCCGTTTCGAGCTTGAGCGGCGTCGCCGTCGGCGTAACCGCGCGCGCGTTGCATTATGGAACGTTTTTTCACTAAATTTAAAGGGGAAATTGACGTCACGTGATTTTGACACCAATTAGGTTTCCCCACTAAATGAGAAAGCAACAGGATAGGAGGAGGGGGGGGGGGGGGCGGAGAGGCATACCCTCCCCTCCGTGCCCTCCCCTCCTCCTCCTCAAGAGCTGCGCTTTGATTCGACAATATAGAGTACTGTAAACGTCTGTCATTTTTTTATTATAACTCTCTAAAATGCTATAGTCCGGGGCTGGGGCGATATCCCCCCCCCCCTTACACCCTTATGCCCTTTGCGCCCCCTTTTTGAACGCCACTTGGGGGGGGGGGGGGGGTGAAGCGCCCCCCTCCCCGTTCTTCTGTTTCGACGACCCTGCTTAGAGGCGTTCCAACTGAGCGATGACGAAAAACAGCACAGCGTGCAATTTTCTAAATTATGGTTCTAGAGATTCTGGAATTAAAACGGGGCGCGTTCCATGAACTTAAGAGCGGCCATGACAGACTTTTTATTGAGAGGCTCGTGCCAGGGCTCGTTGTGTTCAGGCGCGTTCAGTGACGTCCTTTTATAGTTCATAACTTTGACGTCAGGGTCAGGATGATCAGTTGTGAACGACAAATTTGATGGTGCGTGTTCGAGTCGACGGTGAAAAGTTTGGTTGTGTACGATGAAAGCTTGGTGTCCTCGCGTTCTCGAAACATCACTGTCAATATTGACCAAACTGACATTACTCTTATTTCAGTTGATGAACGCAGAACTAATCCCAGTTTGGCTTATCTTTGAAAGTCTATCATAAAAGGATTTTATCTCCCGCTGATGGGGGACAACTGCGTGTAAGCGAAATCCGTCCAAAGGTGGACAATGCTACTCCGCTGCTTGTGACCTAGCCACGTCGGGCTACACTCTGATCAAATTCAAAAAGCCGAGATAAAAAAAAAGGAACGACAGGGACGTTTTTTTTAGTAAATTCTGCTTTATCGGCGGAAATAAGAACGATATCAGACTATCACGTTCGACGGTGTTGATTTTAGAATGCAATTACCCAAGCCTCCGCTGAGCTTTTTAGAGACCATCAAGGTGGCAGCTGATAATCTTCATCGTGACATTATACGTATACGAACCACGTTCGTCTCCGTGTGCTGCTCTAGCTCGGCGCTAGTAGGGATTTTTCCCCCTTTCAATGAAAAGCGTCACGAAGATCTACGGATCTGTGGGTTTGTGAGAAAAGAAAACTTCGCAGCAATCTTTCAACTCCTCCCCCCGCTATGTCATAACACGAAGAAAGTTGTGTCTGACGAGTTTAGCGATCCTGGGATGAACCATTCTCAGTCTCACCCCGAAACAGCCCCAGCGGACGCTCTGGGGTTCACTTTGACTTCAGGTGCCAACAATGCCGACACGAGTGAAGCAGACGGGGTTAGTCGGAATTCCGAAACGACCAAGGTAGCCGCAGCAAACACTGCGGTGTGGAGTCACTTATCTCTAATACAGTAGGCTGGATCGCGAATCGGAAGCCCGTCGGTGGCACCACCGGCAGCCATTGCTTGACACCAGGCAACTAGTCTATGTGACAAACACACAAATGTAGGAATATCGAAGCTTCTACGCGGTGCTCGAAGGCGAGTGTTTTATGGTGTGCTGCGATCATTATATGGGGCGTTTCAAGACTGAATCAGTATGTGTCAAGCGTTCGAACGCCGAATGAAAGAAATCAAATGGGCCGGAGCACCCCCGACTGTGCCGGCGTCGTTTGCTTCAGTTTCTAAATAAATGACACGTACAACAAATGAACGACACGTTCCGAGCTTTAGTTTGTCAGAGAAGCTTTCACTGCAGTTCAAAGCAAAAGCTTGCACCAAATGTACTCTGTACAAGCGGTCGAAACAATGCGGACGCGGCCAGTAAAGGCCTTCTAACTTATCGCCTGCTAAGCTCTGATGACTTCGAGATCACCGACGACTCCACATATACTCTCGGCAACCCTTGTCGCATTGGACCGCATCACAATTTACTCCCAACAAATTCGCAACCCTCAACCCTCGACCACAAATCATTTATTAAAAACAAAATTGGCATTCTGACGCCTTTGATATTTCCGTTCAAAAAATTAAATGTCATTCTTGGAAAACACGATAAAAGTTTCATCATCGAGCAACCTACAAAGGCAATACATTACAGATTTCCCTGTTTCTCCCATAGAAAATATAACCCCTTGCATTAGCTGGTGTCAAGCGATAACTGCCGGTGGTGCCGCTCGACCCCAGCAATAATAATAACAATAATAATAATCACGTACATAGTAGCGATATGGAATTGCCATGCTCAACTAATTTCGAATTTAAAAATACACCCTTGAAAGGCTTAACCTTGCTGGTTTTCTTTTCTGTGGTAGATTAGTTGTTCGCTGACATAAAATAGTGGGCTATAGGTGACGCAAACCGCCGCTCAATTAAAAGGCTTCAGCCCTATTCATCCATCCACCAAGGTTCATTAGGGATCACCACTGGGATCACAAAATGTGTGTAGAATGGCATCTCGGTGACCTGGCTATGGTGGTGTACCGAGTGCTCCGCAGTCTTGGGTAGTTCTGCGTGCCGCCGCTTCGGGACGACAAAAGTGGTGCTGCGGTCAGGGTTCCGGATCATAATAATTGGGGGTTGTGTGAATATTTATACAGCGCGTAGTTCGTCAGCCATTTCAAAGATCCGACGAGTCTCCCAGCTGAAGATGCGAAATTTAGCCAGTGCAGTATACAACCGCTAGCCTGGGGTCTTCAACGTACACCACGCAGTAGTGATACACGACCGCACGCCGGTACGATGCTCATCCATGGATCGAAACGGGCAGGGGTGGGGATTGAGCCCAGGATCCTGGGTTCTGCAGCGCGAGCTTCGCTCCACGTGCTCCGAGCTGGTGTGCGCTAGCCCACTCGGCCACCGATCCCCCGGTTCCGGTTCACTTCTGCTCGAAGTGGCGTGGCGTGAAGCGTCTCCTCGGCATTGGTTGTGTGCTGAAGTGTTGCTGAAATGTAGTGCGCGAGCGGGCGGGGCACGAGAGCGTCTCGTACTCCGCGTGTTCATGCAGGATGCACTTCTACGTCGAGCCCCTTTGAGTGGAACCCCACTTGATCTTCGTCAAGCTAATGCCGCATCGCGCTAAGCCTTTTTAGCCTGCCTGGTTACTTCAATAATTAATGCTAATTAGCTTTTTTATATATATAATTCATTTTAGGGCCGACGTTTGAATTGGAAAGTTGTAGAGCGCATTGAGAAACAACCGATTAAAGTACTACGCTTTGCAAGCTTCTTTTAAGAAACCTAAAAAAAAACAGAAAAAAAAAGTTTTTGTGAAAGGGCGTTAGCGCGTTGCGCTTGAAGCGCTCTCAGACGTGCTCCCAAGAACGAAGTTCCCCTTATCCAGGGCATCCGAGATCCGCGCGCGCGCTTCGGGATCTCGGAGGCCATGCCCTTATCACCGGCGCACTGTCCAAGACAGGATTTCGTGTTCTCAACTGCTCTCTCGGCTGCGGGGTACACCGCTTTGCCCTGCTCCGCCACTTGGACTCCGAGCCCTTTTGGTTGGGCGAGAAGGAGTTCCTCGAGGCGGTGGTATTGCCGCTACGTTCAACTGATTGGTGGTCGCATTGGCGCTCCTTTCATTAAACGAACAAGAGTGCCGCTGGAGACTGACACTCGAGCGCGCTTTCCGCGCACCAAGAATTTCTCGGAGCGCGAGTGACTTCTTCGCGCTTCGTGACGTCACGTAAACAAACAAGATGGCTGCGCTGTTGTTGAGACCATCGAGACGAAAGGCGTAGCCGAACCGCTGCTCCTTTTCAGTTGATTAAATCCAGCAGGTAAAAACGATTTGATTTGAAAGCCAAGGCAGTAATTAGCGTTACGGAAAAGGTTTTTTCGTGCTATCTCGCCTGAAAACGGATTCATCTATCAAACGGTAGCGTGCCGATAGCATAGCGACAAAAAGTTTCCGAGATGAGGAATCATTCGCACCGCTGCCCCTTTTATAATGCTTAGCCCAGCGAATCAAGATACTTCGATTGGAAAGCCGAAGCATCAGTCAGCGTCGAGGGAAAAGGTTTGTTCATGCGCCTTGTCTGAAAACGAATTGATCTATCGAACGAGCGTGCCGATAGCTCGGCGACAGAAAAGTTGTCGAGATGACAGTCGGACCGCTGTCCTTTCTATCCCAGCCGCAGCGAATAAAGATACCTAGATTGGTAAGCGTATCAGTTAGCGTTGCGGGAAAGGTTTGCTCCAGGGGTTTCCCCAGGAATTGAAATCAGGGGGGAGGTCTAAATTTTTTTTGTGGGGTTAAGGGGGGGGGGGGGGGGGGGGCATTGCGAATATAGGAGTCGTTGTGAATTAAGGGGTTGCCTTCGGAAAAACGAGGGGGGGTCTAAACCCCCCCCCCCCCCCCCCCCCTAGGGTCTGGGGAAATCTCTGGTTTGCTCATGCATCTCGCCTGAAAACGAATTCATGTATCGAACGTTACCGTGCCGACAGCACAGCGACAGAAAAGTTGAGAAGACAGTTGGACCGCTGCTCTTTTTAGAATGCTTAGCCCAGTGAATCAAGATGCAATTTGACTGGAGAGCCGAAACATATCAGTTAGCGTTGCGGAAAAGGTTTGATCATGCGTATTGCCTGAAAACGACTTCACATGCTATCTATTGAACGACGGTGTGCCGGTATCAGCGTAGCTTCCGTCTCGCGGTGCAAGACAGAACCACGAAATAACTGACAAGTTCCAGGGTTTCCTGCGTTGACAAGTGGGTTCAAGAATGTTGTCTTTAATTTGAATCTGAACAGCATGCAAGGTCAATAAATAAATCGGCCAAGTTAACTTGCCACATATGGGCTCGAAGCGAGTCTTCAAAACTTTCAGGAATATTAAAACGTTCGTAGAAACTTCATAACGTCGCCGTCTTTTTTACTTTAGACTCTGCCGCTCCGGGCCTAGTTAATTTGTGTGCTTGCGAGATGAATAAGGTCCGACCTTGTTTGGTTCGTATGTCACGTTTGCTTGTTTCTTCCGCACCTGCACCAGTGCAGTACACATGCTTCTAAATATAATTAATGCAATTGAATGCAAAGGTGCATTTATCCCCGATGTGATGTATGTTTTAGAGTGTTGAGTGTCAATCATGTTTTTTTTTTTTTTTTATTATCAGCCATTGACCTTGAGTGGTTTTGTCGTCTGTATGTTAGTATATGTTTGTGTAGCAGGCAGGGGAGGCAATGGCGCTACTTTCACAGGATCTTTAGGCACTGGATGCTGGGACTGTGGATGACTCAGGGGGTATACCCCATAGCCGCCATAACCTGGCACCCACAAGGAGAGCACGCGACCAATGCACACAGCTCGTTGATGCAAACAAAAATCCACTTTTTTGCGCTTAGCAATCGTAGACGTGTACTCGATGCTGAACCCGAAGAAAGGATGCGAATAAGGTGCGTTTAAGGCTTCTGCGCCCAGGGTTCGTGCAGCAAGATTGGGTCAGACTCCGTCCGAGGGAGATGGGTCTGAGTTTCAGACAAGTTCCGGCTGCGATAAATCACCTATGGGACAGGTGGAGGAACGTTCGGGGGAAAAAAAAAAGAATTCGGCAGAGACATTTAAGACTGCTTACGTGTAGGAATGCGGCGAAAGCATTCCTACACGCAGCGCATTTCTACAATCAGAGCGTCACTATATTCGCATTGAAAACGGCTTGTCGATAATCATCGGCTTAATGTGACCCCCTCCGTCTCTCTTTTCATGGGTTCCGTGCTTGGACCACACAGCATTTGAGATATTCTCAGTAATGTGCGGACCATCCTCATAACTTATAGCAGTCATAAAATCAATAACCTTGCGCGTGTATCATCCCCAGATCCCAGAGCAACTTGCCTAAAAGAAAGCCTGTCTAGTCGCGGGAAGTGAAACAAATGCCACGTGATTTTCGTAGGGGTTATTACCCCCCCCCCCCCCCGCCCCTATAAATGTAATGGTAACCATTCCGTCAGACTTCTACGATATTTATTTGCAAGCAAAGCGGAAAAACATACGATCACTCGCTAAAAAATAGACTCTTTATCACTACGTTATTTTTAAACATGGTGTATTAATTAATCAGTCCATCAGATCTCGAATAACAATGCAGAAGAAACAATTGATCTAAATTTAATGTCCAGTTTAATTAAGAACTTTTTATTGATGTAACCCCTTCCACACTAGAGCAAAAACAGCCTGATTTTTCTAGTTAGCTAAAACGCCTTATTTGCGTTTTGTCGCGTTCTGCTTTGCTTGCAATAAGACATTACCTTTCTAGTTTTGTTACTTTCACGCTCTGATTTGCTCGGAATAGGACGTTATCTAACTGACAAACCAAGGGGAAAGTAGAAAGAAAGCTAAATGGTCCGATTCGCTCGAAAGAGCGATGCTTTTGGATCGCGTTCAGCAAATATTTCTTTCTCCATGGTTCTTTGATTTAAATACAAAACAAATGCACATAGAAAACATCAATTGGTAGACATAAACGGTAAATAGAAGCTATTCTCGAAACTATTTTTACGGGAAAGGTGTAATTTAAAATACTAAAGCAAAACTGGTCCGATTTATGTCACGATCTAAATCACAACATAAACCATCTTGGTTTTTATTCTCCACCCAGATTACAAATGACCAAATTACTTGTCATCGATTACTTTTTCGAATAATTTTGTAATCATTTGATTACGTTTATTACGAATTAATCCCGAGAGTAATCTCATTACTTTTGCAAGTACTAAAATTACTTGCTACCGTTATTATTTGCCCTCCCCAAATTCGTACAAATTCTGTACCAAGGAATCCTCGAAACAAGCCTCCGACAGGGTTTACCAAAATTGATAGGTTAAGAAGATCAGTAGGTTCTAAATCGGTGATTCCAATCCAATAAATGGCATTCGAAAGACCAGTTTTCAAACCGGCAGAAAACTTTGTCATTTTAAGTAATTGGAAAAGTAACTGTTACTTTTTCAAGAAACGGCCAATCACTTTTCCTCTCAAGTAATCTAATTTAATAGTTTTTAAGCGAGAGTAATCGTAATTGTAATCGCTTACTTTTATCGACTAACGTGTTCCAGACTTTTCCCGATAGAGCACCCTGCATGAACCCCCGGACTTTCGTCTCTGACCACGTTCTTCCGCGATGATCCTCCGGCTTTTTTTTACTATTTTTGTTTCTAAAAAAAAAAATAACCGGAGGTTTGATATTGTCCGAGTGTGGCTAATCGGTTATCGAATCAATCTCGCGATATCTCTGCGGTGTGTCGCGACACGAGCCCGGCGCGTCGTTTTATTTACGGAGCCAGCGGCTGGAGCAGGCAGCAGCCAATCGGAGTGGCCGCTCGTGGCTCTTCGGACTGAGCTCACGGGCGAAGCGGGAGCCGAAAGGGAGCAAGGCCGCGCACATACTCACGGGAGCCCGGCTGCACGGCGTACAGCACGCCACAGGCGAACAGCGCCGAGCCGACCAGGCCACACGACGCCGCAGAAGAGGACCTTGATCCACTGGCCCGGTTCGACATCGGAGAAGTAGCACCCCTTTCGCCGACGCCGCTCTTGCCACAAACGACCCGGATAAGCGCACTTCTCTCTTCGGGGCAGCAGCGGCCCCGATGTAGCCCCCCAGAAGAAGATTCGGCTCCGATTCGCCGGCTGTCCTCCTCTGAACGGAGTTACCGGACACCCCAGCAGGTCACTGACCCTCGCCTGCCCAGCTCTCCCACGTGCTGTTGTTCCTCCGTCTCAGGGTTGGGCGGGACCTTCGACTCGTTTTGGGTGGCGGGCACTCTGAAAAGCCGCACCTCGGCCCTTCTCCAACCTACACCGTGTTACGATGGGGCAGGGAGCGTGAGCCAACTCGCGTTCGAACGCCGCTCACCGGACATCAACAGCTGATGAACGCAACGGACGAGAAATGCCACGAAGGCAGTGCGCGAGTACGTTTCGGTGTTGGCAGATGGCGCCACGAGGACCGATGGCGGCGCCGACTTGTCTGCGGCCGCGGCGCGTGGAATCCCGTTCAAATCCGGTTCGCGCTTCTTTTTTCCTGGGAACACCAGCTCCGGGCCGTCTCGCCGACAGCGGCAGCCGCGATTGCGCGACGACCAAGAACAACTCGGGCTAATCGAGACATCCGGAGAACGGGCAATTCGCGGACTTCCTGCGCTCGTCTCCCGTTGCCAGCCGTGGGGTGGAGGGCGGCAAGAAATCCGGCTCAATCTGAAGAAGCGACGCCAATGCAGCTTGTTAGATGGATGGTGACGGTGGAGCGAACGTCCTGCGACGTGGACGAGCTTCCAGCTGTTTTGAGCCGTTGTGGTTAGGATTTCACGAATGTCCCGAGACTAGGTGTAATGCCATTAGAGAGTCGAGTGTTTGCGCAGTTATCTGCTTTTTCGGGTGCGTCAGATTCCCGAGCTACCCCGAGTGTCAAAACTTGTTTTCATTTGCCTTTTTAGTTGTTGTAAACATGATGGTCCGGTTCGTACGTCTGAAGGGTAAAGTAATTCCTGGGCGCAGTAGTTTGGAAACTTTTAAAAATTACCTTAAATTAAATTCTGCAGAAAGACAAGAAGGCAAACTCAGCTCTGCCACCAGTGATTTCCCTACACCCCGCCTACGGGGGGTGTAACCGCCCCCCTTGTTTTTCCTAAGGCACCCCCTTAATTCACTACTCCTCTATTCTCAACCCCCCCCCCCCCCCCCCCCCCCTAATTTTAATTTCTGGGGAAACACCTGTCTGCCGCTTTGCCTCCGTTGTCCAATTCAGGGGACTTCGAGACTGGCACGCACACCTAAATACTTGTATAAGTAATTATAGATGACGAGAAGACGGGTAAAAATAAAACAATACCGGCCCTTAAAAAGAAAAAAAAAAAGTCTCCATTTGACACGCTTGAAGCTGAGAAACAGAAAAACAAGAAAAAGACGAAACAAAAAGCGTAAAAGAAAAATTGTTGTGTGCATGTTTTTATAGCCGGAAGCTAGTCTGCCTTAGTGGGCGTCTGGTATCTCATCTGTACACGAGCAATTTGGCCACTGCGGAACGACCGCTAGCCTGGGGTCTTTAACGTCCATCACGCAGTAGTGATACACCACCGCACGCCGCCCGAAACGGGCAGGGGTGGGGATTGAGCCCGGGATCCCTGGATTCTGCTGAGCGAACTTTCGCTCCACGTGCTCCGAGCTGGTGTGGGCTAGCCCACTCCCAGAAAACACCGAAACATACGATCCTCAAGCACGTGGTATCATTGGCAGGCTCGCGATCACTCGTGCTTCCTTCACGAGCAGGAACGCATGGGAGTGCTGGGTTAACACGCACCCGAGTGATTCGCTAAAACGTCGATTCACTCAAATGATCGCTGTTCGCTAAAACGTCGTTCGCTCGTGTGATATGGACCCCTGTTTCGGTTGTTACCGTCGGTCACTCTGGGCGGACTAGGGCATCGAAGTGGCTGTGTGTTGTCCCCCTTTTTACGTGACTTCCTCGTCACTTGCTGCCGTGTCAAATATTCGCCAGCTCGCCTACGCGCTACTCTTCGTTTATTTATCGCAGCCAACATTCACGCGCTAAAGCAAAACATGTCGCACCTTTTTTTTTTTTTTTTTCAACGATCTTTAACGATTATAAACAACAAAAATATTATTTTTTTTTCTAGCATTTTTTTAAACAACCGCAAAACCAGTTAAGCCCGTGGAAAAGCCAACTGAAACGAAATACCGGTCAGTAAGTCCACAAAGCGGCAGCGCCTTTCAGATGGCCTCCGCGAGAACCGAATTCGTGCTGTCTCGCCCTCCATTTACCGCGCGGAGGAACCGAATCCGTACGGGTAAGTAGTAGAGAACTCGGGCAGTGGAGCGGCTCGCCGCCGCGTGCGGTGTCCCCCAGTGCGTCACGGCGACGTGGATCAAACGCCGCGTTCACCTTGACGCGCGTCAGTCAGCCGCGTCCGCCGATAAGCCCTGGTCGTCAAGATAAAAGCGGACGACGGAAACACGGCTCTTTGGAGGAAGGTCGAGTCACTGTATCCTGGACCGCGGCGCAGAAAGCAGGGTCTTATTCACACTACTCATACATCATGCAAGACACACGGAGTTTCTTCACAGACATGATAACAGATTTATCTGCGGGCATTTCTAAAGCATATTCTAAGCATGTATGCTTTGGATATGTCTGGAGAGTGTTTGCATGGCCCGCGTAACCGTCATATGAGCAAGGAACCCGACAGTGTTTGCAGCACGTCTTTTATATGATGTCTTAGCAGTGATTGCGGCTCTAGTTTTAGGGCTCCTGCGCTTTTCACAAGTACGGGGGTAGCTGGGTTCCCATCTTTCAAAGTGAGATGCGTGGCATAGCGGTTTCAGCCTCAATGGCGCGTTTTCGGTCGTGCGTAATCCAAACGAGTAGCGGGTGGCCGGCCCCGAGGGCACGTACAACACAGTCCGGAAAAGTCTCAATAGCCGCCCTGGTACACGTGGCTCTGCGGACTTTCTCGTGATGTCCTTACGCTTCCCTGGTATCCTGCGGACATCGAGAACCTAGATGTAGAGCTTCGTTGTTCACCTTTCTCTACGACGCGGCGGCGTAAAAGAGTAGAGTTAAAGAAAGAGAGGAAATACCAGTCTAGAACTGCACCGTTCATGCGGAGGGACCCGGCATGGAGTGGCCGGAAAGGGCCAACCATGCGCACCAGGGGTGGACGTGCACTCACCGCAGACTCGATGCAGCAGTGACGGGCTTTTTATTGCGGCAGCCTGTACGCTACACAGAGGCCATCACCCAAAGCAGCACTCTGTGTACACGCTGCCGGACAGGGGGAAGTGTTTCTGTAGAGCGGGGGGAGGAGCGGGAGGTCCAGTATACTGTATACAGTACGGGGCGGCGGCACTGCCCTCGGAGCGGCGGAGTCTGTGCGACGCACCCGTAACGAGTCCACGACGGCGGTGACCAGCACGGCCGCGCTTTCACTGCAGCACGGGGATGGACTTTGTGGGCGAGAAGACGAGCTGCGGGTCGAACGGCGAGTACGGGTGCGTCACGAACGGGCTCAGCGGCGGAAACGAGGGCAGCCCGAACCCGCGCGGCGGGAACTGGAACCGGGGGCTGGGCACGGGACTCAGAGGGTACAGGGGCAGCATCTTGGAGCGCTGGTGCTGCGTCAGGAACGGGCTGGACAGCGCCATCATGGGCGCCGACAGGCCGGACCCGAACAAGGCCGACGGCGCGAGCAGCGGCGGCGGTTTGGGCCGAGCCACGGACCTCGGGGAGCACTTCGGCGACGGGCAGGAGTCCGTGTCCGATTCGGCGCCCGGGCGCTGGCGCTTGGGCAGGGTCCCGCCGCTGCTCGTGGACGACACGTCGTCGGCGGGGGCCTCGTCCTCGTCCGACAGCGAGCGCTTCCGCTCGCGGCCCTTGAGACTCAGGTCCTGGGGCGCCTGCGCGATGCTCTCCATCTTCACGTGGAACGGAATCTTGTTCTCCGTCTTCACGATCTCCGGGAACGAGACGAAGCGGTACACAAACTTCTGGCCCAGCACCTTCTTGATGATGTTCTTGTCGTAGTAGTAGCGCAGCGCACGACTCAGCTTGTCGTAGTTCATGTTGTGCTTGTTCTTGCGCAGCCCCCACAGCCTGGCCACCTCCTCGGCGTTCACGAGCTTGAACTCGCCGTCCTCGTTGGTCCAGGTGATCATGTGGCTGTAGCGCTGGCTCAGCAGCAGCTCGAGCAGGAACTGCCACAGCGTGATGTTGCTCTCCATGGCACCCGGGGCTGCAGTCGGAAAGAGAAAGCGCGGCGGGCCACTCAGTCGCCGCGCTGGGCAGGAAGCCCCCAGTTGAGGGCCAAGCAGGAAGCAATCCCGGCCCGCGCAGGAAACGACCAATTGACGCCACCCGCGGCTACCCCCCCGACCCCTGGTCGCGCTGGCCCCGCGAGACGAAAAAGTTTTACCTGAAACGGACGTCAGCCGCTCGGGGCGGCCGGGAGCCGAGCCCGCCGAGGCACCGGGCGAGCGGGCACGACCACCGCGGTCCGGGCGAGACGCATGCTCGTGTAGCGGCCTTTTTCGCGACAAGAAGGCACGCGGAACAGCGGCTGGCCGAAACACACGCTGCTGCCGGCGACCGCCTTCCCCGGCACAGCGGTTGCAATCTACCGCGGCGGCTGTCCCGCTGGGCGCGATCCTGGCGGCCGCATTCCAGAGTGTTTCCCCTCCCGAGGCGACCTTGGCGTCCGTCGCGTGAATACGCAGGTGCGCTTCGTGGAAGCGCGCTCGGGACCGCCCGCCTCTCCCCGCACGAGGGGTCTCCCGGAGAAGCACACTCACCGGACACGTGCTGCTGTTGCTGCTGCTGCTGCTGCTGGCCGATCTGGTGATGATGATGATGGTGCTGTCCCCCCTGCTGCGAGTGGTGCAGTTGGAGCACGGGTTCGAGCACCCGATGCTCGGCCGTGGCACGGGCCAGAAGCATCTCCTCTTCCTCCGCGGTGCACCGCTGGAATCCCATCGGCACTTGATGCTGCGGCGGCGACTCTCCGGGGCTCCGGACTCTGGCCGGCGGCGCGCGGGCCACGATCACGTCGTCCTCCTCCGAACCGGCCCGTAGGAATCCCACCGGCGTCCGAACCCTGGTCGGGGCCGCCACACGGGCCGGAGTGGTCTCATCTTCTTCCGAACCGCGCCGCGGGAATCCTTGGTGGCGCGGCGGCTGGGGTGGCGGCGGCGGCGGCTCCCCCGGGGTCCGAACTCTGGCCGGGGGCGACGCCGGGGGTTCTGGCGCCGGCGGCGAGCCCGTCGTCCTCTCCGGGGCTTGCGGGGGCGGGCCGGGGCTGCCCGCTGCCCCGGAGCGCTCCAGCAGGTGCCGGAATCTCGCCAGGACGCCGAGCAGAGAACTGTCCCGCTGTCCCTGGTGTGAGCGTCGGAGCTGTCCTCGGACCGGAGGAGCTCGGAGCGGCAGCAGCACGAGCCAGCTCGGCTTGCGCTCGACTAACGGGAGCGGTCGGCCCGCATGTGGGCCACCGGGCCGCAGCGAGAGAGAAAGGCGCACGGTGCCGTCCCCTTCGCCGCTGCTGCTCGCCGCTCTGACCCTGCTCCTGCCGCCAGAGTCAACGCACTCCGCTTTCCCCGAGTCTTCCGCCGACGCAGCCGGGCAAATGACCCTGGACACTTTCAAGGGGAACCTTGGACAGACCCGGGCCCGGCTGCTGCTACCTTCCCGCGCCCGAGATCACGCTCCCAACTCAGAT
Source organism: Ixodes persulcatus (assembly GCA_013358835.2). Taxonomy (NCBI): domain Eukaryota; kingdom Metazoa; phylum Arthropoda; class Arachnida; order Ixodida; family Ixodidae; genus Ixodes; species Ixodes persulcatus. The sequence continues at coordinate 256,592 of JABSTQ010009284.1, forward strand.
CCGGGTTGGGGCTTTGGGGGAGGGGTCGACCGCGCGTAGAGCTGACACGTGATGACCAGGCTCCGTTCTGTGTACAAAAAAGAAAAAAAGAAAAAAAAATGTTTGGGAATAGTGAGCACGTGATGGTTAGCAGTGAAGAGGTTTCTCTTGTGAGGCTGTTCTCGGATACCGGTACTTGGTTTAGCTGGCAAATCTCTTCTTCAAACAGTTACAAACCATGCAAAAACAAAAAAAAAAAAAAAAACAGTGGGGACAAAGTAACCGGGATCTTGTGGGTTCACCTTTTCTAATCCCACGATGCGTGAGCAGTGCCTGGCGCTCTCCAGTGGTGTGTACGAGGAGAACGGTGTCATCTGGCACAAGGTCGACAGTTCACCGCGACGTAGCTTCCCCTCCACTGTCGACTTAGGGGTGGGGGAAAATTCCCAAATAGGAATGAGAGTAGTAAGAAAAATGGCTCGACTAAAACCGTGTTTATTTGGGAAGTCGCGCCGTTTTTATTGTTTTCGTGCCTTCACCCGGCTCCTGGAATATTTTTTTTTTTTTTTTTGCGTAGGAGCAACATTTTCAAGAAGTGGGTCTAGGGCAGACTTGCACGTAATCCATACAAGTAACGAAATTGCTTGTAATCTCTTACATTTATGAGTAATTTAGTAAGGGAATAATTACATATTTGCTAGAACAATTTTTGAAGTAATTCCCTTACATATTTAAGTAACGGATTCGTTGTAATCCCTTAGTATTTTTTCACAACCCCCAACCTTCCCCCCTTGAAAAAAACAAAAAAAAACAACAAAAAAGAAAGTTGTTTTTATTTTGACCAGCGCAAAGGGAGGCTTGGCACCTTTCAGTTCCCCGACGCCTTTCTTGCAACACCAAGCCCCATGATCTATATGAATTTATTTTTTTAGACCCTAACAACAATGTCAGTAGACCCAAATGGATATTTCTAAAAAAAAAAAGAAAGAAAGGGGGGGGGGGGGGGCAAGTAATATCTGTTGTTTTTTTTTAGTCCCTTTGTTTGTTTGTTTCTTTGCGATCGAAGACGGGGAGATGAGGACACATAACATAAGTGATTATGTGCCTCTTCGAGAAGCTCGAGGTGGTAAGTGCACAGACAAGAATTAACAATGTCCTCCTTGGTTATAGTGACTACGACCATTTTAATAATGTCACAACAGGAGAGAACGCTCTTCTACCCTAATATCTACTAAAAGTGATGTGATAATATATGAAGGTGTTATTGCCGCAAGCTTCCTCGTTCGTTGCTGCACACTTCTCATCTTCTCTTAGATAACAGGATGTATTTTTTTTTCTGCTTCTTTTCACCTTATTTGACCTTGTTTAAAAGCTAAATATTTTTTTTGTAGTGAGACTTCTAGGGTTGGCCCACTCTATTTGTGAATTCCAGCCAAGTTATCTGCATCTCAGTCACCCTTTTTGTGCGACAGCTTTTCGCGAGCACTTTTTTTTCTTGTTTTTACCCAGCAGGACGCATCTTACCTCAAGCAGGGACTTTTTTACAAATAAATCAAAATGGTAGCTGACGTAGACTTGAGATGCTGGGCTTGAGGAGAGAGTGAAATTCGTGAGTGGGGCCATAGTGTGGCGGTATGGCTTAGTTCTCTGCCCTTTGCTGCCCGTGGCCTCGGCGGACGTCTATCCGGAGAACACCGGAGTAAACTGCAGTCGGTCCGTGCTCCGTGCATTTTTGAACGGCATCAAAAAAGGTACACACGGCAAACGTGCGTTTACATTTCCTTGTTTTTACCGATGTTCTAATTAATTGTTGTTATGAGCGCCCTTTTTTTGTATTACCTATATTTATATATTGAAAACGTTTTCTTATTCACCAACGTGTTAACCGAGGCTTTACCTGTTCAGAACCAAAGTAAGAATTATCGCCTTACTGTTACCCACTGTGTTTTGCTATTGTCTGGCAATATATGCCAGTATAGTGACATGTACATAAATCAATTCTTATTCCAGTTTTGGCTAGTTGTATTACGACTTCTACAGCTTCGCGATTTCGACAATGGAGAATTTTAGTAAATCGTTACGATGACTCCGATAACGATACCCGATACTCCGCCGCCGCCTTTGCGCATGCATCATATCGTTATCGGGTACCGTTATCGGGTATTAGTATCGGGGGTATCGGAACGATCTACTACAACATTTCTAATATCAGGCCATGGCTGCAGCGACGAAGCTTCGCTCTATCTTCGAGGTAGATAGTACTTACATTGCTTCGCTGAAGAACCTCAATGCAGAGCATGAAGCATTCGTGAGCAGTGGCGTCACAAGGGGGGGGGGGGGGGGGGGGCGGACCGCCCCGGGTGCAGGGCTCAGGGGGGTGTCGCGGCGAGCCACGAGAGCGGGGGGGGAGAGTCGCGGCGGGCCACGCGAAAGCGGGGGGGAGGGGGGGGGGGAGTTGCGGCGGGCCGCGCGAGAGCGGGGGGGCGGGGGGGTGTCGAGGCGGGCTACCGCCCCGGGTGCTGCTGACCCTCGTGACGCCACTGTTCGTGAGGCACAATATGGCACCCGCATCCAGTGCCTCAGTCCAAAGGATGTTCAGCGTAGCAGACGGCGTCTTCAGTAAGAAATGACGGAAAGCGTCTGGCGAAAATACTCAAGGTCAGTAAATGGAACAAGTGGCAACAATAAGAGCTATAATAACCCTCTTCCATTTGTTTCTTACTTGAGAACAATAATGTTGGAAGTAACGCCACCAAAGTAACGGATTACTTTTTGGGGTATCGGTCACTTACTTTTATTAGAGGGTAATTGTAATTGTAATTGATTAGAATTTAGCCTCGAGTAATATTAAATGCGATTCCTTACTATTTTTCAGTAATGTGCACAAGTCTGGTTTTGGGTCAGCCAAACGTTTGCGGTATGGTTTCAGTTAATTTTTTTTTTTCGTGCGTTTCTTTTAAATTTATTTTTTACTGGAGCTTGGCTGCTTGCTTTGTGACCTTGGTTTTTCTTCTTTTTTTTTTTCTGTTGAGGTGGGGATTGCCGGACCTTCAAACAAACTTATTCTTGTTTCATTTTTTTTTTTTTTACCTAGGGCTTTGTGTTACACAACGGGACCAAGCAGGACAGAGAGTCTGGTACATTGCCGGCGTCTGTGATTGGTCAGCGGCGTACCGCTGACATATCGCAGACGGCGGCGGTGACCCGGACTCCCTGTACCGCTGGTCCCGCCTCGTAGCATAGGGCCCCTGGACTGTCTGCAGAGGACAAGAAACGGTTGCGGGACGGTAACGAAACAAGGTGTGCGTGCTCACAGAGAGATTGCAGAATGCAGGCTGACAGCCTTCGAAGACATCAAGTTGGCAAAAAACAAACAAAAGAAGACTTTTTTTTTTTTTATTCTTTTAACATTTAGTTACGCTTTACGGTGACCGAAAACGTGCTCGCCGATTTTTTCGTATACTGGACATCAGGGATAAAAGTTTACAGGCCGACAAAAGACGTCCGGCAGGCTGAACCGTTCGCACGATTTTCTTTCAACTGCTGACGTATTTCTTTCAACCTTTGAGCTAGAACTGCGGTAGAAACGGCTTTTAACGAGGGTGTATACTTTCCGGTGTTTATTTATGACAAAAATCGGCGGATGTTTATCGGTGTTTATTTATTTCTAGAATACCGGTGCTTTTCGGTGAATTCTCTCGAGCAGACGCTAAAGACGGTGAATATCGGGGGAAAAAATTGCGAATGTAAACGACCACTGTGGACGAAAATCGGTTTAAATTTTATTTACATCTTTTACACAATCTCTTTCACACTCGATTATTGTAGTATATGCACGCATACATTCCAAGGCTCGTGTCTGTCACTCCTTCCTGTTGACGACGCGCCATTTCGAGAATGCCTGCTCAACATTTGCGCTGGACACGGGAAGCCCCAAAACGTCCAACGTGGCTTGGGACAGTACCGGCAAGCTGTGACTGGCCTCTAGGGATGGGGATCTTCAAGGTCGGTGGCTTAGGGGGACAGCTGACCTTGGACAACAGTGGAACAAAGCTACTGCCCTCCAAGAGTCCAAGACCACGTAGGTCACAAAAGAAAGACAGGCAAAGTGCATGATTCTGGTTAAGATAATGTGCTTGACGGAAGTTTCCGTAGGACTTTTTTAATGAAAAAAAGAAAAACAACATTGCTGGGAAAAAATATTTAGAAACATGTTTTCTTTTGCTTGCAACGATTTTTATTTCCGTCACCGGCGGATGGTTATGGGTGTTTTTCGTTTGTTTTAACCGAACTTTTCCGTTGGAAAAACCAGCGCTTGCTCGAAAATATGAAAAAAAAACTGTGTTTTTCGGTTTTAACCGATTTTGTATTTTCGACACCGGCGGATGTTTATCGGTGTTTTTTGGTTAAAACCGGAAAGTATACAGCCTACTTTTAACCAATCAAACAGCTTAATTATTTAATCGGTCTCGCCGAGACAAGTGTCCCGGTTCACCTAAAAAAAAAAAATAAAGCTATTTCCTAGAAGTAAAACTTCGCCGTTGAGTTGAACGGTGTTCGCTGATAGAGCTTCTGTGAAACGGTGTTGAATTAATGACCTTCGATGAAACGACATTCGGTCTAACGTCCGGAATGAGCGGCAGTTTACCTGACATAGGTTAAGCCAGCGCGGGAAACACATCCGGGCGTTGTCCAGAATCGACGCGGCCGGTGGGAACCGTACAACGAGGCGGCACGTTCCCGGACATTTCATCGAACGCCGTTGCGTCGAACGCCGTTTCATCGAAAAAATGGACGTTTCATCGAACGCCGTTTCATCGAACGCCGTTTCATCGAATCGCTGACGGCCGTTTCATCGAATGTCTTTTATATAAAAAATGAAAACCGTTTACAACTCCCTGTAACGCCGAATTGGAGCGCAGCTCTTGAGGAGGAGGAGGGAAGGGTACTCAGGGGAGGGTATACCCCTCTTCCTCCTCCTCCTCCCCTCATTTTTCAATGTCCTTGGGGGGGGGGGGTCACGTGACCCGGGGGGGGGGGGGGGGGTCGCGCGGTGCATTATGGGAAATGTCCCATAATGCACCGCGCGAGCCCCCCCTCCCTCCAGGGTCACGTGACCCCGGGGGGGGGGGGGGGGCTCGCGCGGTGCATTATGGCACATTTCCCATAATGCACCGCGCGGTTACGCCGACGCGACGGCGACGCCGAAGCCGCTCAAGCCGGAAACGGGCGCCTAAGAGCTGCGCTCTAAAAGTGTGAAAGATGCTCCTTTATGCACGGATCGAGTGCATTTTCGTGTCATTCACCCATTTCATCGTCAGGTTTTCTAATGGCCAAACTTGTAGCTGTTACACTTTATTTTGATGCAAGTAACCCATGAGGATATTTTTACCGATTTTTATGTTTGTTTCGCATATTGTGCTTATCTGTTCACCCTCTCTGTATTACCCGATGGGCCTTGAGGATATTGTAACAAATAAATAAAAAGTCGCACTCCTGGTAAGAGCGCACTCCAACTCATGGAGGCCAGAAGGCGACTTAGGTTTTGCGCAGGCGCAACAACTTTAGCCATGTGAGCCTCCTAGCCTCTCATGTCTTTCTATTGATACTTTTTACTGCCCGAAGCTTGCAGTAGCTAAAGCTGAGGTGCTATTTATGAAGCTACAACGAAACATTGTTATTTAGTTCTAAGACTCAATGAAGTCCAAAGTAAGTACGTCACTTCAAAATTTTATTTGAAAACTTTCGGGGGTTCATGTGTTAGTGCGACAGCCATTCACCGTTTCAAATGATGAGCATATGCTCTCAAAAAGTCCCCCACAGCCAGGCTCCGTCGGTTCTCATAAAAAAGGCGGACCTTCTCATTTCTTGCCGCTATGGCCTTCTTCTGGCGAGGAGGCTCTTGGGAACTCATCATCGCCTCCAGCTTGTCTTCCGTCAGTTGATGTTCTGCGGCGATGCAAGTCAAAAACTTCCAGAACCCGGGATGGGCACTTCCGACCAGCTTCAGGAAGCGGGAATGCCACCCTGGCGTTCGATAAGACGGCGTTCGATAAAACGGCGTTCGATGAAACGGCTTCGATGAAACGGTGTTCGATGAAACGGCGTTCGATGAAACGGCATTCGATGAAACGGCTTCGATGAAACGGCGTTCGACGAAATGTCCGGTCCCAGTCTCGAGGGTACTCTAGCGTGTCCGCGGCCGCGTACAGATTAGCCACTGTGCGACATTAAACACCAACGGCTCGTTGTTTCTCCGCGGCGGCTCATCACGATGCGCCAATAGCGTGCAGGAAAATTGCAGCGTATTTCGCGCGGCCTGACCGAACAGCAAGACAGGCGCCGTCAGCGCACACTGCGGCTGAGTCTTCGCGTACTCTTAAATATAGCGGTTTTTTTTTGAAGGTTAGAAGATTTGTTTATAAGAAGCCGCGAAAGCTACACGTATGCGGCTTGTGCAGGTGAGTTATACGGCCAGTGGAACATAGAATAGGGGCTAATCGTAACGATCAGTCGGATAATTAAGTAACTATTGTTGATTAACTTGCTTACTAGTGAAAATAAGCGTATGGCTCCGATTAGAAACTTGCTGAGCGTCATTCAAAGCCATTAAATCAGTAATTTCTAGAAATACCTTGAGCGCGTGGGAAGCCTAGTTGTTCGTCAAAGGTACCACTCGTGCATGAGGTAGTACAAGGCTGGGACTATGAGAAGAGACGGAAAAATCGGGCGGGCGCGTTATCCAGCCGGTAGCCTTGCTCCTGCGACACGAGTGGTAAATTTAGCGCACTACTGCGCTTCTCACGCGCTCAAAGTCTTTCTGAAAATTACTGACTTAGTGGTTTCGACTGCGCTCAGTAAAGTTCCTAATTCAAACCATATGTCTATTTTCGCCACTTAAATAGTTAATAACAACTTTTACTTACTTAACCGACTGATCGTTACGATTAGCCTACTATATACCATGGCGCCCCGGCCGTATAACTCACCTGCCCAAACCGCATAAGTGTAGCTTTCGCAGCTTTTTTTAAACAAATCTGTTAAGCCTAAAAAAATTACTCGGTATGCTTTCGTCGGTCCGCACAAGAGTGACATTTTGCCATGGGCACCCGCCTAAAAAAAGCCGACAGCTTCCCTTGCTCAGCATTTCGTCCAGTCGTGCTAATAAAACGATGACATTTTGCGCCTGCCTGCGGGGAAATCGGTGAGCTCTTAACCGTTGAGACAGTTACACCTCAGATGATTCGCGTCACATCGAAAGATTTTGGTAAGCGCCCAATCTTACACTACACGAGCGCAAATTGAAAGAGAGCATTATGCCGAAGGAAGAGCTCCAGCTTGCTCGCTTTGCCTGCACATGTTCATTTCACACGTTGTTCTCAAGAGGCAAGAAAAAGGGTTGCCGGACTTTTTCGCGGGTGGCGAACATATATCTTATTATTTCGTTTAACATTTACATTCTTCTGGCTATCCAAGCTTAATTCCCAACGACTCTTCTATTCTATATGCCCCGCCCCGTAACCCCCCCCCCCCCTAAAAATTTAGACCCCCCCCCTAATTTCAATTCCTGGGGAAACCCCTGCTTCTCCGTGTTCTTCAGAAAATCATCAAACCTCACTGTGGAATGTTATTCTAACCTCTACTTAACAACAACAAAAAAAGAAAATAGCGGGGAAATTTTTATGCTAAATTTAGCGGAAAAACTTCCCGCTAAATTTAGCGAGAAAATTTCCCGTTAAATTTTCTTCTACGTTTATCGAAAACATTTTTCCGCTAAATTTAGCGGTAAAAGTTCCCCGCTATCTTTAGCGGGGAAACGTCCCATAATGCAACGAGCGCGGTTACGCCAACGGCGACGCCGCTCAAGCCGGAAACGGGCGCCTAAAAGCTGCGCTCTAAAAAGGACAGGTTATCGAGCATTCAAATTTTATGCGGTGCCAACTCAGGCTTGTGGAGGAGTGTGCGACATTTGATATTCTGCGGAAGACAGCTAACGCGGATGCTCATTACATGTTACACAGCCCAATGAACAAAGATATGGCAGTGCTCAGAAAACGATTATTGAAATGCCCCATAGACCATTTGTTGTGGAAACAGCTGGATAGTTGTATACAGAAGATTAAATCTCCGCAAAAACCACGCGTTGTAAAAAAAAAGGGGGCACGAACACGTTTATCAATTTACCCAATGGCGGCACTACAGGAGGTATTCACTGGCCGCCATATTTGAGGTCACTGTTTAGAGCGCATGCTCAGAACGAGCTCGCATTAATAGGCTGCCAAGACCGGCAATCTTGGTGGTGCGCAATGCACGTGGCGAAAGAACTGTGGAAGCTCGCGTTCAGCACGCGCTCCGCAGCCGAGCACACAGCTATGGCCGCCAGTGAATACTCCCTATACACAGCTTCTCCAGACCAGAAAAAGCGAACATCTTGGAAAGCATAAAGCAAAAAGGGGAAAAGATGTTCTCTTTACGCCACTTTCGATTCACGAAATGGAGGGTGCTTCATTTAGCCGATCATAATCTCCTTTCACCGCCATTAGAGCGGCAATATTGGAGCTTTTGCGACTGCCAAAAGATGACTCTGACATTGGAAAAATGTCTAAGCGGAGCGCAAGTTCGTCTGCTTCTTTTGCAGGGGTTGTGGTGACGCCAGAAAGACGCCGAGCTCTGATTGGCTCTGACTGAAGGATAGCGGGTAGACCTCAAAGCGGCTAGCATTGAGATCTACCCACTATCCTTCAATAAGAGCCAATCAGAGCTCGGCCTCGTTCTGACGTCACTACAACCCCTGCAAAAGAAGCAGACGAACTTGCGTTCCGCATTGCCTCGCTAGTTAGCGTCATTCCTGCATACCGTAACATCTGAAGAGCAGATCTATCTCTCACTGCATAAACCTTGTCGATCTGCAAGTTTGTTGCAGAACGTGGGAGTGCGAAGGCCTGGAGCATCATGGACGAGGGGCCCTGGATAGCATAGGGAGCGATGAAGACACCACAATGTTAGAGGAGTGGGCCCGTCCAAGGGGCACCACCCCACAGAACAGGAATGCCACACTCGGCTCTCCGGGACACTTCACCGGGAATACTGTTGCTGCTGCTAATAATGTACGCGTAATTTTTTTTTGTATGTTGGTTTTGTGTTTTTGTGCCTTGCCCGCAATGCTTGCTTCTGTGTCTGTTTATTCATACAGAAGATTTAGGGTCAGGCCTTGTCAGGCAACATTGTTTCGCCTTTTCGGCTTCTGGATCCTTAAGAATAAGAGGTTTCTAGCCTTTAAAAATAAAATAGAAAATGTATTGGTCAATTGGTTGGCCCATCACCTGATCGAAGTTTCGACCATAGTAATATAACTAGCTGACCCTACCCATCCTGCCTCAAGGGTTAAGATCTAAAGGCTGAACTCCATGGGACGAATATGCTGCGCGTGGAATCAACACAGTGGCTGATATGTCGCGCGCAAAGCGAGCGTGCCGTCAGGCGGCGTTCGCCAGTTATTCGTCACATAATTCGTTCCATGGAGTTCAGCCTTAAAGGGATGCTGAACCGATATCTGAAGTTGCCGAAATAAGCCCCGGACAAGCTTCCCGGGACCGCACTATACCTAAAAATGCTATTCATGTAAAGGGATGGAGATCGGATTATTATATTTCTTGGAATGACGACCGCTGATTGAGCCAGAAGCGCCAGAAGCCTCCGATGCGCGCGAGGCCCTCTCGGTTTACTCGCAACGGAACTGACGTCAATAAACTGCAACGGAACTGACGTGAACAAGTCGAGCTGCCGACGCGCCACAGCGTGGAAGAAAGTTGCGCTTTGAATAATAGTAGACGGATGCCCGTCGCGTTGGAAGTTTGCCAACTAATCCAGCCAAGTTAGCTGCACACTACCTGCCAGCCACCCTGCACCCTGCCACCCCCAGTCCACTTCTGCACCTGCGTCGTAGCGACGGCGGCGACTTTGGTCTGTGGGTTTCTCGGAGTTCGGCGATTTCTTTCCCGTCCTGATAATTTGGCCATGACGACGGCGACCACGGAGATTTCGACAGCGCTGATGTTTGATGCCGCCAAGATGCCGCTTGCTCGCGACGCTCGCTAGGCCGTTTGGCGCCGCATAGGTGTCGTGTCAAAAACGACATGATGAACACTGTTCGACAAATTTATCAGATAAAATTGCATTTCTTTTAAAAATATATCTCATCGTTTCGGGACGGGGTTCGCACGTCGCATTTCCGTTTCGTCGCGCCACCACGCGGCGTGAGCGCACGCCGGAGCCAACGAGGTAGGTCGGAGCCAACCGAGCCAACTTTGATGGCTCACCATAGCCGCGTTCTGCGTACTACAAGTTTGTTGTCACGAAACGAGCCTTTCAAAAAACTCACCAGGTGCACCTTAGAATATTTATTTACATAAATCATATAATTTAGACTACTTTATTGTTTCAAGTACCGTCATTTAAGAGCCATTCGTGTGCTGTAAATATCAAAACGACAAAGAATTTAGATTCTGTTTTTCGGTTCAGCATCCCTTTAAAGCGGGCGAACCTCTTCAGCATGTATTATAGTAAAAAAATATATTCTTTACTACAGCTAGGTGCAGAGCACTGGAATGATCGAGAGACTTAGAAATTGCGCAGAGAAAACCTGGTGTGTACCTCCAGTGAGCCCTTTTTGTCGTAGCAGGCCAGTATCTCGCAGAAAAATCTGAAATAAAAAACAAAGAAATGTACGGAGCACTTTTTGACATCAATAAAACGTCGTCATGAATCGCCTTCTAGTCTGCCTAAGCTGTGACTACCGCTCTTGGCACGCACATGAGGAAGTAAACACGAGGTGAAGCCATCCCGTGGGGTCAGAGTACGACCGTTTCTTACCACTTCGGAACATTATTCAATATGCTTCTCCGAGGATTCATTTCTAGCTTATGGACGGCATGTTGTATTTTCCAGAAACAACTGGTATTTTAATAAAAGAAAAAGAAAACGCAGTACAGGTCACCGCAGTCTACCATCTCTAGGGTATATCCTCGTTTCGAGCTCAAGCTAAAGGCCTTCAGAACAAGCTCCTTCCACTAATAGACCAATCTCACCAGCCAGTTTCGTTACGCCACCACTGCCGCAATGCATCGAGGGAACTTCAGCCCTTTTGCACGTCGACAACCTTGCTGGAGGTTTGCGCGTGCTGAGCCCAAGACGGCTGGAGTCGTCTGGGGCACTGCCGCCTGCCTCCCTGCGAACTAAAGTTATGGCTGCTTCACGCATGCGCCCAACGCTTCATAAGATCGGTCTATTGGTCAATCAATTTGCGATCCTTGAGGTAGTTTCTTTCTAAAGGCCTTTAACGTGCCTCTAAAACAGGGGTGCTTAAATCACCGTATTAGGTTGTGCTTCGCCGAAGCTGCGTTCATTGCAAATCGCGCAATAAGAAACAGGGTGTCTCGAAAGCTTCGAGCTTATGTAAGCGAGCGCGTTGTGACCTCTCAGAGATGTGCGGGGTGTCATAAGAAAGGCTCAACGAAGATGCCTAGAGCCATACACTTAAAGGGCCCATGAAAGGAATTTTGGGTTGGGATGAATGATTTTAAATTGGGACTTTACTAATCGCATATCGTTTAGTTGGCCAAAAGAAAGAGGCTAGAAAGTCAAAAGCCAACTTTTCGGTACGAACATTTGAAAATATAGCGGACTATTTTGTACCTTCTTGCCTTCGAAAGCTCTCCGCCTTTTCACTATGATACATCCGCGGTTCCAAAAGCGCGTCACCGGCGCCAAACTGACGTCAGCAGAGCCCAGCTCACGCATTGGACACGAGAACTGCGTCACTCGGACGTATGCGCTCGTCAACAATCAATCCGTCGACGAATATTTGGATTCGCGTTCGTGGCCAATGAGTGCCCTTACGGAACTTATTGTCACTGGGGAATGACAAGTTCTATGGTGTGCATAAAAAGCACGGTGGAAGCTAGGAGTCATCGCACCGGTGCCGAAGGAATGTCACGACCACGTGATTTCACAATTCGCATTTGAGTTGAGGATTAAGGCTAAGGAGGAAGAAGTAGGAAAATCGTTTCATGACCCCTTTAAGTGCACTGAAAACGTCCCGTAGTGATACACGTTAGAGAGTTTTAGATTAGGGTGTCCAAACGGGGTCCCCTCAGGGGGCGTCCCACTGCGCATGTGCGAAACTTACACACAGTGCGACGCCCCAAGCCGAAGGGGGGGGGGGGGGGGGGGGGGGAGGGGGCGACCCAGAGCATGGGAATAGTTCAATCTAAAACTCTCTATTCTCTGCAATGTCCGCAGACAGGATTGTCTGCGGACATCTCTCTTGCATGTGCCAAGCATGTTTGATTCCTTCATGTACCTACATGCTTCCAAGATGTCTGCCGCCACGCAGTGTTTGTATGAGCAATGTGACCGTCATACAAGAAAGAAACTCAGTCTCTCTAAAGACTGTCGTTCGTACGATCTATTCCCTCTGCGAATCAGGCGCCCATCTCTAAAGAACGCTGGTTCGCTCAGATCCCTAAGTAGAGACCCTTAATAGGAAGGAGGAAAAGCCCCGAAGCTAATAGGCATCCCGTACATCCGTACTGAAACCACCGCTCAAAACGTTCGCCTTTGAGTCGTGCCCCGCTCGTCCAAATTGGATTCTGCGGTCACTTGTTCCCAGAGTCGAAGATCCCTGCCACAATAGCGTCTCCGTTTCGGGTCCGGGTGTTAATTGCCGAGTGAGGTCCCTGCGCAGAGCGCCCCAGGGCCCGGCGTCCTCGGCGACCTTTTTGCTAGGGACCCACCGCCCCGGGAAGCTGGGGCAGCGTCCGTCTCTCCCGACGAGGACCATAAATTCGCTCGGCGCCCTCCACCAGCGTGGCAGACTCAGCAACGTAGAATGGTCGTCGTGCGCCACGTAAAAACTTTATTTATTTATTTATTTATTTTTTTTTTTTTTTTTTTTGGGGGGGGGGGGGGGTGTTAAGCTACGTGCGTGTTGTCTTCGCGTATTTATTGGGCCTCGCAAACACCACCTGTACTCGTTGTCACCTCGAGAAAAAAAGGAAGGTCAGGCGCCTTATTTATGCGCCGCACGAAGTAACTCTTTCAAGATTGGGTTGTCGGAAGAAGAAACCATGCTTTTGGCGGTTCGAAACGTGTACCCGTTGATGGAGTAACGGTAAGCTAATCTAAAATTCACTAACGTATTTTTTTAATTCACCACACGGAGGACTCAATTAGTAACTCTCCGCGAGAAACCGGACTTTTTTAAACTTGGGCTGTTGAGGTAAACGGGATCCGGTCAAAATGGTCTCGGTCAAAATGGTCCCGGTCAAAATGGTCCCGGACAAAATGGTCCCGGACAGAATGGTCCCAACTGCCAACCCGGACAAAATGGTCCCAGCGTGGCATTATTTATTTGCTGTTTGCAGGTTTTTTTGTATTTTCTACTCTTGATGGATATTAGCAGCGGCTTGTAACTCAGTGCACACAGTACGTGCAAGGGCTCCGTCCCTTGAACGACTTTTTGAGGGGTGTGGGTCATATGAATACATTTTCGTATTAGGCCTTCGCTTCAGCAGCGTCGACTTCTTGTCTCTTAAGTGGTCTATGTAATAAATACGCTCATAATAGCGAAATCAATTTTTGATTTCTTTAATATACAATGTTCAGACAGAGCGATGCTGTTTCTGAAAAATAGAACACGGTGGTACGACAGGTTCATTTAAAAAAACCACGTCAAGAACCTGTAGTACGTGTATGATAATGGTTTTTATTCCCAATATCATTTCGAAGCTCGATAGCGCTAATTTGAAAACAGGTTCTGGCGATAGAAAGATATTGATTACACGTGGAATATATCGGTAGAAATCAAAAACCTTTGAGAAATAGAGCTACATGGTATAGATAGAAGGGATTTACAATTTGTTTCAAAGATTATAATGAAAATGTTGATATTATCCTCGAACGTGTGCCAAAATAAAAGTACCAAACCATTTTGTCCTATTAAGAGCGCTCAAAGTATCGATAAATTCACCTGGGACCATTTTGTCCGGGTTGGCACTTGGGACCTTTTTGTCCGGGACCATTTTGTCCGGGACCCTTTTGTCCGGGACCATTTTGACCGGGACCATTCTGACCGGGACCATTTTGTCCTACACCCGAGGTATTCACGAGTATCGAGTAATGGAAGCCAGCGCACTCCAGTTCGTTTCACCTCAAAATCGAAATCCCACTTCTAACGCATCATGCAAAGGACTGTTTGTAGACACTGTCCGAGGCGTCTTTGTAGGAAGGTCCTGTCATATTGATCGTACAAAGGCTGCCTCCAGACATGTTCCAAGTAGACTTATGAATGAAGCGAACGTGCGTCGAACCAGTGTTGTGCCCATTACCGAAAATAAGTAACGAAATAGCATTCCTCGTTACCTTAGAAAAAAGCTAACACGTTACAGAGCTCCGTTACCATTTCAGAAATGTAACGAAATACCGGTGTCGTTACTTGCCATGACGAACGGACGTTACTTTTACGTATACTTTGTCGTTACTTTGTGTTTCACTGTTAGTATATGACAGCTGTTAGTGTAGGACTGTTAGTATGTGACTGTATAGCGTCTCAACCACAAACGTCGACACAAGTTCGTCGAACCGTCCTTGAGAAACGGGAACTTGATGCATACGGTCGATCTTCATCTACTTCAGCAAGGACGCGTCGGGAAAGTGGGTTGTAGTCTCGGTCTTTCGTTTCTTTGAACGCACCTTGAACTCTGGTAGCTTCTGCGAATGGAGGAACTGGCGGAAAATAAGAAACAAATTAGGACTGATGCGAAGCACCGCTGTTAACTTCTAGTTATGAGTGGTTGGGTACAACGAAATATTAACTAAATAAATTGCATAATGAATTAGGACAACAAAAAACGGTCTATATAAGTCGCCAATTTAAACAAATATTAAATAGGCGTGTTTATATATAGCTGCAATGATTTATTTACCCTCCTTCTGAAATATACAAGTAAACTCAATTAAGCCGTTTTCGAAGTGTTTTCGCTAGCTTACATTAATGAGCACTGTGAGATATAGCTGAAAAACTATGCAACTAACAAAACGATATCTAAAGAAAGGTGCGTTCTTTTGCCTAACAAAACTTAACCCCGACATTTTTACTCAAAAAACGTAAGTGCCATTGAAGTATAACTTTCATATTACGACGTCCCTGGTGTGCTCAGCAGCTTAAGTTTCGGCATAAAGACTAGACATGCAATCAGCAAATTGTCTTACTTCGTTTACTTCAGTTCAAACATAGCACTTAGCCCGGGCCATGGTAACGGAGTTTCGGTGGCCGTTGCCATCTTGCACGAAAAGTGAGTGGGAGATGGCAGTAAAAGGGGCTTTTATAACTGAGCATTCTAAAACGGCCTTGTTGGTTAGAGGCAGACGTTACATGACAGAGACAACTGTTCAGTACACGGACTGCTCACAAACAAAGCACCTCAAAGCCACACCGGTTTTAGTAACGGTCCGATTTAGGCTACACAAGCAACAAAACGAGGACACCGATCGCTTATTGGAACCAATAATTATAACGAAAGATGATTATGGGTGATTATAAACGAAGTATAGCGCCGGACATACTTTGGTTATAATCGCATGCGTACTCGTAGTATCTTTACGCGTGTGTATGACTAAAAAAGGTGGCGAGCGTTTATAAGTTCTTTAACCTAAGTTTCTTTTTCATGGCCAAACACCTTTTCCTTTTTTTCACGCCGGCAGCAGCAGCAAAGTAAGGGCTAAGCAGACGAAAGCCATCACTATCACTGCTACGAATGTGTCTCTCTGGATGAATGGTACAGTAGCCTTCGCACACACAACCAGGAACTGCGATAAGGAAAAGACAGGTGCAGCGTCCAGCAATAGATAATTCGTTCTTTGAATGCCAAAGAGTTGGGGGTATACTTTCTAGTGGAAGACTACGGTATTTATGTCCAACGAACTGCGATACAAAGAAGGTGCCGTCCGTGGTGGTGATACAGTCTTTCGTCTAATCTTTGAGGCGCTATGGGAGAAAGGATGCCCGGAGGATATGGTGAGAGGCGACCTTCTGAACGGGAGTCGTTCTCCAGCGACAGGCCGCACCTTTGTACCACGGCGGCAAGGATTCTAAAAGATGGTGACGTCTTTCTGGGTGACGGACGCCTTTCAATCCTGCGATAACCTTGCCACTTGTTTTAGAATTTATTTGTTTTGGAGAGAAGGATGTGACCAGCTAGAGTAGCTAAGGACGCTGAGGCAAAATCCTTTGAGCGGTGGCAGACTATAGACCTTTCCAGCGGCAGTCTCGAACGAAGCGCCCGGGCGGAAAATGCTGAGTCACTGAGCTGTGGACGCATGCGCATCATCCGATATACCGCACAGCAGACCAACAGCGCATGCTCAGAAGGCATTCCACAGCTCAGCAGACAAAGATGGCAGCGCGCAGAAGGCGCTTTTTGGAAAAGTCTATAGCCATCTGAACGGATGTCTTTTTCCAGAGAGGCGGCTGCTCCTTCATTGTACGGCGACGATGATTTTAGCAGCTTCTCTACAAAGACTGTACCAAGGACGCTTAGTGATTCCGCGCGGCGATAATCTCGCGCCTTTATAAAGCCCGGTGGTGGGAACTCTTCCGAAGGAGTTTGAAATGACGCCGTTATACATAGCTTTGTTGTACAGAATAAAAATGATTTTGTTTTCATAACAATCATGCGGCCATTTTTAATCAAAAGTAACGAGTAACGGGTAACGTAATTTGATAGGAGATACTGTAAAATAATAACGACGTTACTTTACTCGTTAGTCACTTGGAATTGTAACGAGTACGTTAGTGCATTAGTAAAAACAGTAACGCGTTACCAGTAACGTCGTTACTAGTAACGCGTTAGTTCCAACACTGCTCAAACACGCCTGGGTCGTGTCGGAAAAACAACGTGTCATGTCTACAGCGAATTCCTCGTTTTCTGCATGATGCATGCGCAGTTGACTGCGGCTTAAGTCTGAGCGCATACGTGTTCGAGCGCAATCGACTCTACGAGCCGCCAGGCCGATCAGTCATCTAGCTTCCGAAAGCACAACGTCACGGCGTCCGCCGCCTTCCCGCGCGCGCTCGTCCGTTGGTTCACCCATAGCCTCCTTTATACTCACACATCCTGGCAGTTCGACGACGGAGCCATAGAGCGCCAGGTCGCAGATCTGGAGCGCGAGGATCTGGTAGCACAGAGCATCAAAGAGCCATTTCTGGGGGAACCTGGACAAAAGCGCACACCTTTTGCAGCGGCGAGGACCCGAAACACACTTGTTCACTTGGGAGAAGCGTGTTTCGGCTTCTCACCGCAGCGGGGTGCCAGTCACGTGGCTCTTCTCTCATCCGCTGTCTGCCGCTCCACCTTTTCCATTTCGGCGGCCGTTTTTTGTGGCGATCTGCCAGGCTTTGGCGGTATATAGGAGGCTATGGTTCATCTGAGCAAGCGCAGAGAGAGCGCCGTGACGCTTTTAGTTTGCGCGTACCTGTTGTTTGTCTTCTAGCTTTGACATCGCAATAGTGAGAACGAGCGCGGAAAAATATTGTACGGGAGTGCGCGTCGGCGTCTGGCTGGGTACAACCGATGCTCGAACGGACGCTCGTCGTCGACAGATCCCCTCGCTGAGTTTGGCGCCATTCGAGTGTGACGACGTTACGTTGGGGCTGCGGAGGCTGTTCACGAGCTTCGGTCATTCTAGAGGGTGTCTCAAATAGCGGCCAGTCTCTTTAAATCGACCGCAAAAATCGGTTTCTTCACCTATCGCGCTACGATTTTGTGCAACGTTGCCCACAGGTGGTGCATGTTTTCCATAAAATATGCGAAGGGCGAACATACCTGAGGAAAAATTAATATAAGAGAAATGCTTAACTCCTACTGTTTGAAGACCGGTAGCTTCGCTGCGTTTCCATAGGAGTTAAAACTTTCTCTGTTTTTATTTTTTCCTCAGGTAAGTTCGCTCTTTGCGAATTTTATCGAAAAAATGCTCCACCGGTGGGCAACGCTGCACGAAATCGTAGCGCGATAGGTTAAGAAACTGATTTTTGCGGTCGATTCAAAGAGCCTGGCCGCTATTTGAGACACCCTGTAGGTGCTGGTGCTGTACTCCTAATGGGTTCAACTGACGCCACGAACCGTCAAGCCAATCGTGGCAACACCAAAACTGCATCGTCACGGTGCTCGTCCTCCTTGTGCGACTGCTATGAACATTGGCTTCAATCTGGACACTCGATGCAAAAGTTGGCCAGGAATCCAGCGGCCGTCATTGGCCGGCGAAGCGTTAGATCTTGACGCCGGCCAATCGCGGCAGTCGAATTCGTCGAATTAGTCGAGTGCCCGGATTAGAGCTCCAACTCAACCAATCACGCGGAGAGAAAAGCGCGGGATTCTGGCACATTCATTGGACGTGATTGGTTCAGCCGGTCATAGAAGACAGATGAAGGCAACTCGTGCCATGAGGATACATCTTTGGCATTGCTTCATTGGCTCCTTCGGGATCTTTTTGTGGCTGCAGTCGAATTTAATGTGAACGCAGTTTATACACTCTAAAAAATGCCTGCGCGTCTACTTAGCCGCAAAGCAGTGGAAGAGCCAACCTCTGCAATCTACGAAATCAGCTCAGCGAACGACGAGGCGGAACATCTGTTTAGGCTTCAAAATTAAGTCTGCGCTGTGGCATTGCAATTGCAAGTATGACGCTTTGCATTGCGTAATGCCACAGCGGAGACTTCATTTTTAGGTCTAAACGGATGTTCCGCCTCATCATTCGCTGAGCTGATTTTGTAGATCGCAGAGATTGGCTCTTTGAGTGTTTTGCGGCTAAGTAGACGCGCAGGCATTTTTAGAGTGTATCTCGACGGATGGTAAAGAGAAAAACAGTCAATCAGCCGGATAATTATAACGCGCGCGTTTATTAGCTTTATAATTAAGTGATTTAGGCTCATGCCGCAATTGCAGTTTGGACAGCGTTTTATATTAAACTATTTTACAAAACTGGTCAACGGCGATGCTTTTTTTTTTTTTTTTTTTTCAAATTCGTTGGCACCAGATTTTAAAACTGGGCACAGGAAGAGCAGTCGTGCTCACAATGATGCTCGAAAAAGTGATGCACGCGTTGTACTGGACCAATCCCTGCAGGAGCCGGGATAACTGGAAATGTTATCGCTTACAGAGATGCTAGAGACACGCACTAAAGCACTAGTACTGTCTCAATCAGATTCTCTAGACTCAATTTCAATTCAATTCATCTTTATTGACTCCAGTTTGGAGAAGGAGAAATGGAAAAAAAAGCTACACTGCGTAGCTTGACAGGTCCCATGCCTCCCGTACAGGCTTGGGCAGAGTAGTCGACACTTGCAAAAAAAAAAAAAAAAAACAGAAACAGACAGAGCATGATACAGCTTTTGATATCATGAACAGAACAGAACTTCTAAAATATTATTCCTTGTTAAAACACAATGATCGAATTTGGTTATTTGACATATTTTGTATGGGAATATTGTTTTTAACTAGTTCATTAATGGTAGATGCTACAGAATACTGGAGCATTTAAAATCCGTAATTTGTCCTGGGATGTGGCACTCTCTAGTGCTCTGGACTCCGCATATAATAAAACGAAGAGTTTTTAACCAGAGAAGCTATGTGAAGGAATGATTTGTTATTATAATAAATACTATCTTTATATTTATGGATTAATTTCTGTGAATATAACTGAACAACCCGCGATAACCTTAAATTTTTAGAATAAAATATCGGCATGAATATTATATGGTACATTGGCTACAAAACGTAAGATATTTTTTTTTTGTGCGATGTATGATCTGTCTAGGTTTAATTTGGTCGTATGGCCCCATACAAGCTGGCAGTACTTTAAATGTGAAGCGAGCAATGTGTTATATAAAATTCTGGTAAACAAAAACGATGTTTATAAACTATACCTGTTATTTTTGATAATTTAAACATAAAATGTTATATGTGTTCGTTTCAACTCATGTTTTTTTTTTATAGTATTTCACCGTTGGAACAACTTGCATTGTAGATGTCTCTTACTTTAGTGGTATAACTATTTTACACAGAAAACGTTTAGGGCGAAATAGAACGGCCTTCGCTTTATTGCTATTGATTTTTAACGAATTTGCCATTGCCCACGAACTAAGCACATTGAGGAAAACTATTCACTCCAGATGAAATAATATTTATGTCCGTTCCTTGAAAAGAAAATGCTCGTATCGTCCGCATACGTTATTATCTGGGCATTACGTGAAATATTTATGATGTCGTTAATATATAGGTTGAATAAAATAGGTCCTAACACACTTCCCTGTGGTGCACCTGCCTGTAGTTGTTTTAGATCAGAGAAGTGGCCATTGAATTGGCCGCCAGTGAATACTCCCTCCAGCGCGAGCTTTCTCGTCTTGAAAGCGGAACAGTGCTCGCGCAGCTACACGAAGCCAAAGCGCGGCGAAAGACAACGCGTGCGTCATGAAGGCACAGAGGCACCGAGGAAGCCGCAATGACATCGCAAGTTTTTTTTTTTTTTTTATATTGTCAAAAAAAAAAAAACACCCCGTCCTGCGACGTGCCGGGATCGTCATAAACGCAGCTCTCCCCACTAAAAGTGGCTCCTCCAGCATTCTGAAACACTAAGTGAGCCGTCAACGGTTGGAGTGACGGAGCGTGGACGGCACCATGTTGAAGACAGGGCCGCGGTATCACGGTAAGGTGACCACGGTAAAGGCTGGTTCACGCAGACCCGTTTTCTTACGTTACGTTTCGTTACGAAAGATTATGTCCAAGTCACCGGGAAATCTGTGCTTCGTATTAAGCGTGGCTACCCGTTCAAGGAGACAGCCTGGCATGCGGCATTCGAGACACGAATGTTTCGGTGACGACGAGCTAGGACGGTGAGTTACCGTGGCAACCAAGGACACAAGGCTCGTCGTAAAGTAACGTAAAGAGTTGAGCTCGCTTCAACTTGTGCACAGAACCGTTTTCTTACGTTACATACAAGTCGCCGAAACATTCGTGTCTCGAATATCGCGTGCCAGGTATACCTCCTCGAATTGGTAGCCACGCTTGATACGAAGCTCATATATCCCGGTGGCTTGTACGTAAGCTTTCGTACCGTAACGAAACAAATCAAAGTTGTTCAAACCAGTCTCAACGCGTTTCAGGCACGTGACGCCGGTACGAGTCGGGCGTGCGCAGTCGGGCCCACGGTAACGGTAATACGGTAACGGTAGTACGGTAACGGTTTGCTAAAAGTCTCTAATATTTTGTTTGCGTAGCTAAATCGGAATGTATGCGAGTGTTTTTCAGTGCCTCACTTAATCAGTTGTCCTTACCAGCAGGTTAGTAAACCGCTAGAGTAGTTATTGTATTTAAATCAGGCGACAAATTAGATGCCGGGAATTACAGACCTATTTCTTTAATAAGCACATGTTGCAAGTTACTTGAGCGCCTAATCGCTAACCATATATCTCGTTACCTAGAGTCAACCAACTTTCTTGTCAAGAACCAACATTGATTTCGTAGAAACGTTTCCACAACGACTCAGCAAATATCTGTAGTTCACGATTCTGCAGCCACGATCGACAATCGACACCAAATTGACGCAATCATTTTAGATCTGTCTAAGGCGTTCGATCGCGTGCCTCATAATCTGCTTATTGATTGATTGAAAGAAGCGGGACTCCCTGATAGGTCTGGTTTGTTGGATACAGGCCTATTTAGAAAACCGCTCTCAATTCGTTGAACGTGATGGCTCTAACCGCTCAATCACACTGGAAGCGGATCCGCGTTCCCAAAGCGGTTGCGAACGCGGTTGTATAAAGATCCAGTACAATTGCATGCGCATTTGATGACATAAAATGCGCGTGAAATTGTACAGGATCTTTATACAACCGCGTTCGCCACCGCTTTGGGAACGCGGATCCGCTTCCAGTGTGAATGAGCGGTAAGTTTGAAAATTTACAGGTTTTGTCTGGTGTTCCACAGGGCTCCGTGCTTGCACCGTTACTTTTTTTTTTATTTATATTAACAACATTTCCATAGATATTGATAAATGTGTTAGTGTAAAATTGTTCGCGAATTACTGCGTAATGTATACTCTTGTCAAAAATTCATCCTGTCAGACTACATTGAATGAAAACCTTTGCAAATTTGCGGATTGATGCGACCTTCAAAAATGAAAATTAATTTCCCTCAAATCGTCTCAATGACACTGAAAAAAAAAAAAAAAAACTCTTTCCTACATTTACCATATTGGCAGTCAGTGCATTCAAGAAGTTTCCTCTGTGAAATACTTAGGTCTCACAAACAAAAACAACCTCAAATGGGACCAGCTCATCAACAACATATGTGCCAAAGTGTTAAGAAAGCTATGCTTTCTTCGAAGAAAACGCAAAGGGCGTCACTCGGCTTGAAGCTTATCGTTCTCTAGTTCGCCCAGTCCTAGAGTACGCCTCAATTGTGTGGGATCTGTACTTTATAAAAGACATTGCGGAGGTGGAGCGGATCCAACGTCTTGCTGCGAGATTCATTCTATCAGACTACCGCACTTTATCATCAGTAACTAACTTGTTAAAGCAGCTAGAGCTTGAACCGCTCCACGTTCGCCGACAAATATCTAGGCTGAAGTTTCTTTACCTACTTTATAACAATTCACCTGGGCTATCAAGGGACACCTATCTTCCCCCTGTGCCACAAAGATAAGCTCGACTAAATCACTCCAGTGTCATATGCCCATACTTTGCCAGAGCTAACTCTTTTCAGAAGTAATTTTTTCGTAACACATTTGAACAATGAAACTGCTTGCCGTCATTGCTTGCGGAATATTATGATGTCAACCAATTCGAAGATCTTTTGATTAAACTACTTTTGTAACCCTCACCTGCTTGGGCAGCGCTGCTGCCTGCAGTATATGTAAATAAATAAATAAATAAATAAATAAATAAATGAGACCTTGGCTGACGCTCGCTTCGGCCGACTTTCTGTGTGTATACGAAAACATTTTATGGGAAGTTTATAAAGAAGTGCAGAACAATGCAGAACATATGAAGGTGTCGTAACCGGAGGCGTAGATTTGCTGAGCTCCATATTTTGCGTGTGTTGACGACGGTTTTTGTTTTGGTTTTTATAGCAGTAGCATTATTTGCACCGCTCTGCGAAGGGCTCGATCGCTTTGGATTGGTTCGCACAGCAGCTCTGATGTCTTCAGTCGCTCGCTTTTTCTCTGACGACCTTGTCGAGACTTCTTCAATACCGTCATCAAACAAAAGAAACCGTGCTCGGCGTTGTCTGCTTCCGTATTATTCGGAGACCGTCTGCCACGGGGGAGGAAGCGGGAACTGCGTAGAAGCAGCTGAAAAGCCATGCTTTTTTTGCTGTTCAGTAGGCGCTCCGAGATGTCCGACTCGAGTGACTCCGTTCGGAGCTGAGGGAGCCGCCACTGAACGCGCCCAACGAAGACATTGAGAAGCGTCTGACCCAGCACGCTGCCTTGGGGGACCCCAGGGTTGACCACCAATCTGGGGGGACCCCAAATTGGAGCCAGCATTTGAACTCTGCGCCTCCCAATGTCCGGTCGGGTGTGCTCAGCGCTACACCACTCCACCTTAATTTTCTGGCGTTTCCTGTCTGTCTTATGAATTCACAAGAAACAAAATGTACCCAATAAGAGCTGTTCTGGAAGCACACGCCACCCCTAGAACACCTCTGATTGGATAATTTAATTTCTTGTGCATTATTAAACAGATAGAAAACGCCAGAAAGCCAAGGTGGAGTGGTGTAAGGTGAGGATGAAGGTATTGTGGTAGAAGCCCATTTTTGCCTCTCTGCGATTCATTTCAATAACAGGGCCCCGGGGCTCTCCCGGGTTACCCTGTTGCCTAAACGTCACTGTAAGGGTGCCAAGTCACCTACGAGTGGAGAGATGAGCTCTCGAGGGAGCAGTACGACGGCATTTGATGACCAGGTTTATAAGAAGACATCGGAATCCTCTAACTACAAGGTTATACTTCCAAGACTACCGCAAGGTATGCCCGTCACCAACTCGCTACTCTTACATGCTGACATCACCGGAAGGCCATACAAGGCAAGCTACTTCAAGGACTCGATATCTTGTATTGTTGATCGGAAGGACGTCCTGGGGCCCTATGTTGCGCTTTTTGGACTCCCTCGGCGACTAGGGAGAAGGAAGTGACGTCAACAACGCAGCAAACCCAGATTAGATGTTGATTGGTGAGAGTCGCTGATGACGAATTTCCGCAGAAGAAAACAAAGCTCACTTTTTTTTGTTTTCTTCTGCGGAAATTCGTCATCAGCGACACTCACCAATCAACATCCAATCTGCGTTTTCTGCGTTGTTGACGTCACTTCCTTCTCCCTGGTCGCCGTGGGAGTCCAAAAAGCGCAACATAGTAGGGTGACCATATTCCTCAAGGTAAAAAAAAACAAAAACGGGACGCTCTAGTTTAAGAGGGAGAGGGGTGGGGTTACAAAAGTGAATTTGTGTTACTATGAGCACATTCTTCCGGAGTCGGACAAGTGACTTTCGTCGTTAGTTTTACAACTGTTTTATTGTTTTAAAACGGGGCTGTCCTGCCCAAAAACGGGACACAGGGCCCTTGGGCTTGGGCCAGTATTAAATGAGCCACGTATGGATGGCGACCTTCAGAAATGCTGCTGCAAAGCTCAAGATCAAAGCTTATGAGGAGTTCATTATCAAAGGAAAAAAAGTGCATAATAATCGATCCACGCAAAGAAGAGATCAAGCTAAAGCTTTTATAGCAGCCCATTTATATACCAGACTGCAAGGTGAGGAAGGTTCTATAGCCATTCAGGACAGTCGAGGACATGAGAAAAGAAACGCGGATAATTTTAGGACTCGAGGATCTCGAAACAGCAACCAGAGAAGTGACCCTCGTCCCGAAGCAGGACCTGACGGTTGGCAAGATCCCGCACCTCTTGAACGTGTGCGGGTCCAATACGCTTGTCGTCATCCCCGGAAGACGACCGCTCTGCCTGAGGTGCAAGGGAGTCGGGCGCATCCGCGTGCACTCCTCGCTGCACGTAGTACTCGAGATTAGGTCACACAAATAAAGAATGTGTAGTGACGTACACATTTGAGGCGTTCCAGAGGAACGCAACACCGGAGGCTGATCATAGCGAACAAAGCATAGACCTGGAGGCAATGTTCAGCGCGGAAGTCGAACGGGGGATGACCCAGCGATCCAGAACAAGAACCCCCTTGCAGCCTCAACGAAAGCTCATCTAAGGAACAAGGGTGCAACGTAAGCACGTCCCCAGCACCGCACCCAGAAACAGGAGAGGCTACTGCGCGCAAAGAAAAAGGGCTGACAAAGCAATCCCTGCAATCCAAGAAGGTGGCCGAGACTAAGGAGGAAGAACATA
Organism: Ixodes persulcatus; assembly: GCA_013358835.2. NCBI lineage: Eukaryota > Metazoa > Arthropoda > Arachnida > Ixodida > Ixodidae > Ixodes > Ixodes persulcatus. The sequence goes on from JABSTQ010009284.1 coordinate 282,028, forward strand.
ATTACGAAAGAGGCCAGGTTTACGTCAGCTAGGACTTGACGGAAGAACCCCAAGCCATAAATATCCTACCGAACTCTACCAATCCGCAAATACGGCTGGAACCCAAGGAGCAGCGGGTGAAACCCAAATTCAACGTCCGAAAAACAACCTCCCCGGCAGCTTCCGAACTCGACCCAAAGCCCTCCTATGGTTCCCCCTTGTGACGTCATTACCTTGCAAACAACAAGTTCGATGGTGTTTGTAAATAGCATGGTGGAAGCTTGAAATCATTGCGCTCTCAAAGGAACACTGCCAACACCATCAAAATTAAAGTTATTTCATTCCTCTTATTTCCGCCGATGATAATCTTTTTCTGACGTCATAGTCAGCGTTCGGCCAATCGTGGAAGGCCGACCACAGCGACGCTTTCGGTCGCGCACGTCGCCAATAGGAGCCCTCTCACGACCACCTAGATAAGTCCCTTTACAATTTCCACCATAAATGTGCGAGGAATAAATTCGAGAAAAAAACAATACCATCTTTTTCGTTCTTCACAAAAATATGACAGTGACATTGTAACCCCGGAAGAAACAAAATTATCTGAACAATACACCTTATTTTCGGGATGCAGCTTGTGATAGGATATCTACGATCTCTTTCACTGTCCTGCTGTTGACTACTCTGCAGGGTGTGCAATTCTGTTTAAGAAAGATCCAAAGTACAAAATGTGTAGTATTCTCAAAGGCACTGACAGTGGTCCTCTAATGGTAGCTAACATTATTTTACAAGATCAGCCGTCGCGCATAATTGTTGTATACGGAAACAATAAGGCAGCGAAGAGGGAAAGGTTTTTTGTCAAGCTAGAATTCATGCCAACAGAAGATTTATAACGCGATTCTCCTTGGGGACTTCAATTTTGTATTAAATAAGAAAGACAAAGTTCCATCCCCAGCCATTGTAGATACAAGCGCTGAAACCTTAAAATCACTGGTTCAAGACTGCGACCTGACAGATTTCGCAGCAGATCACGCACTCTGTTTCACACACTTTCAATGGCATGCGCATGCACGTTTAGATAGAATATATATATATATATATATATATATATATATATATATATATATATATATATATATATATATATATATACGGGTCAGTTCATACCGCACTAAATAACTACAACGTGATCCCTGCATTCTTTCTGATCCCTGCATGGTCCACGTGATTGTAGGTATAAAGACACCCCAGAACAATAGAAAAAAACCGTCTTGGTCACTTTGGAAACTGAATGAAAGTCTCCTTGAAAATGACGACTTTAGAAAAGGCGTCGAATCAGCGCTAGAGATATTTGAATGCACCAATGAAGGCTGGTGTCAGAAATAGGACTTTTAAACTGGAGATATGAAAAATTGCAATAGAAATATCGTTTATTGTTGCGTGTCATGAGAAAATACGAGAAAGATGTCTGAACAATGACATCATTTACCTCTACCGTTTGAAGTGTTAAGAGTCCGGAAAATACAAGGATGACGTAAATAATAGCACAAATTAAAGAAAGAGAGAAAAAAAAAACGCTATGAAGGGGCTAGTGTAAAAGCGCGTACTTTGCCATTAATGGAAGGAGATCAACCAAGAGAGATTCCAGAACGTGGAGATATGTATTAAGAAGAAACGGGTAATGACATTAAACAAAAACGGTCACGTACTGAACGATGAGAAAGAAATGGAAGATGACTTTGTTTCGCACTACGAAAATTTATTTGCTTCAAGGCCACATTCTGTACCCACCCAAATGAAAGACTATCTCTTAATGGAGCTACCAAAACTTGAACCAGATATGACTAGGCTTCTAAATACTCCTGTTGACGTGGCTGAAATAAGTGAATATAAAAAAAAAATGAAGACGGGAACGGCCCCAGGACCAGACGGTTTTCTAGCCAGTTGTTACAAAAATAGTGCAAGAAACTTGCAACAATACTCTTAAATGTTTTTAAGGAATCATACCAAAAGAAACGCTTACCTACACAGTTTCGGAAAGCCCACACATTACTGATTTCGAAGTCTAAAGAACTAGACAAGAGTCAACGAGAAGATGTTTATCAACCAATAAATTAAGCTTACTAAACTGCGACTATAAAATTTTAGCGGGTATTCGCCGTGCGTTTACAAAGCGTGATAATTTTTTTGATTGGAGACCATCAGACGTGTTTCATCAAAGGGCGGAATATACAAACGAACCTCCACATCGTCCGGTCTATAATACTGATAGGCCAACGAACACAAGAATCAGTGGCTATTCTACAACTTGATCTGGCTAAGGCCTTCGATAGAGATCACCACTTCCTTATTTTTGATCTCGCACAAATGCAAGTAGGAAAAAACGTCATGCGTGTAATCAAACTTTGTTATACTGGAATTTCAACGAAATTAATTGTTAACGGAGATAATGCATAGAAGTACAACGCTCGGTTAGACAAGGATGTCCCATGTCACTGCTTCTTTTTGACCTCTGAGCCTCTCTGCAGAAACATCATAAACGATAACAAGGTTCAAGGTTACCGCCTTCACAGCTACGAAGTCAAGCTTTTTGCCTAAGCTAATGACCTTGTGAATGTGTATTCCAACAAGCCCAGCATAAAAAAGCGATGCCATGTGTGTTTCTAAATACCGCGCCCTGTCTGGTGCGTCAGGAAACATGGACACAAGTTGTGGCTCGTGGTGCGGAGAGTGCGGATGGACACCATCTACATTTGAAGACATAAAATTGTCTACAGCGAAGCCAAAGTTCTTAGGTGTCCCGTTCAGCGCAATGGAGAATTCCAAGACTATGTGGGAAACAGTAACAAAAAAAGAAAACCCGTAAAATTAGCTGCAAATATGTGGAGCTTAAGATATCTTTCTTTTTTTGGAAGAGCTGTTGTATGCAACATTTTCCCTTTGTCAAAGCTAATGTGTCTTCTGCATGTTATACATTGGTGAAGTACAACGGTCAATGCATTAAACGGCTTCGTTCATTTGGAGGTCAGCATACGAGCCAATGAGAAGATCAAACTTGTTTCGAAGAATTCACGAAGGAGGACTTAGTTTAGGTCATATTTTTGTTAGGCAACTAATTGCCAGATGGAAATTTTTTGCACAGGAACAGCATCCTTTTTAGAGTTGTGCAAGCATTTCCTCTTGGCAAAATATAGGGCAACACCAGGTGACGATGGAAGAAGCACATGTGCTTTAATAACATTAAGAGGATTTTATAGGGAAGTAGCGGACACATTAGACTTTCTAAGAACAAGGTTTGACCAAGCCTTTTTGGGCCCGTGCACTAAAAAGAAGCCAATCGGACATCTTCTAGTTTCATTGTTCCCAGACCCCATATTTTGTGTTTATCCCTACGAGCCTCCACTAAATTGAAAACCGGATGTTTCAAAAAGAGTTAAACTAATGCCGATACCACCGAAGTGTAAAACTTTCTTTTACCAATTTTACTCTCGTACTATAACTGCAAAAGAGTGGCTCGACACTCGTGGGATTGAAACATACGCAAGCACTGATTGCAGACTTCGCAAAGTTACCGCAACTTCACCCATGCTTTTATTCTTTATGAGGACGCTGTATTCTTTGGGGATGTCTTCAAACGGACGCTGAAAAAGGACTTTGAATTCGAAGAGGAAAACCTTCGCTACTTGCATTTCGCCAAACATATCGATACCATTCAAGACATTTGAGTAGTTCTAGGTCTTTACAGTTTGTGGAAAACACGTAAAGTGGATAATGAAGCAGGTGTCGCAAAGCCATCCTGGGTAAGTTTTAAAAAAATATTGCCATTCAAGTAGGTCAATGCACATTGGCCCGCTGTGATAAAAGTGATGAATGGAAAGACGTTGTAAAAAATATCAGTCGTTCCCTCGATATTATATATCCATGACAGCACCAGTCGTTTTAGAAGAATTATTGGCACCTTCCTTTTTTTTGATGAGCGTTGCGCTTTCGTAAAGCACTGCGATTGTATAATTTAACGGAAATGTAGCGCGCTACCTGTATATAAGGTAGCACATTAGTTGTATAGACTAATGTAAAATAAATCATAGTTGTTCTTAAAAAAAAAAACAAGGTGGGGTGATGTAGTGGTTAGCACGCCCGACCGGACATTGGGAGGCCCAGAGTTGAAATCCTGGCTCCGCCGTTTATTTTGGCTTACGGCGGTTTCGTAAAACATTTATTGATTCGATCAAGTACGGTTCATTCATCTGCATATTTTCGATTATTTCTTCTTTGGAGACCAATTGGCTCGTTGAGTGCCATCAGCCACGAAGACGTCGCCCGTTTACAGCCTATTGTAGCCACTGTTGTAGGCGTTCAAGCGCACTTTGTATTTCGCCGCCCCGCATGGGGAGTGGGCTCATGGTCAAGTTGTTTGCTATGTAGAAACGAATACCTTGCTATTATAATTTTTTTTTTTTTTTGCGTAAGTGATTTGTTATGTTTTTTTGTTTTTTTTTCTTTTCCAGTTCTCAGCTTTTTTGCCGCAGCGATCTGTCCTCATTTGTAAGTCCTCTCCTGACGAAGCCGAGTCTCTTGGCCAAACTGTTGACTAAACTTCCGCTGTTGTTTCTCACCGGGCGTTTTTTCACTTCGTAATATACCCTTCGGCCCCTTGGTTCCTATGCCACCATGCCCACTATATGTATGTATATATATATATATATATATATATATAACGGGCATGGTGGCGGGAGGCCGAAGGCGTGGGTATATCTGGGAAGAAAAAAAATATATACTATATATATATATATATATATATATATACAGGGTGTTTTTTTTTTAAGCTTAACAGATTTGTTTAAAAAAAGCCGTTAAAGTTACACTTATGCCACTTGTGGAGTTAAGTTATACGGCCAGGGGGACACATTATAGGGGGCTAATCGTAATGATCAGGTGGCTAATTAATTAGAATTTGTTAATTAACTTTCTAATTAATGAAAATAGACATATGGTTCCAATTAGAAACTTTCTCAGCGTCATCGAAAACCCCTAAATCAGTGATTTTCAGAAAGACTTTGAGCGCGTGAGAAGCGTAGTAGTGCACTAAAGTTATCACTCGTGAAGCAGGTACAAGGCTGGGGCTAGATAAGAGACAGGAAAATTGCGCGGGCGCTTTATCGCAACCTCTAGCTTTGTACCTGCTCCACGAGCGGTAACTTCAGTTCACTACTACGCTTCTCACGCGCTCAAAGTCTTTCTGAAAATGACTGATTTAGGGGTTTTCGATGACGCTGAGCAAATTTCTAATTGGAACCATATGTCTATTTTTATTAATTAAAAAGTTAATTAACGAATTTTAAGTAATTAGCCAACTGATCGTTACGATTAGCCCCCTATAATGTGTCCCCCTGGCCGTATAACTCACCTCCACAAGCGGCATAAGGGTAACTTTGACGGCTTGTTTTAAACAAATCTGTTAAGCTTAAAAAAAAACACCCTGTATATATATATATATATATACTATAAATTTAAGATAAAAATGTAATCGTCTGGCAATGCTCGTCTCGGCTTACGAGGAGTCGCCCACTAATGAAAGCTGACAAGTAATGAGCACTATATGCCTGGTATCACTGTCAGAAAGGTGCGGTGTTGCTCGTAACACTACATTTGGTGATCAAGGTATCACAGACATAGTGGATATGTGGCGGCTAACCTAGCCAATGCCTGGGAAACACCGCTGTAAGAGAACACTGACATGGTGCTTCAGAAATCTACAAGGCTACCAATTTGGCGTGTATGTTGTAAGGAGTTCTGCCGGATCATGGTGCCCGATCATGGAACTTGAAGATAGTATAGCGCGAACTAAAAACAAAATACCGACGATGTATTGTGACAATGATGGGACTGGTAACGTAATAAAAACTCATGCTAGGTTCCACTTTAGTGGTGAGCTTGGCCGGATATGTGGCGATAGACAATGCTGGTTACGTGAATAACAGCGTCGTAAAATCAACGTGGCACGCTAGGCCCTTGTTAAGCACTGCCTTGCGTGACTTGGATTCATAAGTAAGTGGCAGAGTGACATTGCACTGACAAAGAAGAAACCTGACGCCTTTAGCTCCGCGTTGGGTTCCAATTTATGACTAAATATCGGTTACACAAGGAAAAGGAGAGACACAGTGCATATCGCTGCATCTCTGACAGCCTCAGACCCCGGTACGAGGCCGCGCCCAAAGGGGGTCAAAATCCCAAAAGGAATCGGTGACCGATTGTGCTATCTCATCCCAGCTCGGAGCACGTAAAGCGAAAGCCTGCTGTGGTGCAAAACCTAGGCATGCTAGGTTCAATCCCCACTCTTGCCTGTTTCAATCTGGATGAGCATCGTGCCGCTATCGCATGATGCACGTCGAAGACCCCAGGCAGGCGGTCGTACCGCAATGGCTACATTTCCCACGTACTACGTAAACTAGCGTTGCTCCACCTCGAAAGCAGACCGACCGTAGACACCATCTAAACACGAACGCCTACTCTGATTCGGTTTGGATGTTCACAGACCCCAGTCCAAGCGTCGAGTGCAACTCTAAGACACGGTCAAAAAAAGAAAACTTGACGTTTTGACCCCGCGTTGGGCGCCAATTCGTGACCGACCATCAGTCACACGAAAACGCGGAAAAGAACGAACGTGCACAAGGCTGCAGGTTTGACAGCCCCAACCAGAGAAGCGACGCGAAGGGGCGCCCAGACCCCGGGCCGAGCACCAGCAGCCCGGAGCCCATCGCGGTTGGAGGTCGTCCCCCCGCGGCGTGCCCGTGGCGGCGCCGCAGGATGCGCACTGGGTCAGTGGCACCGGAGAAACGCCGCTGACCCCATTGCCCAGAAATCCGGAACGGCGGCGGCGTCGGCTCCTTGTTTGCCGCCCGGCCGAGGACGTTCACCTGGCATTGAAAACGAGTGCAACGCCCGCCGGGAGGGAAGGAAGGGGCCCTCCGCTGCCGGGGCACAGCGCTGCCGGCGACGACCGACGCTCCCATCCTCCTCCTCGCAGCTTTACCGTTGCGGGCCCCGTTAGCCTCAGCGCCAAACTGGGCGACGGGGTTACCCGGTGGCCAGCGCCAATGGGGCCCTTCCAGTGCCATCGCGTGATCCTTCCCTTCCAAGTTGGGTTGTTTCGGAGATGCTGGGGTAACGTGGTGCGTTCGGGTTGGCGGGACTGGCTGCGAGCGGTCGGTAGCCTTGGCCTCGAGTCGGACGGGGTACGGGCGATGGAGCTCGAGGACGGCCTCCTTTGGCGGACACGGCTACGCTGGGCCGTTTTCGCCGGGCGAGCGCCGGGGCGACGCACTGAGGGAAGAAAAAAGAAAACAAAGAGAGGAACGAAGTAAAAGAGAGGCAGTTGTCTCACGCGTTGCGTTTCGATTTCCCCGAAAGGCGCCGCGTGCGGCCCACGTTACGTTGTTCGGGAAAAATCCAGGGTAAATCCCGATTTGAGAAGCTGCGAGCTCGCACATGCTTTGCTGCTGCTAATGCGCGTTTTGTGTGTGTGCCTATGCAAATCATGCTTCCTGGTTACACCGCGAACGTGCCTGTTATTCGTAACTGCACGCGTGAGTGTGTGATCGCTATAATTGTGCGTGAGTTCGTGTGCTTTCGTGTCCCCCCTCTTTGATCTGAATCATCATGGTTGTTGGAAGTACGCACGTGACAGATTTTTGATGAGTAATGTCACCTGTCTGATTGCGTCAAACGCGGACGATAGAACGTTTGCTCATAGAGCAATGTCTCATTATATGAACGCCTCGTTTCCCCAAAAATTCATACATAATGTGAGTTGACCGTAATAAACAAAAATGCGTGTACTTACCCAGTTCGCCCGCTTTGTCTATATAGCGAGCTACCCATATTAACGGGGTCTATATTGACGACACGTAACTATATAAAATACTGTATGTGTGGATATGTGATCATATTCCAGCGTGTGCACTCGTTTATATCACTTCGATGATTGTCCTCATACGCTCGCATGTGCGATGATTTCCACGTCATACGGCGTGAATATGCCCGTCTGATTGCGTGGCATTTCGGTGCGTGTCTCGTTTGGGTCCGTCGGTGAGTTGTAGCGAGCTTCGAACTGCCTATCAACGGGACCGCGAGTGTTCTGAAATCGTTCCGTCACTGTTTTCCATAAATTTAACCAGATACCTTTAGGGAGGTCGTTTCTGAGCATGCGTTTATGCTCGTGCGGTAGTACACTCTGGCGGGAAATGAGAGCAGCGACGACTGACACGCAAAGGTCAGCCCAACCGCTTTGACGAGAGAACCGGGGGTCATTGACCTAAGCGCGAATCCAGGTCCAAGTGACGGACTCTTTTCTCGCAGATGCAGTCACGCTGGTCATACACCATACAAAAGACCCGGCGTTCGCTGCAGATACCATGGCATCTGCGGACAGGTCCAGAGCATGATCGAAGCTTGCTTGCTTCGTACATGCTTCCAACCTCAGACAGTTACTGTATTGCCAATGGGAGCGTCATTTCCAGGAAGTTCTCAGACAGCGTCTACCGGCTGTATGACGTATTAGCGGCGTGACCGCGGCTTAATAGTGGCAAATGCCAACAATCCGAATGGGACGAACAACTTGACTGTAGTCCCCTTGGCCCGCCTCCCTACACCTCCTCGATAGCGAGGCCTTGTTGCTTCTACGTCACCTACCGGAGGCCAGGCGCGGGAAGCGGATTGGACCCGAGTGCGGCGTCAGCGCTCGGCTCGGACTCGTGTCCTCACTCGGGTCCAATCCGCGCTGACCTCCGATGGATGACGTAGAACATCGAACGCTACGGCCTCGTTACCCAGGAGGTGTTGAGCCAAAGCACCACGACGGGTTATCTGGTGGGCCTTGTCTTTAGCTTTACGGTTTCGCACGACGTCAGGTTCGTCAGTCGTCGCTTTTCCGCCTATTGGGAGGGCGAGTGCACCCGGACTTTTGCGCTATTTCGCGGATGTATGTCTGCGCTACTTGTGAAATGTACCCCGGGACGTTCCTAATATTCATTTCGTTTGTTTCGTTCGCTTTGTAGTCTCGTTTTATATTCTTGCGTACATTGGTATACACATTTTCATGTTCTTTCAAAACCCTAGAGTGGTATAGGTGCGCGAACAGACGGGATGACCTTTCGTCCCTGCCGCTCTATCTGACACTGCCGGAGAACGAATTCGTAAATATATAGATCGACACGAAGGGATAAGGACCTTTGTCCACCTTCTACCGTTCCCTTAGTAAGGAGTCGCAAAAAAAAAAAGGTATATATAGAACACAAGTAAAAGTTGCATCGTTACTTTGTTTGGTAGCTGCGAATACCCGATAAAGTATTAAATATTTATAAGAGACAGGGCAGCTGGACTAGTTGGCATGGGTTCATCATGCAAATGCGCGAATGTTACACGGACGGATTAAAGAAGTGTAAGAAACGAGCGCTGACTAACAACTGAGGGTTTGTTCTGAATAAACCGCGAGAAACATAAAAAAATACACACGACTTTCTAATCATGATGGAATGGCGCCTGCGAATCACAGAATTGGGTGCTATCGATTATACAATTCCATGGGCGATCTTCCTTGATCTAAAAATTCTATATACCTCCCTGTCCATCAATGCCAAGGAAGCCCGACTCAAGCAGGTTGTGCCTTCCTGTTTTATTATGTGAGCCTCTACAATCACGCGAGCCTTTTGGTCGCTGCGTTTATACAGCACGATGGCACTTTCTAGACAAGGTCTGCATGAGCAGTCACGGTAGTGCAATGCCAAATGTGAGCAGGCGGTTCTTGTTAACGAACTGCGGTGCTCCCGGAGACGAATTTTGAGGTAGCTGCCCGTTTGCCCGATGTACACCTTCAAGTACGTGAAGGGTATGTGTATAGGATGCCTTTTTTTTGCATGTACACGAACTCGAGGAAACTGTTCAAAATGGTAGCTTGGGCGTGTTGGTAAGGCATGATGATTGAAACGTACAGCGCAAACAGACGGGTCAGAAGAGAGAAAACCCACAGTCCCTGATTGTGTGTCTTCTCTTTTCTGCGATTGTGTGTCCCGTCTGTTTTCGCTCAAGTTTTAATCTTCGAACTCGATGCGGTGTTTGATGCCGCATTCGCTCTCCCCCGTCTCTCCTTTGTGTTCGCTCCTTCTTCCACACCGGAGCGTATTCGGCTCAACTTGTTACGTGCCGAATGATGGCAAATGAGAGTCATATTGTGAGCAGTGATAGAGTGCAGGCGAGCTGGTAATAAATGGACATCTTGTAAACCATGAGATGGGGAACAATAAAAAAAAAAAACGAGTGAAGACAACAAAATCTCAAACGCAGCTGACATTTATTGATTTGAGCACACCAATAGACTTCCAAACACACGCAGAAAGAGAAAAGGGAAAGAAGGAACTCAAACCCATAAACAAGACGATCAAGCGCATAATTAAGGCGATCCAGAATAAACCCTCAGTTGTTAGTCAGCGCTTGTTTCGTTTACTTCTTTACTCCGCCCATGTAACATTCGCGCTTTTCAAAAAAAAAATAAAAATACTAAAACATTCTTTTTTAGAATGCGAAAGCTTTTGTTGACAAAACCAAAAAGGTGTTCCCCTTAGATTTCTTTTTTTTTTTCTTTCTTTCTTTCTTGTAGTCTGTAGTGCAACTGCCGCGTCCCACGCGCAAGCCTTCTTGGCTTAAGTGGGCATTACTCTGTAAAATGTACGAAAGAAATAATAAAATTGTACTTTAACGTGAACATTCGACAGAGATCTGTCTTTTTTGCTGGAAGAATAAATAAAAAAGGAAGGCGTCCAACCAATTCCTTAAAAACCTCTCGTAAAATCAAATCGATTCAATCAGCCCGCACAAAGAATATTTGGAATACCCATTGACCGCTAAGTTTCGGTTTATATTTGCCAACCTCACTTTATGACACCCCGTCACGACAAAACACAGGGTTTGCATTCTGCGAATATGTCACTTTCCTTCCATTTGTAATACGGTAGGTGTTCTATCAATACGGATATAATGTTGGGGCAGGTTTTTGGGGCTCCCGACTTGCCAGAGTGAGTGCGCCTATGGAAGATGAAGTATATTGGGCCGGTCATCCTGTTCCATCGTCTCGTTAATGTTCCAGACTTCTTAAATGATCCCTGAGTCGGGAGGGTCAGGCTGAATTCCGGAGTGATAGCCAGGCTGCCAGAAAGGCATGGGGACGCTGCCGCTTTCCTACTCCTCTCTAGGACATGTCCTTACAGCCTTTGAAGGTCATTGTTTTAACGGAGGCTCTCACGACGGTGAATGGGTGCATTTGAAGCGAGCGCTGACGTTTTTTCCATGCAGTGCTGAGATGCACTACTTCGTCAACGGGGCAAGCGGAACCGAAACCATTCCACTTCTCTCCATGATCAAATAGGTCCCATAATGCAACGAGCGCAGTGTTGTGTGCAGGGAGTTTTGTAAGTAGTCTATTGGGAACCCGACGTTTCGAGGCCTGTTCGGCCTTTTGTTCAGGAGGGTTGACGGCGATGACCGTTGATGAAGGAAACAAAAACACTGCTCCTCGGACCTCAACGGGCATCGCCAGAGTCACCCTTGAAGAAGAGGCCGAGTAGGCCTCGAAGCGTTGGGTTCCTAAACACAGCATGGTTGGACGTCCCCACCTACTTAATTAATAAAATTGTGTCGTACTCTATTATACTCTTGCAACACGCACACTTGAATAGTAATTAAAATTAGCATGGGCTGCCTTGATATCCCAGCTCTGAGTTTTCTTCTCAGCATGTGCTGATTCGACGTACACTTGAATAGTAATTAAAATTAGCATTGGCTGCCTTGATATCCCAGCTCTGCGCTTTCTTCTCAGCATGTGCTGATTCGCCTATTCCAACTTCGTCCGTGTAAAGGCTTTTACAAGGCCAGTGTGACGGGGCTCCTATCGCTCTAACCATCACGCTTTCCTTCCACTTTCCTACACTTAATGAAAACCTCGTATATCCAAGATGGCCGCCGGGAAATGGCGGCCATCTTTCTGCACCAACTCAATAAGCGGTGTCTGCCGCGTCCTGGCGCTTCGGTGCGACCCGTATGCAAATCTCCGGCGTGCGCCGGGTTTCGGTTTTCCCGGCCAAAGTGGCGGCCACCCGATCCGTTTATAAATAGTCGCCCTGACGCCCGTCTGATACACTGTACGGCCGCACGGCAGAAAAAGGAAGCATACATGACGTCACGTCCGCCCCGCGCTCTTGGGTAGCGGAACTCCTCACCTCTTCTCTATTGCTCATACCAGGAAGTGGGTAGCAGACTAGAATCTCCTTCCGCTTTCAATTCTTCCGTACCACACACGGTTGTGAACACTCCCCTGCTATCTCGCGAACTTTTTTTCGAACCTCGAGGTTCGACTTGTTCGACAAACCTTTGAACTTTTAGCAAAATCGGCGAAGTTCCAAGTTATGGACAAATTTCCCCATCAGCCACGCAAACATTTCAAACTTCGGGAAACAAATAGGTTATGCAGTAGTTTATTTTTTTATTTTATACAATGATTACTAATGTTTCCAATGTATATAAAAGAAAGCATATGCATTTTTAATGCTTAAGTTTTTTAATAATAAGGAATATACCTACCAAATATGACATTTTGTCGCGCATGCGCACAAAAGTCGATCTTTAGTCGAATTTGTCGTGACAAGCTCGGATAAGCTTAATGCCATCGCAGCTGCGAGAAGTGACATCACATCAGTGTACCGCCGGCTATTGTTCGCTTTCGGTATCGTCCGCTATGGTTAGCCAAGCGCATCCCCCAATGAAAGACTGGTACGGTATGCAATGCTATGGTATGGTTAGAGTCACCGAATGTTCCCAAAGTACCGAATTCCATTCAGTCCGCTTGCCGGAGGTCAATCAGGCAGAATCCAGTTCTGATTGGCTGCTTTAGCCCGTGGCGGAAGTTATCAGTCGGCCATCCTGTGGATTGGCCCAAGACAACAAAAACCGCATTTAAAATGTTTCCGCGTTATCATGGCTATGGCGGGTACGCAAGGGTGGGAGCTCTGGCCATCGATGAGTTAGGACCGAACGGAAGGTGCGTTAATTTTCTCTAGATTTTTTTTTTTATATCAAGCAGCCGCTAATTTGGTTTGCCACAAAAGATTGCCGGCTCGTTTATTCGCTCCGGTTGCGCTGGTGGTGCGTTTCAAAGTCTACGCCTCAGACGCTAGGCCTAACAGTCCACTTCGATGTGTTTCGAGGCGAGAAAGAGAGTCGAAACAGCAAGGAGCAAGTCACGCACCGCTCGGAACGAAGGAAAGCACTTTAATAAAAACAAACCAGTGTCGCCACAGACGTGGATTGAAGAGCTCACGCGAGAACGAACGCTACATTGTACGCGCTTCGCTTCGACCGCACCAGACAACGTCATGTTGGGGATCGCGACTGCTGCGTCGCGACTCGGTTCCGAAGCGAAGCTCGGGAGTTTCGGCACTCTGGGAGCATTCAGTGACTCTAGGTATGGTAAGAAAGCCTGGCGTCTCATAGCCTATGCTTTTAAGACCTATCGAAATACGTTGGGGAATCTACAGGGACGTGCTAAGTTCAGTTATATTACATAAATCCTTAAAAAAAAAAGAAAATAACAAACTGGCCGGAATACTTTGGGAAAGTATAAATAGAATGATTAATCCACAAACAAGGAATCGCATTTTAGCGTAAATAAATTTTGGAGAAGCTGTTATATCTGGTTGTTCTCTATCGGTCATTATATAATCGACATCACAGATGACTTTGAGGTGGTGGGAAATTAACTCGGTCTTTGTGGACGCCATTTTACTAATACTACCGTTATAAGTCCGACTGGGGAAAAAATATATTTGCAGTGATTAAACTGTTTTTTTTTTTTAATTGCAATTGTCACGATGTTAAAGGATTTAGGATTAAATTATATAAGTATATCCTTGAAATAATTGTTCCAGTATTAACGATATTTTTCATAACTCGCTTTCGGTGAAGGATTTTCCTAAAGAAATGCAGGTTGTTGAAGTTGTACTAATATTCAAGGGTAATGATAAAAACGTGTTAAAATGATAGGCCAATTTCTTTATTAAAAACTTTATTAAAACTTTATCCAGAGAAACATTTTGTACTCTCCAACTTTAAACGTAGCGTTAGGAAACGGCGCGCAACCGAGTCAGCACTGCTAATCCAAAAGGAATCTTAAAATATTTGGAAAATAAAGAGCTTATCTGAGAAGTATAAAAAGCTACATCACTGAGAAAATTGTCGATCCGCATTTCGAACTCTTTGAATCGCATCTGGAATAGCGGTCGCAGCTCGTTAGCATAAAAAAATATAATTCATCAACTATAGGATGTATTCACTGGCGGCCATAGCTGTGTGCGCGACTGCTGAGCGCGTGTTGATGGCTAGCTTCCAGGGTTCTTTTGCAACGTGCATTCCACACCGTCAAAATTGCCGGTCTTAGCAGCCTATTAATGGGGGCTCGTTCTGAGCATGCGCTCTAGACTGCATCCACAAATATGGCGCCCAGTGAATACTCCTTATAACGTTGTCAAAGCGAATTGAGCCTTCCCAGTGTTCCAACTCTGACAAAGCTAGTTGCGTGAGCGCATGCAATTAAAATGAGGCGCAAAAAAAAAAGCCACGCGCTACTGCAGCAGTGCGGAACAGCTGCACAGTGGAAGCTACGCGCTAGCCTTGAAAATAAAGCAGAAAATAGTTGACGCAGAGTACAGTGCAATCGTGAATGAAATCTGCCGAGGAAGCATGCTCGGACCGTTTTAATGCGTTAGCATTAGAACCCTTGGTTTCAAGAAAACCCGCCGGTGTCAGTCCGTGCGTCTGTTTGTCAGCGCCATGCATGACGTCACGAGGAGACTGGGGTAGTGAGGAGGTATCGTGTTTACAGATTAAATGTCTCACCATGGTGGCAGGGAGAGAGGGAGAGGGTGCGCGTGCTGACGTCAGCGCATCGAACTAATACGAGCGTCGCACAGCTGGCGCGGAGCCCGAAAGCGGCGCGGCGCGAAACACGCGCCGCTTTCGAAGAGGGCTCAGTTCAGTTGACGCTCTGGCGATGGAGATGGATGCGGTTCTTTCCATGAGTGATATGGCTGACCGTATCCAAGAGTGACGACGGAACAAAGCGTAGGCCACGCGTTCATTGAATGAAGTTTGATGGAAATGCTGACGCATTTCCACCGGATGAATCCCATTAATCGTGGAACCATGTTTTAAATTAAATATTATTTTAAAATAATTTAAAACAATGAGCACCACAAGTTAAGTTTGCTTCATATCAGGAGAACATAATCAGTTCTATTAAAAGTCAAACATCATGTTAGATTTAAAGTAAGGCTGCGGAACTTTTCACTGAATTTCATTTATGGTCAAAAGTGAATGGTTTAAAAAAGAACATAAATAAAACTGGGTGCAGTTTAGACAACGGAATCGTAAAGTTTCGTTGTCTTTAAATATTTGCCAAGAATCTGAGGTAAAGGAGGAGACGAGATGGGACATCAGAACGCCGAGCTCTGGTTGGATTGATTAGTGGGTAGACCTAAAGCCACCTGCCTTTGTCTCCATTGCAAACGCGTTAAATCGCGGAACGCGTGCGTCTGGCCTTTGGCTCTCGCATTCGAATGCGTTCGAAGAAGTGGAGTGGAGACAAAGGCAGCTAGCTTTAGGTCTACTCACTAATCAATCCAACCAGAGCTCGGCGTTCTGATGTCCCCACGCACTCTTGTCTCCTCCTCTTCCTCAGTTTTTCGGAGCATTAATGTTGAGTTCTACTTTAGCGACTACTAAATCTGTGGAAATCCTTGCACTCTAAAAAGGCCCGTGCGTCTACTTTCCCGCACAACACTCGAAGAGCCAATCACCGCAATGTACGGAGGCAGCTCAGCGAATGACGATGCCGAAACATTAGTTTAGACCAAAAAACGCAGTCTGAGTTGTGACATTAAGCAATGGAAGCGTGAAGCTTTGCATTGCTTAAAGGGGCTATGCAACAATTTTTTTACTTTGCGCAAATACCGCTTAGAACGGATCCCTGACTTTAATGACCTATGAAACACGCGTTCGTTTTTCACCCCACGCAATAGAAGTCCCAGAAAAAAAATTAAAGAAAAACGAGCAGCGTTCACCCCCTCAACTCGCAGCCAGGACAAGCGGCCACGTGATCTGGAGCCGATTATATGCCGCCAATGTTGATCATAGCCACGCGCTGGGGTTGGCAAAGCACAGGACACGCGCTGAGTTCCAGACATTGTTATGGCTCGGCTATTGCCGTCGTTGCAGCGATTGGACATGGGCCACTACCCGAATGCTTCTCGAGCTATCAATTATCACGAGCCCAAATCGAGTGCCCACGCAATGCTCGGGTCCAATCTATGAACCGCATTCAAATATCGTCATATGGGTGTACTGCGATCCCCACGTTACGTCATCGAATTTTACAAAGGAGAGATTGAATGAAAATGATCGCTTTTGTCCTTGAAATTACACCGCAGCAAAGGAGTTTCTTGGCCAGTGACATTGCGTGCGAGTATCCTTGAGTCCCACTAGTGCCAGTGAGCTCGTGTAAAGTGAAAAACATTCCAATTGAATATCGTTGCACAGCTCCTTTAATGTGACAACTCAGACTGCATTCGTAGGTCTTAACATAGGTTACGGCATCGTCATTCGCTGAGCTGCCTCCGTAAGTTGTGGTGATTGGCTCTCCGAGGGTTGTGCGGGAAAGTAGATGCACGGGCTTTTTTTTAGTGTGTGGCGTTGTTTTTACGGAATCTTTTTCTTCGAATGGACACGCAGACTATATTAACTGAAAACTTTGTAAATCAGTGGAAAATATGTATAAAACATGTTATATATGTTACCTGGGAGAATGACTTTGCTTCTATATATATTATTTGATCTACGCACTACGTTTACTGACATCGAATTTGGGGCGAAACAACAAAGCAAAACTCAGCACATCTGTTTTTAACAGAAAAGTACGTCGTATATTCGATTTGTTTTTGCCTTCGTTGCGAGAACTTTAAGACAAGACAAAGTTATGACAATCAATCATTTATAAAACTATCGTTCAATGGCAGTATATATAACTGCTATTAAACAAACTTGTTACCTTCTTTGTATTGTAAGGTTTGGCAAAAACAAATCATCCGTGCATTTATCAATGGATAAAATGTTCTAAGTCAAGCACATATACGTCCAAAATGACCTTGATGTACTACTTTAAGCACCGAGTATACTAAACTTTTTATAGCTGCGCCTTTAGCTGACCAGAAATTATCTCATGTAATTATTTTCCTCTTTCGCTTTCACGCAACGTCACCGACTCTTACTAGAACCATGGCGTTATACTGCACAGTCGTGGTGTAACTCAGGAATGTTCACTGGTGTCGTGACGGCAGAAGATGCCGCCAATATATCCTTTTCTTCTTCCATTTCAACGGCGTGTGCCGAACCAAAGAAGCTGTGTAGCTGCTACCAACATGACGCCACACAGAAACACCAACATTTTGTGGCTCCGTTTCTCATCGTCCAAACAAAAGTCCGGTTCCACTGCGTGAGTCTGGCCTGCAAGCGGGAACTATACGAACCCAAACCGAAAGCAAAATCAGTGAAATTGACAGCGAAAATTATCTTCAAAGTCCCATAATGCACGGAATGATGGAGCCATCGATCAAATTCGTTCTGAAGACACTAAACAGTCTTTTTCGGAGACGGTGGATAACACGTCGTTTTATAATTTCCCCGCTAAATTTAGGAAGAAGTTGACGTCACGTGACCTGCAGCGTCAAGTGACTTCACGGCATCGCGTGACACCACGACCTTGAGACCCCGTCACGTGACATGACGTCACATGACGTCAGGCCACGGGACGTAAATGTTCCCGCTGCATCTAACGGGGAAATTAAAGTCACGGTGTCAAGTCTCGATGTCACGTGACGTTAGCGGGGAAGGACGGACGAACGGGCGGACCAATTTCTGGCATGAGGCTTCCGTTAAAAGCATTACGCGCTTTAAAAAAACCGACTCCTGACAATGGTACGTGGGGGTTACGTGAGGAGGCTCTGGGTAGGCAAGCAGTGTAATGGGCGGCTATCTGTTTATCTCTGCCCATTCGCCTTCTTACAATGTCGGCTCGGGCCGTTGGGCGTCTTTCGCCTCTGCGCCTTCCCGCCAACTTTCCTGGTCAAAGAACTGGCGTCGCCGCCGCCTCGGTCGCCCCCAGGCGCTTCGTTCCTGTTTGGCGCTCTTCCTTTCCCTCTCGGCCTCTCCTGAAAACCGACAGTACGGCAGAAAACCGACGCGTCTGCCTTTATGACATCGCTGCCGTCTGTATAACCCTTGTCGACGGGCCGCCCGCCACTCCTGCGCGATATCGGTGCCGTCTGTGTACAGGGTTTGATTTTGTAGTTGCGGCAAATTTTAACTTCCGTTAATAATATTAATAATAATAATAATAATAATAATAATAAATGGGTGTTTATTATAGCGTACAGGATGTCAATATCTGTGCTGGCACACTTCAATAAGAAACAGAGACACACATACCTAAGAAACATTTTTTTTTTATTGCAGTGAATAAAACAAGACGGGGGCATAATGATAAGACATGCAACACAAAGCTAATAAAAGTCTAAAATGAAGACAAAAGGTTCGAGCTAACTTCATCACATATAATTATTATGACACAAGTTTCGAGCAGTTTCTTCACTTTATTCATAGAGAATAAGCCAACTTTGACACCTAATAATTTAATGAAGAAAAAAAAACACAAAAAAAACATGGGGGTGTTTTTTTTCTCCAATACTTAGTAAATATTTTTGGTGCAAATGTCTCATAATAGTACTCAAGTTTCCGATTCTAACCTCAGTTTTTAAGCATGTACCATCTGTGCAGCTTCTGAAGAGTCAGTACGCTCAGAGAAATAATTGTTTTATTGATTTTTAGATGGTTCAACTTGGTTCCGTAGGCCCTTTTAGCCCGGCGCTAAGTTAGTGGCAATACACACTAAAAAAAAAGCCGTGCGTCTACTTTCCCGCACAACACTCGGAGAGCCAATCACGGCAACTTACGGAGGCAGCTCAGCGAATGATGATGCCGAAACATATGATCCGACCAAAAAACGCAGTTTGAGTTGTGACATTAAGCAGTGCAAAACGTCTTGCATCGCTTAATCTCACAACTCAGACTGCGTTTTTTGGTCTAAACATATGTTTCGACATCGTCATTCGCTGAGCTGCCTCCGTAAGTTGCCGTGATTGGCTCTCCGAGTGTTTTGCGGGAAAGTAAGACGCACGGGCTTTTTTAGAGTGTAGGGCGTCTAGCTCCATTTCCAAGGTGAGAACGGCACGGGGGAGCTCCGGTAGTCCCGCCCCTAGTGCGGGCTTCGTGCCTTCGACGGCGCTTCGGCGTCTCGTGCACCTCGAGGACGCAGCCAAAGCACCACTGAAGGCACGGAGTACGGGCCGGAGGCTGAACGTTCCAAAGACACGCCCCGCATTTTGTCACCTCTGGCAGTGACCACAGAAAAGAGGAGACATTGCTTAGTTAGTTGGCTGACTAAAAGAAAAGTTGGAATTACCTCTTAGAGTGTTATTTTCTTTTGCTGCGTAATGTAGTTTGAGAATAGAGGCTCCTCATTATGTAGTCTAACCGTGACGTGAAATTTTATTTTTTCAAAAAGTCGTTGTTTCGTTTTGAACTTTCTGCAGCACTATATTTTTTTATATCAAAGTGTTACATCACGGTCAGACCATGTTGTGGTCGTGCGCCAATTCTTCAATTATATTATGCCCTCCAAGAAATAAATCTAGAAAAAAAATATTCGAAATATTTTAGTTAATGGGTTAATTAGGGAAACAAAGTTCGCCTCTTTTCTATAGCGGCCTCCATTTCACCAACTTAGCCATAGAGCTAAAAGTAATCTCACGCAAGTCTCCCCCCTTTTTTTTTTTTGATTCTCATCCCCTTAAAAAGTAAACATTCTGTATATTACCTTCGAGAAACCACCTGCACCTCCAGCTCTCCACGCGGCTTCAAGAATGATGACACAGGCAAGTGCAAGGACATATGGGCCATGCCCACTCCCTGCGTGTCTGTAGCGAGAAAAGTGCTGATTATCTAAATTCGAAAGCATTAACTGTCCCATGGAACGAAGCCGGCGTTGTTTGTAGCAGCGAAAAAAGGCACCTAAATTGGCTGAGCGAAACTGCACCTCAATCCCCATTGGCTGAGCGAAACTGCACCTCAATCCCCATTGGCTGAGCGAAACTGCACCTCAATCCCCATTGGCTGAGCGAAACCGCACCTAAAGTCCCATTGGCCACAAGCACAACAAAGCAGATGCTTCGTCACGGACGCCGGCAGGGGCGGTCATGGTCAAAGCGGACGCGTCTCAGAAATAAAACACAAAGAAAAGCGCAGCAACGCAGATGCTTCGTCACCGAAGCCGTAGAGCCGGCGGGGGTGATGCGCCTGCGCGGTGGGGGAGCGTGATGTCACCGCCGGTGCGCCCTGTGAAAAAAAGAAGACGTGGAGCGCTGCTTGTAGGAATACGCTACGTGCAGGAATCCGAAAGTATTCCTACACGTAAGCAGTCTTAAGTGTCTTCGTTTAAGTTTTTTGCTGGGCTACGTGCGGTGCCCGACACAACACCAACTTGCCATTTTACACACTCATTTCTCTTCTTTTGGTTCGTTCGAGATATTTCCTTCCGTCCTCTATAGAGGACGAAACATGAGCAGATATACCTGCTCATGTTTCGAAAATGTTTGATGATTCTTCTCGCTTGCCAGGTGTAATTTCACGCACGACTCACAGCTTACACAGTTACTCTTGCATGCATATTTCTCTCGCTGGGTTTATCAAGGTCGGTATTTCCTTCTGGTATACGGAATTTCCTAAGCGTTAGGTAAACGCTTAGGTTCGAGTTCGTGCAATGAAGCTTTGTAAGAGTTGTGTACGATCGAAACATTAGAATTATAGTTTGTTATGGCTATATGTTTCTTTTAGTCATTCTTGGTACTTCGTCTCTTTCGGATAAACGTCCGGTTCGCGATATGGGCTTTCTTTATAAGGAGCTCTACTATGTTATTGATTCTCCTGTGTTACTAAATGGAATCTCATATCATGTTCCCCAACTGACAAAATAGATCAACGACATTGTTTACCCTTCTGATCTATAATCTGGCAATCCATTGAGACGCACTGCAGCTTGTGTATGACAGGTTGGATAGCTCTGACGTGGTCTTCTTCACTCGTAATTGTGAGGAGCTCAAGAGGAGGGTATTGCAGATTATTACTAACTCGTTTTTTTTTTTTTTGTATTTTGCATCATGTGCATGCACTACTCCTAAAGCCTGCCAGCTGTTCGGGGGTACAGTAAACGTAAATTTATTGATTGATTAATAGATCAATTTTATCACAAAGGTGTCCCAATTGGAATGGCGCAGAATGCACTATCGGAGCCTGATGTTTTCCCCTCAATAAAAAGAATAGACTAATTGTATACTAATTTGTTATATGAAACGCTACACAATGCATACTTTAAAGTATATATCAGTTTAGTAATAGTATATTAAACATATACGTTTAGTATGTACACCCTAGTTGCCAGACTGAGTTACGCGCCAACCGCACGGCTCAATTACGACATACACTAAACGCATATTAAAAACAATCTTCATATATTAAAAGTATGATAAAACTATATATTCAGTGCACGTTTTCGTTTCAAAAAGTGAAAATTTAGTTTACTGTTTCTACCGGGTCTTTTTTTTTTCTTCTTCTTCTTCTTTTCGTGGCACATTATGTATTTATGGTACCACCACAAGTCTTGTAGTTATATTTTTCTTCCAATAGTCTCCCTCGGGTTTCGAAAACCTTTTATTAAGCTCTCCGCCTGTGATTAAACTGTTGACATGACTAAAATAATCCGTGGAAAGAGGAACAAGAGGGACAAAGGACAAACACAAATCTCCGAACACAGCTATATGTGACTGGTGCGCCACCGAAAAAATCCACCTGGTCCGGGTAACGAACCCGGCACCTCTCCATTACAAGTGGAGCGCTCCACCAACAGAGCTATCCAGGGGTTCGACGTCGGTAGAGCAAACGGGTCTTATCAGCCGTCACCAGTCTAACACCAACAAGGGTGAAGCTTGCAATTTAAGGTTATGATTATAATGCAATTAAATGCAAAGGTGCAAGCGAGCTGGACAAGAATGACGAAAATAATCCCTGGAGAAAGGGAACAACAGGGACAAACAACATGATCCTAGAAGCTGCGGATGACCAACTTACGTTCACATGACCTTGAACAGTCAAGTTGTGAAGAGAGACATAATGGGAAGCTGTCTACGGGTAGACCTTATCAAAGGCCTTTGAACATAAGATGCTGACCAACTTCGAGAATCAGGTTAATAGTTAAATTGGAAGGGGATATCCGCGAAATATTCTGGTGTGGGTGACGGAGAGCGTATTGATCAAACTTCAAAATTCGATGCAGGAAATGAAAAAAAAAAATCGACTTCGAGACCTAATATGTCACCACCATATATACAGGGTGTCCCCGAAAATAATTTACAGGGTTTTTCTTTACCGCAAAAATAAACTACGCGTCGCTCAACGCTCATTCTCCGCCCAAAGGTAGCGCTAGATATCCGAACCCGATGCCAAAGTTTTAGCGCTAACCGATATTTCATTCGAAAGTTATGAGCAATTTTCTGAAAATTTCAATGGGTAAAATGATGACCAACGGATAGCTCTCGAATTCATGGAGCTCTAAGGCGCCAGAAACCGAAAATGGGCAAAAATGGACCCCTCCCATTAAAATTTTCAGAGAATCTTTTTATAACTTTTAAATAGAATATCGGTTCATTCTCAATAACAGACCCAGCTACATAAGACGTCCCCTTAAACCCCCCCCCCCCCCCCCGTTCCTGCGTAAAATGGCATATGAGACGTACATTCGACCCAAATTGGAATATGCTGCGGCCATTTGGAGCCCTCACCAAATTTACTTATCAAACCATCTTGATGCAGTCCAGAATCGCGCTGCTGGGTTTATTTTAAAGAAATACGATTGGTCAATAAGTGCATCCGCCCTCAAGAACGAACTAAACCTTCCTCTACTAAACGTCCGCCGCAAGATAGCGCGCTTTGTCTCTTTCACGAGATTTACTACTATACCTCCCTGCGCTTCGAGACTCTCCTCTTTACTCCCAGGTGATTCTTTTCGCGGCTAAATTACCCGTGTCACGTTTCCCGCAACTCAAGCAGCACAACCTATTTTAACTCCTCCCCCCCCCCCCCTACTCTAGTAGACTGGAATGACCTCCCCTCAAATATTGTAAACAAGGCGGATTCAACCGCCTTTCGCACCGCCCTTTGCTCTCACCTCCGTTAATTCTTATCGTGGCGTTTTACTTGTCTCGTGCTTACTGGTTGTGCAATCTACTATAATTTTCACCCCTCCCCCGCTCCCTTGTCACTGTGCTCCGCATGTACCCAAGCTAATTTGTGTAATTGCTTTCCGCCCGTGGCGTTGGCCGCGTTATCCTCCAACACCTCATGTATTCACTTCTGATGTTGTTACTGTGTTATGCTCAAGTGTATTGTACCCCCCCCCCCCCCCCCTCCTTATGTAATGCCCTCAAACGAGAGTCCTTAAGAGAATTTGAATAAATTCGTTCTCCAAGGGCCTTCGTTTTCGCAGCCGTTGGCAGAGAAGCACCGCAGATCTCGCTGAACTCTCGGGCTCCCGAAGGAAGCACACAGTGTTGCTGTCGTCGTTCACGAAAGTAGCGACGTCCGCCAACAAAAGCGAAAATGAGGACTTCGTGACCTCGGAGACGGAAACCCCCAGTGTCTGGCGTCGCGTTCAAGCTGTCACAGGGACCTCCGAGTTGCCTCTGCCGAAAAGGACATTTAAAAAGCGAGACAAACAAAAAAAAAAAACGTAAAAAGCGTAAAAAAAGAGTAAGAAGAAAGCAGGTGTAAGGGGAAGCCATATAGGGTGTCCTTCAAAACAATGTACAGTGTTTGTTCCACCGCAAAAATAAACTACCCTTCGCATAACGCTCATTCTCCGCTTAAAAGTATACTCCAGAGTTCCAAACCGGATGCCAAAGTATCAGCCCGAACCAATGTATTATTCAAAAGTTATGAGTGATTTTTTGAAAATTTTCATGGGAAAATGGCGGCCGACGAGGCTCTCGTATACATGGAGCTATGGCACCAGAAACCGAAAACGGGCGAAAATGGGCTCCATTTTCCTGTTGAAATTATCAGAAAATCACTCATAAATTTTGAATAATACATCAGTTCGGGCTGATATATATATACTTTGGCATCTGGTTCAGAGCACTATAGCACTACCCTTGGGCAGAGAATGAGCGTTCCGCATTGCATAGTTTATTCTTGCAGTGAACGAAACCCTGTAAATATTTTTGGGGGTTACCCTGTACTTAGACAAAAGCCCTTATAATGCTTTCCTCTGTGACAGCGTGGAATCACCGCCATATGCCGTTAGCATATCTTTGTGTTTTTGCGAGCACCATTGTCGCTCCGTTCCACAGAGCGGTCGCAGCACACGTGAGTCGCATGCATAAACGGTGAAGATGTTTGTCATTCCGTGTTTTGTTCCCTTCGTGCGCTCGCTCGTTTGCTTGTTGGCTGCTGTGCTATTGTATGAAGGCCTGAGAGCCGGCAGCATTCGATAGAACTGGTCGTAATTTTCTTTCTACAGACGCGTATTGCGCATGTTTTGTTTAGTCTCTTTGTGCATCGAGTTTCTTTCCGGCTTGGATCGTCTAATGCCGTCTCTCCACAAGGCGACCAATTTACACTCTTCGCCACCCGACAAAACGTACAGTTTTCACTACATGAGCGGTCTTCAGCAAAAGCGTTTGTCCGCCACAGATGTAGTCCTTTGCCACCTGTCCGCAACGAGAGAAATGTAGACGTACTTGAACTGATCGCCAACTGTGTTTGTTTGGTGACACCGGGTCAGAGCGGTTCCCGTTTCTTATATGGACGGTTAGTAGTACACTTTGAGCTGGACCTTCATTACGAAGTGCGTTAGACCGTTATTGCTTGAACCCTTGAGTGAACACCGTTTCCTAGACAGATATGACATACCTTTTCCTTTTAACTGAAATCTTAACGTTGATATTTGCGTTTGGTTTCATAAAATGAGCACCGTGAAGCGAGCGATATGGAATGCACCCCACAATGCCAACGGGCGTCTGCGATTGATCCTCAGCGTGACACGTTGGGTGAATTTGTTTGGAGGTGTGAACCATACGAGCAGTTGTTTGCCAAAATTATTCGGGATAATGACGCAGGTCCGGTGCGATTGTAGGGACCAAGCTGTTTTAGGTTGGGCATTGGGCAGCAAAATAAAGATAGAACTGTCGTCAATATGTTGTCCTTGCCCTTGAAGCAGACATGTACACGTTTTTGAAAGAGAGTAACTAAATGCCGTTGCTCTTTACTCACTTGAAAAGTAAATAAGTAATTTACTCGTTACTGCGATTCAAAACGAACGCCTTGCATCAGCTTGAGAGCAACGCGTTATTTCCTCGTTTATCGGAATCTGCCGTTTCTTCGAAGGAGTAGCCACTTCCAATATTTGTCGTGGTTAACAATTCCTTGCGTTTGAACTCGTTTATTCGAGGAAAACTGTGACTATACTGACATACATTGTGTAAACTGTTTTATGGTCTGTCTAGTGTTTTCTCGTCAGGAAATTTACAGGGTCAAGCTGGGCTGACAACTAATCTGAGAGCTTGTGCCGTATAAGGTCCGCTCCAGAAGTAACCGAATACAGTTACTCGTTACTTCATTAAAAAGTAACAAAATACGCTACTTTTTCGCTCTCTTAAAAATATCTGGGTCGTTACTTCGTTACTCAAAAATGTAACTTACTGAAAAATGTAACTTACGTAACGAGTTACGTACAAGTCTGCCTTGAAGCCAACGCGCACTTCCTCCAAGCACTCTGAGAGAACAATGTGAATAAATCTTGATCTCGATGATAAGGACACCTACTCCCTGTGGGTGTAAAAACGTCACTACAGACCAGTAAGTGATGGTGGAGTCTTTCAAAAACAACGGTCGGGATATCTCGGAAACGGGAGAAATCGATCGCGCCCTTAATTTTGTCTTTGTTAGTACAATATAAAATGAAAAGCAATGCCAACCAGAAACAATGTGAATCTAAAGGGTCCGATCAAGTGAGCTACACCTGGCTTTTTCAGCTTGCATGAATAAGCTACGCATCGCAGAAAGCTGTACCTTCGTGAGAACGGGACGCTATCGGTGGTGATAAGATGCGAAAGTTTGAGCAGATTAAGCTACTTTGATCAAAAGATTGAAAAGAAAAACAAAAAAAAAAGTATTTATGATCCTACATCCACCTAAGCCTTAATCTGCATTCACCGAAACGTAATTTGGGATTGTGAGCACATGTAGCCTTCATTTCAGTGACAAAACTGGCCACTGAAAAAGACCATACTGTTTTGTTTTTTTTTCATGCTGACAAGTTTTGTTTTCCTGACATAATTGCTATAGGCACGTCGGTACATAAATATTTTTTATATATATATTGCTCCAGGTGACGTCATGTGCTCACAATTTCGCAATTTATCACCACCCCTAGCGTCACAATCTCACAATGTTTGAGCACTCTGCGAAGCGTAATTTATTTTTGCGGGCTAAAAAGCCGGGTTTACCTATCTCGATCGGACCCTCTACATTCGCACTGCTACATTAATTAGCGTGTCATCCTGTTTGAAAACTGTAACTCACTTAACATCTTAACACGAGTGAAACGTGAATAAAGGAAGCACCTACTGCGAACAGTGCACGAGAGGCAGACTGTTTAAGAAAAATTCCTTCTTTTATTGGAAGTTTGCCCCTGAAGCTACACTCTGGGTACGAACTAAAAAATGAAAAATTGGAGAAAGGGGATTGTAATGACTACCCTGGCTTTGAAAGCACGATAACGTGCCAGGATAACTCCGCTTTAGTATTTGTTGATACCAATCATATATTCATACTGTTCACTGTATGTTGCGTCATTTCACAGCAAGTCATTCGTATCAGCGGACGTGTCGCGTTTTATGTCGTTTCCATAGTGCGTTTTTTTTTTCTTCAAATCTTTGTATTAGTTTGTTACGATTCTAGGTATATCAACCATAGTCTTTAATATTTTGTTCGATCGTTTTATTTCCTTCGCATCTTGCGATTTATATAAGTAGACGCGTTGAATTGAATGTCATTTACATCGTGCGTCGTGGTTGTTGTTGATAATTACGATTTGTTTACTAAGGCGAAAGCCTTATGTGTCTCATCATTCAGTCGACCTTCAAAGTCCTTGAGCGAAAACACGTCGGCGACACGAAAGGTACCAAAACGTTTACGTGACCACTCAGTGGATCACAAAGCAAATTAAGATAATGACTCGGCACATTGAGAAGGATGACTCAGCACATTAAGAAGGATGACTCAGCACATGGAGAGGAAAGACTCAGCGAGTAAATCATATATCTGTTTTTAATGCATCATCGCTCGGGCTTTCGCCTTGAAGTCCTCTTAGGGATAGCATAAGAGATCCTGTGCATATTTTTGTCTCGTTTACTAGTACAGTCTGCAAAGTAGTGCTCACCCTTCCCTCGGCCGCCGATCAGACGGCTGGCAACATTGTCGAGTAAAAAAAGAAGCTCGAGCGTCGAAAAGCGAGCCCCTTTCGCGCTGTTTTCCAACGCCTTTTGGTACATTTAAAACCCGAAGAAAGACGAAGAAGAAAAAAGAGGCGGCAGCCCTAGCGGCGGGTCACGGAATGCACGAAAATGGGAGTCAAAACGGAAAACAGGCGCCGAGGGGGAGGAACGGCGCTTGCAAGAAAGCGCGTCCGCGAACAAGAAGGAAAATCGGCCGGTTTCCTCTCCGCTTTCTTCAAACTCGGACTGGGGCACACCGTTACTACAGCGTCCGTTCTCAAGGCCAAGGGAGGCGCGAGTCCCAAAGAAATCTTGCCACACTTCTCTCGTTTTTAAGAGGATTTATCGCTTATACGCGGCCAAAATACCGCGTAACTTACAGGCTGCTTCTGCATGCTGTTCAGGCGCGATTTTTTATATGTAGATATATATAAATTACGTAATAAATTAAGTGCAATGAAACTTTTTCACGAATGTCTCCTTATGGGGTGCATTAATCATATTCGAATTCGGTGAGTGTAGGTTTTATATAAAAAATGCGGCAGAAAAAAATTTTTTTTTTTTTCCAGAAGGAAACGGAGGGAACTTTTGGGTCGACGCTGCCACTCGCATCTGGCAGCATATGGTAGGGACTCCTTGAAATCATCTTAGAGAGCCTAAAGCCGCGCTCACACTGCTAGTGCATCATACAAAAGACTATCTGCAAACACTGTCTTCTTCTTCCTCGCATGACGTCACATGGGTCGTGCAAAACAGTCCGCAGGCACGTTGCAAGCATACCTATGTGCGAAGCAACCATGCTTACATCATGGTTCGGGCGCGTCCGCACATAATTTTCTCATCCTGCGTGCAGCCAACACCATACACTTTTTTGAAAATGTACTTGCCGCGGGAGTGCCGCTTAAAGCAGATCCAGCAGATCCGACGTTGTGCGGTACGATATGCGAGAAGCAAGAAATAAACCGGACAATTTATTATTTGTTTTTAACCCGTCGCGCAGAAAACATCGAGTTTTCTTTTATTCTATTCATTTTACGAGCATTTACAGTGGCAACATTGGAGTATCACAAATGAGCCACCTAAACACATCTTCGTAAAAGGTTCCATTGCACTCCGTTCGTTAACTCATTTATGCGATTTTTTTTTTTTTTTACACTTAAATAGCGCTTGAGAATTCCAGGTACAATCGTTCGTATGAGTACGGTGCCCGTAAGGCGTCTACAACTGGTGTGTTTAGCACCCGCTCAAGCATCCAGGGTGGTCCCTCGAACTGGCAACGAGTCGTATCGCGGGAGCCGGCTTGCCGCGCTGTCCGATGCCGCGATCTTGGCGGTTGGTTGTAGAAATGGCGGCGAACGAGGCGGGGGGACGCGAAGGGCAGCTGCCGTCGGTTTGGTTTCTGTCGCCTGCGTCTGGCTGCAGTGCGATCAACTGCACGACGGGCGTTTGTCACCTTTGCTGCTTTGCCGCCGCCAGGATGGCGTCAGGCAACAGAGTCAACATGTTGATGACGTCATCCGTCGGAAGTCGACATAGCACTTTTTGAGAACGCGGTGAACGCGACGGTCGGAGACGCCTTCCAGAAGCGAGTCGTACGGGGCTCATTTGTACCGACGGCAATAAATTCCGGACCGAGTTGAAGCTGTAAATAAATTGACGACCTCCCACGCAGAGGAGTCGCGAAGAATACGTTCGCGCTCGTCGCGTCGTGATTCAGCCTTCTTATCGGCGAATGCCTCCACCTTATTCATCGCGGAGGAATAAGGACGTGTCCGGGACTCGATCACTACGCCCAACTTTTCTTAAAGGGGCCATGAAACGAATTTTGGGCTGGGATAAATGATTTTAAATTGGGACTTTACTAATCGCATATCGTTTAGTTGGCCAAAAGAAAGAGAGTAGAAAGTCAACAGCCAGCTTTTCAGTACGTACATTTGAAAATATAGCGGACTATTTTGTACCTTCTTTCCTTCGAAAGCTCTCCGCCTTTTCACTATGATGCATCCGCGGTTCCCAAAGCGCGTCAGCGGTGCCAACCTGACGTCAGCCGAGCCCAGCTCACGCATTGGACACGAGAACTGCGTCACTGGGACGTATGCGCTCGTCAACAATAAATCCGTCGGCGAATATTCGGATTCGCGTTCGTGGCCAATGAGTGCCCTGACGGAACTTATCGTCACTGGGGAATGACAAGTTCTGTGGTGTGCATAAAAAGCACGGTGGAAGCTAGGAGTCATCGCACCGGTGCCGAAGAATGTCACGGCGACGTGATTTCACAATTCGCATTTGAGTTGAGGATTAAAGCTAAGGAGGAAGAAGTAGGAAAAGCGTTTCATGACCCCTTTAATCTGTCGGTGACTACGGTAGAGGTTTATTTAAAACTCACTCGGAACACGCCAGTACACCGCAAGAAAGAGATAAATAAGAACGAGAATATAGGGTATTCGCTGGACGCCATATTGAAGGGCGATGTTTAGGGCGCATGCTCGAAACGAGCTGGCATTCTAACAGGCTGCTAATACCTTGAATCTCGATGGTGCGGTATCCACGCTGCCAAGGAACCGCGAAAGCTCGCCGTCAACACACGCTCGGCAGTCGCGCACGCAGCTGCAAATCACGCGCCATACGCACAAACGCTGAAAAAAAAAATTGGGTTGTGTGTATGTTTATGCAGCCTAGAACTTGGTCTGCCTCTACGGGCGACGAGTCTCCAAGACGTAGATGAGAAATTTAACCAGTGCAGTCAAACCGCTAGCCTGGGGTCTCTAACGTGCACCACACAGTTGTGATTACACGACCGCACGCCGGCACGATGCTCATTCAGATCGAAACGGGCAGGGGTGGGGATTGAGCCCCAGGGGGGCTATGTTGCGCTTTTTGGACTCCCAGGAGACTTGGAAGAAGGTAGTGACGTCAACGACTAGAGCAAACGCAGATTGGATGTTGACAGAAGAAAAGAAAATCAACATTCAATCTGCATTTGTCCAAAAAGCGCAACATAGCCCCCATTCCTGGGTTCTGCAGCGCGAGCTTTCGCTCCACGTGCTCCGAGCTGATGTGCGCTAGACCACTCAGCCACCGATCCCCTCGAACGCTAAAAAAACAGCAGTCTAAAGAGCTTGATTTTTTGTGTTTTTTTTTCTTTGTTTTTTTTTTTTGTTGTTTTTGTTTTGGGGGGGGGGGGGGAGGTTTATACGAGTAACGCGATTAAGGCTTATTTGTTGTCGAATGAATCAGGCGCGTCCACGTTGAGGCTCATTTGCGAGAAAAAAGCCTCGCTCGCGTCCGTTCATATGTACGTCTCTGGGTACTAAAAGAGACGCCAGATGGTCTGAACCATTTTCTGGTTGCTAAGTAGCCATTTTAATTACGTTATCTCGTCGGTAAGAATGCAAAAGCATAAACATCATAAGCTACACGTTTTTTTGTTTTTTTTTAGCTCTAGGTGTTTATATAACCTGGACACATCGTAATAACCGCCGTGATCGTTTTTTGTTTTGTTTTTTCACAGGCAAGCAGTGATTTGCTTAGAACTACAAACGATTGTACGCACAAACTGACTTGAAAATGACTTTCGTTCGGTGATTCTTTCCGCGCATGGAGTCACTCCACGATGCATTTGGGTGTTACGATGACGTCACGAGTGAGAGAACCAGCGAAACAGGATGGGTTGCGCGTTAGAATTATAGCGACGATTACGATGGGCTGCTCGAGATCTTATCCAACGAAATTCATCTGTGCTTCCAAAATGCCCAGTATCAGCGTATATAGTCTCAACTGCCGCAGCCTCGGACAAGCCATTAGATGATTTCTTAATACTGCATTATCGTAATCATACTTCTTTCTCCTCTGCTGGAAGATCTACTGTACATACAGTCAATCCAGATTATTTTGGTGGTGTCGGTCACCTCGTGTTGATTGGCTCTTTTTGAGTAACGCTGCGACGTCATGGGCTACCCAGTGATGTGATGACGACAAAACGAAGCTGCACACACCGTATTGGTTTTCAGCCGCAATTTACCGGACTTCATCCCGACTGCACCAAAGGCACTCCTCGGTCGTAATTTGAAGTCACGCAATACACAAAAGAAAGTTGTTGGCTGTTAAATAGACAAATTACTGTGTCGTGCTCATAAAGAAAATAAGTGCGGCTTGCTGTGACAGCGTTCGTCACTACTTCAATGGATCCTGATTGGTTATTATGGACTCATGCTGCGACGTCATTGGCTGCCCATTGAACTAATAACGTCAAAAACAAAGCTGTCCACACTATCGGTTTTCAGCTGCCAGTGAATGAGGCTGCATCACGACCTTGATGTTAGTTCGACGTCGCGTAATGCACACAACAGGAAAGTCGTTGGCTTCGAAATAGATGTTTACTGCGCTTTCAACGCGGCGAAGCTCTACGACGTTGGCACATATCCATCCCAGTCCGCGAATGGCAGCGCGCGCTGCAGCGACGCTGGGAGTGGCGCAGGAGAAACAGCGGACAACCGGAGGAAATTCAAAGAAGAGCGAGCCAGCGGACCCGGGTCACGAGCGGCCGCTGTCAAGCTCGCCGCTACCATGCAGGCCGTCCGAGAAGAAACCGAGCTCGCGGACGGCTCGTGGCGTGACGCAACGTCGCTGCCGGCGTAGCAGGGAAGGGGGGTCGTTGTACCTCCAAGGTGAAGGCCATCTGGGTCAGTGGGGCGGCCGCTGCTCGGCTGCTCCACTGGCCGGCTTTCCGAACGGACGCGCCGCGCTGCCCGGACGCTCGGACGGTCGCCGAACAACGGGGATCCCCCTGGGCGGAGGCCTGAGCACCCCGGTGACGTCCTGCGGCCGCTCAGGATCCTGGCCCAAGTCCCCCTGGACCGGACGTCTTGGCCGCCCGTCGTGGAACGCGGACGAGTCGTCGACGCCGCGTCGCCGAAGACGTCGAGGCGGTCGCTGTGGCGGCGGTCCTGGCGTCTCGGGTTCAAGGAGCAGGGGCTCGGACACCGGTTCGGGTTCTGGTTTGGACGGTGCGGCCGTCTGTCGAGATCCTGGTTGGAACAACGGTGGAGGCAGTCGTCGAGGCGCCGATAGCGGCTCTGATTGTGACTGCGCGTGTGGCTCTGGGTGCGGCTCCGGCTGCGTTTCCGGCTGCGGATCGGCTTGAGCATTCGGTTGAAGGCCTGGCTGAAGCTTTAGCCGAGGCTCTGGCTGGATCGATTGGCTCCGAGGCTCCGTTTGATGACTTGGAAGGGGTGGGGGTTCAAGTATTTGCTGAGGCTCTAAATGTGGCTCTGTATGAGGTTCCAAGAGCGGCTCAAGCAGTAGCTCTGATTTAACACCTGGCTGAACATATGATTGGAGTTCTGGTTGGGGCTCTGGCTGAGGCGCTACCTTGCTGGGCCGTCTCTGAGGTATTGGTTGAGTACTTGGAAGGGGTAGCCGTTCGAGTATTAATTGAGGCTCTAAATGTGGCTCTGAAACAGGTTCTGTGTATGGTTCCGGCTGTAGATCTGATTGAACACCTGGTTGAACATATGATTGGGGTTCTGACTGAAGCTCTGGTTGAATCACTGGCTTGATTGTTCGTTTTTGTGGCATTAATGCACTTTGAGCGGGTGTTCGTTGAAGTATAAATCGAGGCTCTAAATGTAGCTCTGAACAAGGTTCTGTCTGCAATGCTTGAACGCATGGCACATATGAGTGAATATGAGGTTGAGGCACTAGCTTGGTCGGCTGACTTTGAGGCATTGGTTCAGAGCTTGGATGGGGTGGCCTTTCAGAAATTAACTGAAGCTCTGAATGTTGCTCTGGAGGAGGCTCTGGGTGCAGCTCTTGATGTACTTCCGCACGTGGCTCTGGTTGGGGTGGCCGTCGTTGACATACTGGTCGAAGCGCTTGAGGAGGGGGTGGAGGAGGCCGTTGCGGTACTAGTTTTGTCTTTGGCTGCAGTTTCGGTTTCGACCCTAAATGTGGCTTTAACTGTAACTCTAAACTTGATTCTAGCTGCGGTCCAAGGTGCGAGTCTAAATGTGCCCCAGCTGCAACACTGGTAGCGGAACTGGCAGGGATGTTCGCCTTTCGGCCATAGATTGATGCACTGCATGAGGCAACGGTTCGAGCACTGAATAAGTTTGTTGTTGAAGCACAATCGGCGAGTCCTGAGGCGGCTCCGGTAGGGAATCTGATAAGAGTATTCGTGGGGGCCCCGAGAAAACTGCTGTCCCGGGTTCTTGCATGAGTGCAGTCAATGGCTGCACAGAAGGTAGTTGAGGAACTATTTGCTGTGGCTGCAACGTTGTTTGAAACTCTGGCTCCGATGATCGTCTGTCGGGCACATGCCGACTGCCCGTACGAGGCAGACATACGGGCAGTGGCACTTCTTGAGACGCTAAATACTGATCTGCTCTGAATACTGTTGGCGGCCCTTCTGGTAACTGTGGAGGTCGCTGACGTACCGATTGAGACAACAGTTCAGGCAGAAGCCGGGATTGTGTCTCTATGTCTGGCTCTGGTGGGGACGGGGATTCCGACTCCAATCGTAGAGGTTCTGTTTGAGACACCATTGCTGACTGCGACACTAGTTCAGCCTCTGGCAGGGGTGCAGCTTGAGACTCCTGCTCACACGCCGACGCAGGTGGTCGTACTCGCCGTTGATGAAGTGGTCGCTGACGCACGGGCGTTGTTGAAGATAGCAGTTGGGAAGGAAGTCGTAAAACTGACTGACGTTCTGACGAAGCTGCTTGCTGGCACTGTCGTCGGGACCCTGTACGAGGTAGTGACGTGGCCCGACGCTCACGCACCCGGACAGCCGCTGGTCGTGTAAGCACCACGTGTAGCTCGGGCCGAAGCACCGATTCGGACAGCTGACGGTGTTGCCCCGTGGACGGTGGTCGTTGAGGTTGTCGTTGATGCGGTCGCTGACGTGGCCTTTGAGCAGCCTGCAAGGTGCGTGGCACCAAAAAAGGGGCAATGCTACGCAATTAAACGGATTTGCAAAAAGAAAAATATGCGCTAAGAAACTGAGGGAGAGGAGGGGACGAGAGTGCGTGGGGAAATCAGAACGCCGAGCTTTGGTTGGAACGATTAGTAGGTAGACCTAAAGCGTGTTGTCTTTGTCTCCAGTCCACTTGTCGAACGCATTCGAATGCGAGAGCTAAACGCCTGACGCCGGCGTTCCACGCGTTCGACGAGAGCAGTGGAGACAAAGGCAGCTAGCTTTAGCTCTACCCACTATTCGTCCCGAATAGAGCTCGGCGTTCTGACGTTCCCCCGCGCTCTCGTCTTCTGCCCCTCAATTTATCGGCGCATAGTACCCGGTTATCGCACTAATCAGTGCTTTAGCGTGTTACGATCATCACCATGAATTGTTTACCCTGTTCTACTTATAATCAATCCCACGTCTTTTGTGGCGCAACACTTTCCGATTTTCAGATAAACCGAGGCAAAAATTAATGCAATGAAAAAAAAAAAATGGTGCACCGCAGTGAAGATAGCGAAGAACGGCACCGCTTCCGGCGCGTTGCGGGTCTCCACTGGAAATATTCCAACCAGGAGGTGTAGCTAGAAGTTAATTGGTGGATTTTAGGTAATTTATTCGCTAGTTATTTAATTTATTCCAGAGGCCAGCATCCGACACCTTCTTTTTTTAAAATCTCCCCTCTTCTTTTTCGCCCTATTGATCTACTGGTGAGAGCACATTGATCACAATACGTTTCAAGTAAATATGTGGCACTCGTGCCGAGATGGCTACCGCGGCCATCAATGTTATACCCGATAAATTGATTATTTATTTCAAAAGCTATAAAATACAAAATGCTTCAGCCATAAAAAATAGCCGCAGTACCTTCCGAGTGGCGGCGTTTAGTCGAACGGCAAACACTGTACTACACTTGAATGCAATAGAACTCGGTGCAGTCGTTTGTGACTCATACCGCGACGTCCCACGAGAAGGGCATTTTTTTGTCGCTTTTATCGAATGATGGCTTACGCCAGAAAATGGGTGCGAGTTGCCACTCCCCGCCGTGACGCTTTTGCGTCTCGCGTTCGATGTTTCGTCTCGCTTTCGCGTGTCGCGTTCACGTCTCGCTTGTGCGGTTCGTTTTTACGGTCAGCCCTTGCAATTTGCTTTTCCGTCTTGCGCTTTCACCAAGTTACTCTCGACAAAAAATGATCCCGCGTTAAAAACGCCGCCGAGGTGATTAAAGGCAAACTGAAGCGGTTCTGCATTTAGGAAAAAAAAAAAAAAACACTTAAATTGTCTTTATTTGGCCGCCGGGGTCACGAATATCGAAATTATTTTTCAATTTTGTGCACGGAGGCTGCAGAAAATAATTTTCCAAGTACCGCAGAAGCACCCCCCTTCCCGGAGCGTGACGTCATATCCAGAGTCTTCAGAATCTTCGCTTTCGCGCATCCTTCAGCGCCTATCCAAGCTACGCACGCGCACTCTCGCTATTTTCGAAAAGGTCAGAAAATGACGTCACGGCTGGTGTCAGTACGGGGAACATACCTGGCAAGCTTACAATTGCACGCGCTGTCCGCACATGCGACACACGCTTGGCGGCGAAAAGATCTGGGTAAAACGTACGGACTGGTCGGAGGTTTTTCGTATTTTCTCGCTTTTAGTTACATCTTCGGGGAAAACGAAAGTGATATTCAGATTCACGAGATAAAAGGACTCTATAGAATTCACTCGTAACTCATTTTTTAAGGAACTCTTCGGGTTCCCTTTGACTTGTTCCACCTTCAGCGTAGATTTTTCAACCTTCTATAAAACTTCGACGCCGTGTGAGTTTCGAGCGTGAACTCGTCGCTCGAAGTACGTGTACCGAAAGCTCGCGCTGCAGACGACTTTCGAGAGCCACGTGTCGATTGATAGATCTTACCCACTGCGCCACTGCACAAAGGCGTAACAACGGACCCAATGGAACGTGCAAGTACCGCGAGCGGGAAGCTTGAACTCGTGCTGCTGCTGCAGGGGAGCTCGTGGGACCGGAGCGGCTCGCATGAGGCGTGTGGTGTAGATCTCGATAGGTGTCGACACCGGCGCATTGTCACTGTATACTCTCTTTCATACTTAGCGTGCAACGCTGTCAAGGCTACTGGCGCGAGCGCGTGGCTTCATCTATGGTTTTGTTTGCGCGAGAACGCGTGCAAATGATCAACGAGATCAAGCCCAACGCTCGCGCCGCCAGTAGCTTTGACAACGTTGCACGCTAAGTGTGAAACGGAATATAGGGTCAGTATATGGTAGTGGTCGTGCGCGTGCACGGCGGCACGTGCGGACTGCAGCGCCGCCATCGTTGTTTACGCGTGCAGCCACACAAGTTCCCACTGTCGAGTCGCGCCGGTCCAAACACTATACCCCGTATTCTTACGCTGTAGCTGGAAGCTAGCGCTTCTGTCCGCCATTGTGCAGGGATTTCGCAGCTTCCAACAAAGGGCAGGCTTTTGAAAGCGGTCTATTTTCGCCACTGCCTGTTTCGAACTAAATGAGCATCTACCGGTGTGCGGTCGTGTATCCCCGTGACGCACGTTTAACCCCAAGCTAGCTGTGGCACTGAAGGCTGAATATCCCACCCATAGCAGAAACCAGTGTCGCCGCACCTCAAAGACAGACCGACCTTTCGCTGAATAAACTCGAACGTCACATTTGGTTTGGTTTGGCCTGCATCCAGTTTGTGTTCTCGGTGCTTGGTCTAAGTTGCAAATACGTACCGTAGACATCTCTCTCTGCGACGGCAGGGGCGGCGAGGACGACTCCGAGTCCACATCGTTCCTCTGACGTCCTGGACCCCTGGCGAAGAGCAGGCGCAGCGGGCCCAAAGAGTCCAGTCGATCTAGGGTCCGGCGGAGCTCGGCACTGGCCTGGGAGTCCTGTCGGTCCGCCGGGGACTGCCCCAGGGCGGCCAGGAACTGGCGGGCTTCGTTGACCAGGTTCTGGAGCCTCTCGTCTCGGTCTCCGCCGAGCCTCGCCGGGCAGGACTCATCGTCGGGGTTCCAGCCCAGCCGGACCAGGTCGCTGCACGGACACAAGACTCTTTTAGAGCGCAGCTCTTAGGCGCCCGCTTCCGTGTTTCGCAGAGTCGGCGTCGGCGTAACCGCTCTAAATTTAGCAGGAAAATTTAAGTCATGTTACCTCAAGACCAATTCGATTCCCCACTAAATTTAGCAGGGAAATTCAGTTTCTCGGCTAGATTTAGCGGACAAATTCAGTTTCTCCACTTGATTCAGCAAAAAAATTGACGTCACGGGCCTCAACACCAAAATTAGCGGGGAATCGAATTGATGTTGAGGTCACATGACATTAATTTCCCGATAAATCTAGCGGGGAATCGAATTGATGTTGAGGTCACGTGACATTAATTTTCCCGATAAATCTAGCGGGGAAACTGGATTAGAGGAGGAGGGGAGAGGACGGGATAAAGGAGAAGGAGGAGACGGGGAGAGGGTACGGAGGAGGAGGAGGGGATTACCTGCCACTCCATACCCTCCCCTCCTTCCTCAAAAGCTGCGCTCTAATTCGGCTTTACCGACAATTGTAAACCTCTTTATTTTTTTTTTTTCAAGAGAGGATGTGGACCACCAGGCAATGTTTAAAAATACGAGTTACAATTGTAATGACGCTACTGGTAATGCGTTAGACTATAAACTAATGCACTAACGTACTCGTTAGAATCTTAAATGACTCACAATTAAACGAATTGTGTTACTATTTCACGGCACTTTCTATCAAATTACGTTACTCCTTACTTTAGACTAAAATTAGTCTCGTTTTTGGTACCTGCAATAGAGTGAACACGCCATCGGGACCTCGTTGTATTCTACAAAGTTACTAAACAAATATACAAATATAAAATCGCTCTGTACAAGATGAATTGCTATCGAAGTTCCTTGCCGTAATTTATCGCTACCAAATATACTGAACTTAAAGTAACGCAGATGTAACGTTCGTTAAAGTAACGGTACTAGTCTTTTGTTACATCCGCAAGACGGTAATAAACATTAATGATACGTTAATTTGTTGACGGACTAAGGAGTAATTAAAGCTATTTTGTTACTTATGTTTAGTAACGAACACAACACTGCCTCCTGCAGCCACACCCAGAAATAGCTAGCCTCATGTCAACTCAGACACACACGCGTTTGGCACGGAGACAACTCAACCGTTGTAGGAAGAGTGGATGGAGCCTATTTTCAGTAAATTGCAAACCTTTTTTTGGTGTTCGACGATAAGCTATAGAGCTGTGCTTCCCAAACTCTTCTACCTCGAGACTCATCAGAACTATAAAACATCACGGTTTGGCGATCGTGGCGAATCGGCAGTAGTATGTGCATAGGTCTAGGAATCTCCTCACATCGCGCTGGTCTTGCGGTGAAGGCCCATTCTTGATTCACCTTGTTTTTTCAGGAGCCGTCTTCATCCGATTTTCTTAGACAATGTGGCCCAGATACCGCACTCTTCTTAAACAAAACGTATTTCTTGGTGTTCAGGTTTAAGTTGGCTTCCCTGAGACGGTCAGACGCAGATGAGAAGTGATAAAGTACTCTTTCGAAAGTATATTATCTAGATATACCAAATAAACGTCGAGAAGCAGCCCCTAAAGGGAATCTGAAGCGGTTCCGTATTCGAGTGAAAACACTTGAATCGTCTTCAAATGGCCTCCAGAATTACGAATGTCGAGATTATTTTTCAATTTAGTGCTAGGAGGCTACAGAAAAGTATTTTCGAAGTACCGCTGAAGACCCTCCTTCCCGCAGCATCACGTTGTAGAAGGAGTTTCAGAATCTCCGCTCTGCGTGTTCAGCGCCCATCAAAGCTATGCACGTGAACTCTTGCAGTTTTTAAAAAAGGTCAGAAAAAGACGTCACAACTGGTGTCAGTGCATGCGGGCCAGTCTTGGGCAGTAACTAGTTACTTTTTTTCAGTAACTTGTAACTGTAACTCGTTACTGCTTATCGAGAATAACTAATTGTAACTGTAACAGGGTTACTATTTTTCGAAAGTAACAGTAAAGAGTAACGGCGTTACAGTTACTTCTCAGATTTATGTGCAAAAATGTTGCCAAACACGAGCACCAAATCCTCTCGCAACTTGTGAGAGTGTTTCAAGTTCTTGAACGGGAAGGGCACAGCGAAAACTGCTGCAGAAACCGTTTAAAGGGATACTTCAACGAAATTTGAAATATACTCTTCGTGGTCAAAAATCGGTGGAATATGAACAACAATATTGGGTTGTGTGTATGTTTATACAGCCTAGAACATAGTCTGCCTCAACGGGCGACGAGTTTCTCAGCTGTAGATGAGCAATTTAGCCAGTGCAGTGCAACCGCTAGCTTGGGGTCTTTAACGTGCACCACGCAGTAGTGGTACACGACCGCACGCCGGTACGATGCTCATCCAGATCGAAACGGGCAGGGGTGGGGATTGAACCCCAGGATCCCTCGGTTCTGTAGCGCGAGCTTTCGCTCCACGTTCTCCGAGCTGGTGTGCGCTATCCCACTCGGCCACCGATCCCCCTGAACCACAATATCCGTAAATGACAATCGCACGTTCGTATTTTGAGCCTGGTGGCTGTAGTTTTCGTGTTAAACGGCCCACTCTGGCAAGCGCTCGGAGAACAGCCAGCGGAGAGCATGTGACATCCAACGCAATCGTGACGTAGTTCGTCTCAGGACGAGCAAAGCTGACGTCAAGAGGATGGCCTAGTCGTTCCAGCCACCGAAGCGGCTGCTTTTGTAAAAAATTGAGTGACGGGTTAATTTTCTATAATCTTGTAGAGGGACAATAGCGACTTCTGCGACACACAAAAGGGATTCTCGGGAAGAGGGGAGTTCCTCCTTCCCCTTTTCTCTCGTCGTGGCTGGAGGCAAGAGGGCTACCGTCACTAGCTGCCAAGGTTCCTAGACGGACATTACAAACGAGGCGTTAGCGACATCCACCAGATGCTCTTTCCTAATTGTTTAATTCGTTTTAAAATTCCTTTTCGTGAATTTTTTAACAAGATATTGGTGTGTTCCATGTGATACTGCTCCTTTGAGCACATATTGATAAAAAAAAATGAGCGCCAAAATTTCGTTGTAGAATCCCTTTAAAGCTCGAGAACAATAAAATAAAAAGAAACTAAATTTGGGGTGACCTTGCTTGGCCAAGCTGGTCCCGCCAACTGGGATGATGGGGACCTTTGTGTCCGTACAAGTCGTGTATACACCAACTCATGTTTACAAACAAACCGGAGCGCCCCTAGCGGACGCCACCGGCGCCGCGCATGCGCGGTGGGCAAGAAGCCCGCCATCGCCCATAAACAAACCATTGAATTGCGTTGTTGTCGGCGTCGGTGGGAGCCCCCGTGCTCTTTTTCGCGTTGGAATTGTTGATTCTACGTCCTCCTAACAATGACTACTTGAGCGGCTTCAGCAAAATTAACGAGGCAAAACTTTGCTCGAATAATGTGACTTGCGGCGATTCATTTCACGTGGACGCCGCAGAAGGGGCCGCTGAAGCCTGACTCCCACGATGAGATTCTGCTCGCTATCTTCAGTCGCGACGTCGCTCGGGCTGCAAAAGCTTGGACCGTATACCTGAGATGGTGGACGTCGATACTGAAAACCGCAGAGTAGAATCGGGCATTACAAGTCGGTGACGGCCACTGGTAACAGTGATCAACATCTTCTTGTATCTACTGTTTACTATTAGCCTACTTACCCTAACCAACCTTCAAAAGTGTTTTGAGGCCTGCACTTAGTTCTTAGAGCAATTACCGGGTCAACGTTTGGTTGATGGGCCGCTGTCGTTTGAACGAGCTGACGACAAAAAGCAGACAAGTTTGAAAGAGAAGACGACAGTTTGAACGCATGCGCAATGGAGTGCGGGCAAGCACCGCGTCCCGCGTCAACAAACCATTGGAATGTCACGTTGTCGGCGTCTGTGTGAGTTTGCGTACTCTTTTTCGCGTTGGAATTTTCGGTTCTACATCCTCATAGCAATGTCTTACCACTTCAATCGCCTGAGCGAAATCATCAAGGCTCGTTACGCCGCTAAACTTCGCGTAAATAATTTGACGTGCAGCGATTCATCCGCATGATCGCCGCAGAATGGACGTCAAAACCATGATGAGATTCTTCTAGCTATTTTCGGTCGCGACGTCGCTCGTGCTGCAAAAGTGTACAAGGTAGCGGCGATGATCGACGTCGATACTGAAAATCGGAAGCGGGAACAGACCAAGCGTAACAAGTCGGTGAGGGCCACTGGTACCAATGTTCAACATCTTGTATCTACTGTTTACACCGAGCCTACTTAAGCCTTTTGAGGCCTGCAATTACTTCTTATTGCAATCACCGGGTCAAAGTTTGGTCTACGGGCCGCTTTTGTTTGAACGAGCAGAGGACAAAAAGCAGACAAGTACAGGGTGTCACAAAAGAAAATTTACACGGTCTTTTTTACTGCAAAAATAAACTAGGCATCGCCGAACGCTCATTATCCGCCCAAAGGTAGCGGTAGAGGTCACAACCAGATGCCAAAGTTTCAGCCCGATCCGATAACTTAATCAAAAGTTATAAGTGATTTTCTGAAATTTTCAATGGGAAAATGAAGCCCATTTTTGCCCGTTTTCGGTTTCTGGTGCCATAGAGCCCCATGTGTTTGACAACTCCGTCGGCCGCCATTTTCCCATGGA
Source organism: Ixodes persulcatus (assembly GCA_013358835.2). Taxonomy (NCBI): domain Eukaryota; kingdom Metazoa; phylum Arthropoda; class Arachnida; order Ixodida; family Ixodidae; genus Ixodes; species Ixodes persulcatus. The sequence continues at coordinate 324,415 of JABSTQ010009284.1, forward strand.
AATTTTCAGAAAACCACTTATAACTTTTGATTAAGTTATCGGATCGGACTGAAACTTTGGCATCTGGTTGTGACCTCTAGCGCTACCTTTGGGCGGAGAATGAGTGTTCGGCAATGCCTAGTTTATTTTTGTGGTAAAAAAGACCGTGTAAATTTTCTTTTGTGACACCCTGTAGTTTGAAAGAGCAGACGAAAGTTCGAACGATCAGGCGGCCGTGTGAATTTGAAGACGCACTGAACCCGTGGGTGGTCCGGACAACTTGGCGGTTTTCTCATGTTCATGTTGGAACAAAACAAATACATCTGGCGACCACGAAGTGTTGCCCGCACAAGCAATCGTAGTTCGACAGCGTGTGCTTTGCCCTTTTCATGGCTACTATCCACGTTCTCGGACGAACGGAGGGGGCAGAAACACATGAAAACTGATCTTCAAACCTTTCCAGGTTCTCTTGGTACAGCCCCGTCGCAACATTTTGACGAGAAGGCAGGTTTTTTGTCTGGTTTCTTTCGAGAGAACACAGGAATGCATGTCTCGCACGGCGACTTCTGCCCACCACCCCAGACCGGAAGTGTGATCGACGCGCCACCACCGCGGCGTGACCTTTTCTGCTTACTCTCGCCCCCGACCGCCAAGTAGGCATTTCCGGTATGGGCGACGAAAAAAATATCAAAACGTTTCAACCTGCAAATAGTAAAAAAATAGACGGGAGGCAAAACGAGAATGTGTGACGGTTACGTTTATGTCCTAAATGCCTTCTATTTTCGTGGCGACGGCAAAACAATGTTTTCGCCAAAACTGGAAGTGACGACAATTCAAGATGGCGGCGCACTTGCAAAAAAGGTCTATGGTGCATCGCCCACAGCGCATGCAGATTCATGGCCTCCGAGATCCCGAAGCGCGCGCGCGCTTCGGGATCTCGGAGGCTATGGCAGATGTAACAAAGCTCGGCATCTCTACAAATGTTGTTGCCAGTTAAAAGTTTGTGTTTGTCCGTCCCTTCTCGTTTTCTTCCTCAAGTTTAATTATCCCTACCAACCCGCTCGTTCTGTCCTTATCTCTAAAGTGTTTCTCTTTTCTTCGTCCGGCGGAGGGAGCGAGTGCTATCTGCAGAGGACAGTTTTTGGTGATTGTCGCCCCAAACGCCCACAGGCTTACGGGACAACCGATTTTCTGAACCTCGTTTTTTTGCCGCCCAGCATACGTCTCCTTCCCCTCTAATCTGAATCGTCCCACTCCCATATGCGCTCTAGCTAGCAGGGTCTCGACTTTAGGGGCCCCATTTGCCCTCCCTTCACTTTTTTTGCAACCCAATTGTCGGCCTCGCCTCCCGTCGCCCACTTGTTGTCCCCCATAGCTCTGCTTCTCGGGTCTCGTCACTTGAGAAGAAGCATTCTCTCGAACCATCCGTATCGTTCTGCTTGTTTCTTTGTTTTCTTGAAATTGTCATCACTTGATTTGTCATCACTTGATTTGTAGATATTCACGTCACGGGCTTTCCGGGTGGTCTCTTCTAGTTTGGGTGGTGAGATGGAGGAGCGCAAACGTGTCCGATCTGGTTAGGAAGCGGCTGAGAAAAGATCACAACAGCCGTTTGGAATTCTACGCACAGCGGTCGTTTTTACATTGATCGGCGCCTCTTTTGCACCGCTGCCGCGTTCAGCGGGTTTGACGGAGGAATGTTGCCGCCATATTGCTCTCCAAGTTTTCAAGTGAAGCTTCGTGTTTCGTGAAGGATTGTGCGCATACAGTAGAAAGCGATTCGATTGACGAGTTGATTGGAGTCGCATAAGAAAACATCTACAAAGCTGATTGCGAGGTATGACTTATATATTATTGACTAGACATTTGCACGATTTTTATTGCTTCCGTCCCATTTCGCCTCACCAAAGAAATCCGAGAATTGACCGATTGCGAACTCGCCCCAGGATTGGATATACCCGAGATCTAGACGCGTGCTGTTGTGTTTGTATACTACATTATAGGGTGATTTCAGATAAGATCGACCAAAGGGTGGCTGGTCGACATTTTTAAATCAACTGATGTTTTTATATGCCATTGTCCAGAAATGTGTATGGTATAAACGAATCCACACTTAGTTTTGTCCAGAAAAAACATTTGGGGACAGGAAAAATTGTAAAGCATGAAGAAGTGGACAGTTGCATTAACGCGCACTGACGGAGGGGGCACGTTTGAAAGTGCATAACTAAAAGAATAATGTAAGAAGAATTCTAATACTTTTTAAAAACAAACTATGGGTACAGCTTGCTTGTTATATAAAGTAATAATATTTATGTAAATTTTATGTAATTTTCTAAAAATTGTCAAACATGCCTGCTTGAACGACAAACGCCAAAATTTGGAGGCCTGTATCTCATGAAATAATTTAATCATTATCACATAATTTGCAGGCAGTATTTTACTTATATATGTCTATTATTTAAAAAATAAATAAGGTATTTGAGTGATACGATAGTCGGGATATATTTAGGCAAACATGGGAAAAAAATCAAACAACGAAAAATTCCGATGATAATAAAAAAAAAACAGCACCTTCGATTTTTTTTTAAATTTGGGTACCCTGTCATACTCTATTTCGGCATTCATTTCTATTAAAAACATGTTGCATCATTTTATTGAGAAAGAAGATACAGCTCCCCAAAGTAGGGTCCTTTTTCAAAGCCCACACGTAGCAGTGCCCTATACGAGAAGTGACTCTGAGTTCCAGTTTCAGGAAACTAACACACATCTTTCATATATTTTTATTCATATGAGGTCACTGACAGCTAGAGCAATCGGTCACACACTAAATTGACGAGAAACTACCGTGTACAAAGAGCTATCATATTACGAACTAGTGATCCGAGAAAAGATCCTGCAGGCCATCGGTCACTGGGAACTTTGTTTACTTTATTTTCCTACGGCACTATATGCTCCTCTCTCTTACCCTCTATCTCCATCTCTCTCTCTTATATATATTCCTGACGTATATCTAGAATAAAAACATATTCAAGCATTCCCTTTCTGCGTGATAGTGTTCTGTGGCTATCAACAATCATTTCCTTGCGAAGATCACAATTATGGCGCAATAGTTGACGGAAGTAGCAGGCGACACTCGTCGCTAATTCTGGCAAAACAGCCGATACAAGCTTTTTTCGCATTTCCCGCTCGCTGTCAAGGATGACTCGCTTCAACCAGCAAAATATGACCGCCGATGCCTGTTTACCGAGCAGCCGTGCCTGTCGCCATCCCACTCGCTGGCTTCGCGGGCGATATCAGGCACAAAGAGGCACACCGACAGAGAGCAGAACCCCCAAATACTGGAGCCCCGCCTAAATACAATAGAGCGTAAACACTGTCGCCATGTTAACCTAGGAAAGGTTCACATGGCAACAGTGTTTACGTTTTAGGTAAGGAAAGGCATGGCGTGTGGTATGAGCCGGATCCTCACACGAGGTGCAAGGTGAGCCCTGAGAACCTGTCTGCTGCCCTAGAGTACTTCACGAAAGACGAGCTACAATGTTCGCGCCAAGGTCCCAACCAGAAGGACGTGATCTCAGTCATGCTCCACGTGGAGATAACGTTTGTGCCAAAGCGCTTCCTGACACGCTCAATCCGAGAGGCCTTTCGTGTATACAGAGACAAGCATCCTGATTCCGGCGTTGGGCTAACGAAACTTTATTCCTTGTGCCCTAGATGGGTCAAATGTATTCCACACCAGGAAGTGTGCATTTGTGTGCGCTGCGCCAATTATTACCTTTGTATTGCCGCTGTAGAGAACGTTACGGGCTCAACATTCAACACTGGTGAAATGAACTCAGCATTTCTGTGCGACCCACTAACAAGTCTGTGTTTTTAAGGAGACTATGATCACTGCCCAAAAGGCCAGTCTCTTACGCTCGAAGAACTTCATATCCATAACCATATCAGGCAAACGCAAGATAAAGCGATCTACGATCAAAAGCAGCTGCATGCAACGTGCAAACTGGACCATCGTGCTTCCTGACAAAGTTAAAGCATACCACTGAAGAAAAAAAAGTTACGATATTTACATGTGTAGTGACGGCAAGAAAATCTACAAACAGCGTTGCTATCATCAGTGAGGACCTGCGTGACGACGTCGCTCTCACGTGCTTGGCTGTAGAAAAGGTGAAAGAGTGGGTTGAAAACAACGTTGCGGTATACTCCCACGTGACGTACGTGAGTGACGGGGCCGCCAGTCATTTTAAGAATTGCTACCTGCTTCACCAGTTTGCACAGAGAGATTGCCCCCAAGCCCAGTGCTCATTTTCTGCATCTGGACATGGTAAAATGCATGCGACAGAGTTGGCGGACTCGTGAAGCACCAGGCCACGCTGAACAACCTGAGAGAATGTTCAATAAACGCAATTCAGACGGCCCGGACAATGGTGAGCGTTCTATTTGAGAAACTGGGTACATCTTGCGTATCTGGACGAAAATAAGCTTGTTCGGTATCGTCAACAAAAAAAAAAAAGAAGAATGGTTGACGGTGCGCGACTTTCCTGGTATTCATTCTTGGCACGCGTGGCGGCTGTGCAAGTCATCAACAGAAGGAACCTGTGACATATATGTAGAACGGACAGTCGGATCTCGTTAGAAAAAACTTTATTAAATGGGTACATCGAGTAAAGCCTTAGTGTAAAGTGCCGAATTTGATGCCCCAAGGACTGCTCATTTCGAATGCCGGGTTATCTTATTTATCACAGTTTTCTTCGCGGGGTATTTAACCTACTGCTTTACGTGGTGATAGCTTATTGAATCTTTATCCGATCACCATATGAGATTCACGAATCGTTATCCTCGCGCGGGATAAAATATCTCGGCTTGCCGCGATCCATTCGTACACCGAGAGTATCGAAGCTCTTACAGTCCGGCGCTGTGGCACACCTCACCTGAAATGGTTTGTCCCCGGAAATACATAACTAACCTAAACAATTTTAGTATTGTATCTTTATTTTTGTATGTGGAAGTAAAGTTGTTTCTTTGTTTTTTTAATATAAATTGTACCGGAAAGTAAAACTTCACACTACATCATCTTTTCTCGAATCACTAGTCTCTAATATGGTACCTCTTTGTACGCTGTATATAAAATGCTGTATATAGTTTCTCCTCACTTTTAGTGTGTGATCGATTGCTCTAGTTGTCAGTGACCTCATATGAATAAAAATATATGAAAGATGTGTGTTAGTTTCCTGAAACTGGAAGTCAGAGTCACTTCTCGTGTAGGGCACTGCTACGTGTAGGCTTTGAAAAAGGACCCTACTTTGGGGAGCTGTGTCTTCTTTCTCAATAAAATGATGCAACATGTTTTTAATAGAAATGAATGCCGAAATAGAGTATGACAGGGTACCCAAATTTAAAAAAAGATCGAAGGTGGTGTTTTTTTTTTATTTGCATCGGAAGTTTTTGTTGTTTGATTTTTTCCCCATGTTTGCCTAAATATATCCAGACTAAAGTATCACTCAAATACCTTATTTATTTTTTAAATAATAGACATATATAAGTAAAATACTACCTGCAAATTATATGATAATGATTAAATTATTTCATGAGATACAGGCCTCCAAATTTTGGCGTTTTTCGTTCGAGCAGGCATGTTTGACAATTTTTAGAAAATTTAATAAACTTTACATAAATATTATTACTTTATATTACAAGCAAGCTGTACCCATAGTTTGTTTTTAAAAAGTATTATAATTCTTCTAACATTATCCTTTTAGTTATTCACTTTCAAACGTGCCCCCTCCGTCAGTGCGCGTTAATGCAACTGTCCACCTCTTCATGCTTTACGATTTTTCCAGTCCCCAAATTTTTTTTCTGGACAAAACTAAGTGTGGATTCGTGTATACCAGACACTAGACAATGGCATATAAAAACATCAGTTGATTTAAAAATGTCGACCAGCCACCCTTTGGTCGATCTTATCTGAAATCACCCTATAGTGGTCGCGCTTATTTTAAAGTTCTTTACGGATCATCAGCGTTTATCTGCTAGCTTAACATTTTGAAAAAACTAAAGTCGCCTGTTATTTTTCCTAAGAAGGAACTATGAATGCCTTATCATAAGTGGATTTACCCAATACCCCAATACTGTCTTAAAATATGATCTTGTTCAGGGTACTATTCATGGTAAAACTTGAAATAGGAAGAATCAAACATGTTAATATTGGTTTTCACGAAAACCTCAGCTTCTCAAAAAATCAGATTCACCACCGTGAACAACACAATGTCTAATAAAAAGTCTATGCTAATTTAGAGGCATATTAAGGAACGTTTCTTTTAAATCTTTTCTAATATTTATTTTTTATAAAGTAACGACGAAGTAACGGCGTTACTTAGCGAAGTAACTGTAACTGTAACAAATTACTCTTTAAATTTTGTAACTAACTGTAGCAGGGTTGCTTTTTTTTTTCTCCGAGTAACAGTAACTGTAACACTGTTACATTTTAGCAGTAACGTGCCCATAACTGGTCTGGGGGAATATTCCTGGCAAGCTTGCAGTAGCACGCGTTGCTCACACAAGCGACACGCGCTGGGAAGCCGAAATATATGGGTATAACCATAGCAAGAGGTCGCCGGGAAGCCTCGGCCGACCGCCACCACGGGACCACTAACCTAAATAAAGGAGAAGACGCCCAGGAGGGGATGGGCCTTTGGCCCCTCGCCCACCACCACCACCATGACCTCTACTCCCCTTGACCCATTTCCTCAGTCAATAAAGTTTTCTCTCTCTCTCTCTCTCTCTTCTATTAGCCCCGAGAGCGAACACAAGCGTCGCTGTGGTCGGCCTTCCACGATTGGCCGAACGCTGACTATGACGTCGGAAAGGGGATTTATCATCGACGGAAATAAGAGGAATGAAAGAACTTTAATTTTGACGGTGTTGGCAGTGTTCCTTTGAGAGCGCAATCATTTCAAGCTTCCACCATGCTAAGTAACAAACACCATCGAACTTGTTGTTTGCAAGGTAATGACGTCACAAGGGGGAACCACAGGAGGGCGCCACCAAAACATTTCGCCGCTAATACTGACAAAGCCTGGCAGATCGCCACGAGAAGAGGCCGCCGAAATGGAAAATGTGAAGCGTCAGACAACGGATGAGAGGAGAGTCACGTGACTGGCGCCCAGCTGCGGCGAGACGCCGAAACGCACTTCTCCCGAGCGAACAAGTGTGTTTCGGGTTCTCGCCGCTGCAAAAGCTGTGCGCTGACGTCCAGGTTCCCCGAGAAATGGCTCTTTGATGCTCTGTGCTACCAGATCCTCGCCCTCCAAATCTGAGACCGGGCACTCTATGGCTTCGCTTGGACGTAGTTCAACTACTCTACTCAAACTACTGTAGTTTAACTACTTTTCCGAGTAAGTTGGTAACTTTCAATTACAACTTTATTTGGGTAATTAGTAGTTTAATTTAACTCCTTTTGTCAGGTAACTTCTACTCAAATTACTAACTACTTTCGAGATCTAGTGCTAATTTTGCTCCCCACAAAAGTTTGAGTGCTGAAATAAATAAGACGCCGGCAGATGAAGTGGTATTCCTGAACAAGGGTCCCCCTCACATTCCGTTCCCACGCACTTATACTCGGCAGCCGTAGAAACTGCATCACAGGCGTCCTTGGGCCAAGGTGGCGACGAGCAGCCAAACCACCGACGCACACAAACGCAGGAAGAGATGCTTAAAGGGCAACTCCGGCCAAAACTCAAAATGAAATAAATTACTGGTATCGCTGTAGTGACACAAAATACGACCCCACCCAAAAAATTACGTCCGGGCGACGCCGCATTCTCAACTAATGCCGATAATAAAAATGCGACCCGCCGCGAGCCGCTGCTCCTTAGCGGGCGGCCAGCGGGTTGCCGATCGCTAAAGCAACATTGGGCCGTGACGTCAGTATCGTTCTCTTTTTTTTTTTCCTCCGGTCCCGACGGGCGCACCCGTTGCGCGCGCTTCTTTGAGCCGCTACCACCGCTACTTCGGCTTGTGATTCGCGTGTTTAGCCGTTGCTTTTATCTGTAGCCCGTGTAGCTTCGGTGTAGCCTTTTGTTTATTTGTTTGTGAGGACTCCGAGACTCGTTTTCGCGAGCAACTAGGTGCGCCCAAGACTGCCCAGCTGTTCTTTGGAAGATGCCGAGTACAACTTGTAGCGCTGTGGGCTGTGGGAAATTGGCGAAGGTGTGGGTGAACGCAGTTCGACGAGTGGACTTTGGAAAGCCTCGGACATTCAATGGAGCATTCACGCTCCATTGACTGTCCGTTGAATGGGGAAGGGTGGGCATGTAGAGTACAACCACTAACTAGCTGCAATCACTGAAGTTTATAATGAAAAGGAAAACAGAATGTTCTGCTTTGCGTCATTGCTTGTTTACTACGCAATCTCGTGCGTAGTACACAGGTCCGTAACGACTACTAGCGAACAGCCGGCGCGTGAAGCTCGATCATGCGATATAAACATTCGCCTCCCAATCGTTCGAGCCCATTACGCAGCAGTATTAATTAACATTGCGCTTGTGGATACCATAAAGGACTTAAAAAAATCGCGAAAGTTTGGATTTGTAACTTACAACACTAATTTACCCAAGTTCGGCTGGAGGTAAATATAATATTTACAAATGCCCCCCCCCCCCCCAAAAAAAAAAAACAAAAAAAAAACACACACTTGCCTTAGTCAAAAGTTACGAAGGAAAACTTTTAAAATCCTATGTATTCTAATAAAAAAATTGTTGTGGGGGGGGGTGGAATGTGGAAGGGAAAGAAAGTGTTCTTCTCACCTTGCTAACGTTCTCTGTTTTCCTCTATCACCCACAAAACCTTTTGCTAGCTTTGAGAAGAAAATGTCTGCCTAATGAACTTTCTTTTCTTTTTCTTTTAGTGCGGCAAGTTTTTTTTTTATTTTTATTATTTTATTTTACAAATTAGATTCACCACCTAGACGCACTTATGTGGTAAATTAGTGTCGTAGCTTACAAATTCGGATTTTACGTGCCTGAGGAAAAAGAACGAAAAAACAGACGTGTACAGCCCAGCACACGTCTGTTCGGGCGCCGCGGCCCGCGCCGGAGAGCTTCAAAGCTTCGTGTCTGGGACTGACCCGCAGCGCGAAAGCGAGAGGGCCCCCAGTACTGTACGTCACTGGCAGCGCGGCGTGGAGCAACGCCACTCCATCCACGGAGCCCCGATGACAATTTAGGCCTAGCGACGAGTACGGGAGACAGCACACACGGCGACTGCCGCTGAGTACGGCACCGAACGAGTTCACTCGTTTTCCAGTCGCTAGCTTTTGGGTATACAAGCGACGAGCACGGCATAGTGCACGCACAGCGGCGGCCGCCGTGTGCGGCACCGAACGAGTTGACGGGTTTCCCAGTCGCTAGCTTTTGGGTATACGCACTAACTCTTGCTACATATGCTGGATAACTATACCACGTATACAGAATTAAAAGAAAATCAGCTTACCTTCTATCTTTAGACGGCTAGCGCAACAGAGGTAGGTGCCGCTTGGCCTGCGTACTCGTTGAACGAGAACGATGTTGACGTCACGTCCACGATTTCCAGTGTTGCCGGGGCCTCGAGCGGCTAGTTCCGGTTTTGTCGGCCGCGCCCCAAACAGAACTTTGAGGCGTCGATATCTTTAAAACTACGCACGATAACGAGAAAAAAATTACACCTTGCAATTCAGGGACGCTGGCTGCGCTAAAAACAGTCATAATCCCAAAATCAAAACTATGGACCGGAGTTGCCCTACAAGCCTTGCTCGGGTAAAGACCTAATCCGGTAATGCACGCAGCCGCCTCGCATCCAGCTGCAATTGTGAAAGACGGGGACACTCCGAGGGTTGTTGTTGTTTTCACGTTGTCTGCCTTTAGTGAGTTCTGCCTCAAGCGGTTTGGGGATTCCCGGGTAGGCGCCACTGGAATGACCTAGCAGCTGGACGCCTGTTCCCATGGTTGCCTCGTCGTCAGCGCAAACTCCCTTGCAAAGCCAGGCTCCCCCGCGCTCAAACGCAGACACGGATAATCCGTTCATGGGAGCACGTTCCCGCTTCCAACTGCAACTGTACGAGGGACGATGCATGTTCACGTAATCCTTAGCGTCCTTCCGACCTTCCACGCCAGGGAGACCTCCTTTTTGTTGAAAACGATTTACTTGTCGGTCGTGTCAGGCGCGTCAGGATACCCTAGGCGCCGGCGAGGATTGCGAGTCACCCTTGGGAGATCCTTTTGTTGGACTTGGCGTCAGCGGCGAAGTATACCGTATTTACTCGAGTACCGTATTTACTCGAGTAATAGCCGCACTGTTTATGAGGAAAACCGAAGGGTTCGCTTTTCCGCGGAGCATGCAGCTTGCCAATCACCGCGATCGGCAGAATGATTCCAGCGGTTTACAGGACAGAGATAACGTCTTCGCACGAAGATACCGTCTGTGAAGATTGCATTTGTATGTTGAATCGTGCTATCGATCTAACTTTTCGCTATGTTATTTTTACGCAACGCTATGATTGGGCTCTATATGTGCACTGCGGTAAAGCAGATGGAAGGGGCCTGTTCATAAATAGTGCGGCTATTACTCGAGTAAATACGGTAATCGCCGCACTGTTTACAAAAAAAAAAAAACCCTGAGGGTTCGCTTTTCCGCGGAGCACGCAGGTTGCCAATCACCGCGACCGACAGCATGATTTCAGCTGTTTGCAGGACAGAGATAACGTCTTCGCTCCAAGATACCATTTGTGAAGATTGCATTTGTATCAAGAATCGTGTTCTCGATCTGGTCATTCGCTATGTTATTTATGCGCAACGCAATGATTGGCTGTGTATGTGTTCTGTCGGGAAAGTAGACGCAAGGGCCTTGTTCATAAATAGTGCGGCTATTACTCGAGTAAATACGGTACTTAGTTTCATCTTCTGTCAAACCAAAACAATTTTTTTTTTTCAGTAGCGTAGCACTAGCACTGCAACGAGACGCGCAGTCGTCCGCATGATCTCAAAATACTGCGATAAGAACTTTGAAAGTCCATTGCTTCTGCGAGCGAATAAACTATTTTGGTGAAAACGCAAGCCATAAAATGAATGCATTTATTTTAGGCTCGCAGGGATTTTTCACGGATCAAAACTGCTGCTCATTTCGCTACCACAAAAATATGAAAAAAGTAACTTCGAAAGTAACTTCAAAGTAACTCGCTACTTTTTTACAGTAGTTAGTAGTTTACTCAATTACTACTACAAATGCGTAATTTCTACTCTACTCCAATTACTTTTGGCGTCGCTACTCAGTAACTTAACTTAACTACCTTTTTTGAGTAATTTGTACATGTCCGTCCTCGAACTGACAGGCTTTGTGAGTATAGAGGAGGCTAGGGTATAAAGTAACGACTGGTCGGAGGTGTTTCGTGTTTTCTCCTGTTTCCTTACATCTTCGGAGAAGACGAACGTGAAATTTAGATTAACAGGACAACAATACCCTAGAAGTCGCCTCTTCAGCTTCCCTTTCAGTAACTGATCCATGAGACGCTCAAACGACGCTGCAGAAGCATTAAAATGGCCAAAGAGCATCACTTTGAACTGCCACAGACTATCTCCAGTGAAGAATTATGTCTTTTAGCGGTTTCGTATATCCATTTCGACTTGTCAGTATCTTCTCCCGAGATCTAGTGAATAAAACTAGGAAGAACCCGCTATTGCGTCGAACGAGTCATCAATCTTTGGGAGAAGGAAACACACACACACACACTCGCGCGCACACACACACACAAATACACCTTATTAAATTGGAAATTGAAATTGCGGAGTCATAAACATATGGCATATAATATGAGTCTGTAACAAAGTAATGCTTCGTTGCTATGCCAACTGTCCTATCCAAAAGACAAGAAAGCTTTGGTCTCAGCAAGCGTTTAATTATTATTTCTTTTTCTCTCAAAGCGCAAAATTTCAAAGCGCAGAATGTCAAAAGAAGCTTCTTAAAACGAAGTGCTCAATGACGCTTCCCTGTACTTCGAGCTATTGACGTGTTCACGAAAATCAAAGCAGCTCTTGCGCGGTGCGAGATGGCTTCACGGCATGGCAAGAATGCACGTGGCAGAAACCAACCTTCGCCATTCTCGGCGAAAAACGGGATATTCCGGAAGGGTAAATGAACCCGCTGGTAGAGTGATTTTATCAGGGTCGCCATCAAGCACGTAACCAGGAAAGCGGAATGCTCGACGATCACAAAGCTGGGGCCAAACTTCGCGGAGCGTGACGATTGGACTAGGACGAGATGTCACTCATCCGTACTTTCTCATTGCTCAATTACAGCGAGATTTGTGGAACACAGGAAACACCGCGGGACACGCCGATTGTACGACTGCCCCGATCCCATTGCACACGTGTGTCCCTTTGTCCCCCTATATAGACCACTTGTCGATACTTCATACTTGTACGTCGCAAGACATTTCGTTTGCGGAAGTTATCGGTAACGACGAAGTGACGTTTCACAGCTGTCGAAAAGGCGTCCTTTGAGGCCGAAATCTTCGCTTCCAAACGAGGCGATCAACTTTTCGATATAGCGGAGCCGTCGCGGTGTACGCGGCTTCGAGTCAGCCAATCATGGTCCACCGTCAACATCGCGATCGGGAGGCACACCCAGAGGCGGGCAGCTGGTGGCGCCGGAAATGTTTAAGAAATGAATGTGCCGTGGGTGCTGGGGAAGTGGTTTCCGCCATTGCAAATATTGTCGGAGCGATCGCCTCCCTCCCCCTCCCCTGTTGCGAAGCCACAAGGCGTTTCAGGCGACAACAACGTTCGGAGCCGTCGCTCATTTTTCTTTTTCCTTTTTTTTTTTTTCCTGTGGGCGGGTTTTTGGGTGGGGGGGGGGGGGGGGGGGGGGGCTGTTGCAACGCCGATCTCACTCCCCATGAAGAGCACATCGTGCAGTTGTGACTGCCAGCTCCTCGCAGGTTCTGTCAAACGGGCGAGTGTTCGACGATTCGTGAAGCGACCAAAGCAAGTGTTAAAGGGGCACTCAAGTGGTTTTTGAGTTCGTGTTTTGATGATGACAGCTGAATTTAGACCCCCTAAGTATCCCTAAAAACCGAAAAATATAGTCATACGGTTATTATTTCTTTAATAAAAATGTAATTGAAGGCCGCCAAACCTCGGATCCACCCGAAAACGAAACCACTCTCATTGGTCCTCGCACGCTTATCAAAAGGATCTCGGGCCAATGGCGTTGGACGACGTTCCGTCGCGCAGTGATCCCGAGGTAGCCGCGGTAGCCGCATCGGCCGAACCTCTTTGTCATTCGAGCTTCGATCATGGCGGAGTTCTCTACGCTCGAGGACCTGACGCCGTTAGAGGTTGAAATTCTTCGGCGGACAGCCGACCTGGGGATGATTTCCTATGACGCCACTTCGACGTGCGATGTGGACGATAGCAGCGCTTCGGAGTCATGCTCGGGTTCCGAGGACGGCGAAACGCAGACCTTTTCGGGCATTCTTCGATTTGCGGTTGGGGCAAGTCGTAACCGAACCAACGTTTGACATCGCAGCGTTACCTCTGGTACGTGATGTCAAACGATGTCGCCACGTTGCCTTTCGCCTCGGGAAGACGGGGGAAAGGCTGGTTCAGACATGTGCAACGAGCGCGTACCTACGACTGCGTTTGTTGCGACCGGAACGACCGCTCTGCGCCGCGCGTACACACACCAACCAACAAGCGCAGCGGGTCGTCAGCACGGCGACCGCTTCTATACGCGGCCGTCAGCTGTTTCAGCGGCCCCTCTAAAAAGGGGACGCACTGCTACTCAATGCCGTAACCGAATATAGACAGACAGTTGTCTATAGCCTAAAGCTTTATTATTATTTTTTTCTTGATAGGCTTGCAGGGTACAGTGGATGAAAAAAAGATGCAGTACGCCGTCTTGGACGATCACGACTCTAATACACGACATTGCAATAGTACAAATATCGCCACATGCCTTTTCTACGATTATGAAAGACAATGTAATCTTAGCAGCGATATAGCAACGTAGAAATATGATTTCGTGATCAGATAGACGTTGCGAGCGTTCAGGATTGCTAACACTAATCACTTCTCTCCGGTGATGAAAACGCGTGAAAATTCGCATCCTTTATACGGTACGCGCCAGTAATACCTTGAACTTGAGCACACGCATGAAATGCGCCAAATAAGAAATCCGGGCGATGTTCGAGGACACAAATGCTTAGAAAGCACCACTGTAGTCGAAGTAAACGAACACGACGGCACGGGCGTTTCTGCTGTCTTGAGAGTGCCGCCACGACATCGCCGCACGAGTAGGTGGATCTTCCCTTTTAGTACGTGCTGGGTTATCATAGCGACACACGACGAAAATTCACAGTCAAGGATAGCGCTTTTACGCGGAACGATGAGCTTTCACCACGCCGTCCACGTCGACGACCACCACCGAAGCCTGGCCGGCCCGCTACCGACAGATACGTGCGCTTCCGCGCATCCCGGGGGAGCGGGAAATTCACCTCCCGCGGAGGAAGGCAAGGAGAAAACGTAGTCCCTTGTTTGTGAAACGATAATTGCAGTATCGCGTATTCTAAACTAGAAATATTTTACGTCTTTCGAAATTATCATGCACGACATATTTAAATGAACTGAAAATTGTTTCTTTAGCGAAACTTTACAAAGGCCGCCAAAATTTTCAAACATACGATAATTTCATTGGTCCTCGCAAGTACAGAAAAGAGTCTGCACGTATTTTATTCCTGCGTGATGAATAGACGGTTCTGCCTTCTAAAACTGAAGATACTCATTCACTGACACTTCCTTAACGCTATCGCACCAAAAAGTATCTTCTCCAAAAACTGCTTGAGTGCCCCTTTAAATGCAGGAACTCTGAACATGGCGCACTTGCTAGAAATCCTCTGGCTGCATTATGTCAGCGCCGTAGAGAACTAAATCGGGAGGGGATCCTTGACGCGCACGGTTAGTGCCCTTCTTTATCTCGATTAGCTAAAGACGCGTGCATGTACTCGCGGCCAACTGCTGCAGTATTAATTCGAAAGCATTAACTGTCCCGTGGAGCAAAAGCCGTCGTTGTCTGCAGAAGCCAAAAAGCGGCTCCTAAATTCGCATTGGCTGAGTGAAACGACAGCACCGCGGATGCTACGTCACGGGAGGCGGCGGGGGTGGTCAAGGTGAAAGCGGACGCGCCTCGGAAATAAAACACAAAGAAAAGCACAGCAACGCAGATGCTTCGTCAGGGAAGCCGTCGTGAAGACGGCGGGGTTCGCCGCGCCTGCGCAGTGGGGGAGAGTGATGTCACCGCCGGAGCGCAGTGTGAAAAAGGAAGACGTGGCGCGGTGCTTGTAGGAATGCACTGCGTGTTAGAATGCTTTCGCATTCCTACGCGTAAGAAGTCTTAAATGTCGCTGTCGAATTTTGTTTTTCACCAAACTCCGATGGAGCCAACCGAGCAGCGTCAAAAGTGAATCGTCATGCCGCTCCTTTGTGCTTCTGCTATCAACGACTAAACCAGTCACACAGCGCACAGCGAGGAGCAGCGCACTCTGCTGCATATAGACTACACAACTCCACCACACTGCCCACGTTATCTACCAATGTTCAAAATTTATTTGCGTGCGGCACGCATGACTATTAAAGCATGTTACCAAGTTAAAGGGGTATGAAAACGTACTTTCTGCACTTCTTTCTTGGCTTAGATGTGGTCTATGTGGTGCCAGCAGCCGCTGTTGTTTTCCCACGATGGGTAGGAGCTTGTTCCTAGGATGCGGGGACCTCTACCAGACCGACCACACCCTGTGTGGTCGGTTTGCTGTTTAGTAGGCGCTTCGAGGACTCTGACTCGAGTTACTCCGTTCGGAGCTGAGGGAGCCGCTACTGAACGCGTCCAATGTGAGCATCGAAGAGAGGCAGCTGGGGACGGCACCCCACGGGAGTTACCTCCTCCGATGTGTTGTCTCACACTTGTACGCTACACATTACGAGTAATTAAAATAATTGTACATTTTAGCGTATATTTGTAATTACATTTATTAGGAAGTGATCGCAAGAGTAATTCGATCACGTCTGTAAGTACTAAGATTACTTGAAACCGTTACTATTTATTCATGTCCTTCCCTTTGCGTAATTTTCTATGAAGGAATCCCAGAACTAAGTCTTCGACAGGAGATTGGTTTACACTGATTGTTGAATTAAGAAGATAAGTAGTAGAGTGATTCTAATCCAAAAATGGACTGTACAAAAGGCACGTCTTCAAACCGTCAGAAATATCTGTCATTTTGAAAGTCTCAAGTAATGGGAAAAGTGAGGGTTACGTCATCACGTAACGTCAAATTACTTTTCTTCTCGGGTAATCGAGTAATCTAATTAAATACTTTTTACCCGGAGTAATTGTAACTTGCTATCGAACTTTTTCGTGTAACGTGTACAAGGCTGGAACTTGTCGTATGTCTGGCTCCGGCGCTCGTAGTTCACTCCTTCGCCTCTGCTGCTTGCCAGGTGCGCTAAAACGGATTCTCTAACACGGAATCGGGTGTATAGCTTGCCCACGGCGCCTGCCACGTCAAACGGTGTAGGCCATTTTCGATCGGCTGTGCGGCATTCGGCACTCTCGCCAATACTGAAAATGATAGCAACGCCAGCAGGCGAAGGACAAGTAGAATTTATTTATTTGAACATACTATCAGATACGGGACCAAGACAGTGGTGGGATACAAGGATTCACTCGATAGTTATAACCGCCCAACAGTCATAGTCTGCGCTGCCCTGCACCGACGCGAGCACAAGAGAAACAGTGGCGCAATAAAAGTAACAATAGTAGAATAATAGTAACACAACAAACAGCCCAGGGGGCGCTGGGATGAATGAACAGACCAGGCGCCATTCGCTTCTTCTATTTGTTCGTCGTGTTTTGGCGCTCATATATTTTCAAGTTATCCTCGTCACACCAACCATGGGCTTCCTGCGTTGCCCAGGTGGCGCTGCGAAAGGAGACTCGCTAGGACTCGCTTTGAGTAGTACAAACATGAGCGTCCCAAAAAGCTATACGCTCAAACTGTCACACGCCTAGAAGCGTGCCTGCTCTGGTGCGGAACGCGAGATCACGAGGAAAATGCGAAGAAACAGCAAAACTTTGAACGCCGTCGAGGCGCCGGTCAAATCTAAGACGCGAAAAGCGTGAGCTAATAAACGCCGTTTTACGCGTTCTACAGAAGAACAAAAAAAAAAAAAAAAGAAGCGTCGGGAGGCCAAATGTTTTGACGTCACCACCCAGATATAAGATACGCGTACCCCAGCGGTGGTGACATGAATCTGGCACTTTCGACTGTCTTGCGGTGTCGAACCTATAGCCGATTTCGGACATCGTGAAGTGTTCTTCCGTTCTTCACCACTAGAAAGATAAAAGCTCGGCGAAAATGCCATAAGTAGTGCGAGGCCCAGTCAAATGAGCTTGTACTACCCAAAATGAGGGCGCCACAGTTTGTTCAGAGCATCAGCGCAGGAGGTGGACAACTTTATTTGGCATTTTCGACGAAAGTAGTGCGTGTACGCAGCTTGAATCAGTGCTCACGCACGCGCCCACGTACCTTTGACGGCATAGCCACTAAAAGTTGTCCACAAGTATTCGCGGTGAGAAACTCGCTAGGGGCGCTTCTGTTTTCCGGGATAGTGCACGTGCTACCCACGCGGTTATGTTTTCATTTTCATAATGCATAGGAGCAACGTTACTAGACCAACTCAGTTGGGAAACTGCCGTAAAGCCTGATTTGAAAAAGTGGCTTCGATCCGTATTCGAGAACCGAGCTAATGGCGATCGCAACGCCACCATTTCTCCCGCAGCGGCCGCTCCGGGAATTGCACGTCTGCACGCGTATCGGTTCAGGTCGAGTCGCGCAAGGGCCGGTGGCGCCATCTCGCAGTGCCTTTTCACAGTAGCAATATAAATGAACTTTCAAAAGGGAGGCGCTTTAATCTTATTTAGTTTGGTCTCGGTGGTCGCGAGCGGCCCGAGTTTCAAAGGTGAGTTTCCCAACTGAGTGTCTCAGTAACGTTGATAGGAGATTGGCAAGGCACGTGATTGCACCAGCAGAGGAAGTTGAAGTGTCCTCACTCTGGGTTGTGAAACAATTCCACCAGGCCGTGATACCCAAACTTCCCGCCGCGAATAGACGATTGCAAACAGGGCATCTGGCCGCCGCCATGTTCCTACTCGTGTGAGGAAGCACGTGAAATCGCAAGCCTGCCAAAGCCACCTTCACGCGCATGCCACACGTGCTTGAACGTATGGAGCACCATCAGAAGCCATGCTTGCAAATGTGTCAAATTGTTGTAGCAATCCACCGGTTAGATTCGTCGAGGACGTCGCGTAAATAGAACGCACGCGACATTTTTCAACAGTGAAAAAATATCTTAGTCGATGTATTTAAAGGTAATGACAAAATATTTTTAAACTTTTTCTGATCATTTTGATTTCTCTCCATTTTATTTCAAGGCGTAATCTTTGTTAGAGCGAGACCATATAATGTCACATTTCATCGTCTACCAGACCTGCAAGAAGATTAATTTATCTCCAGCTTTCATAGCATGCGTTAAAAACATTTCAGTTGGGAGGAAGAAGTTGACCTAACATTTCAGGATTATAACTTACAAGCTCATATTCTGAAAAAAAAAAAGACTGTAAACGAAACAAGCATGCAACAGAAATGACACAATAGAACCAGTTTTTTCATTTGCATGTTCACCGAAGCTGAATTTCGCATTAATCTCGCAGTTCAAATTCAACTTCTACTCGAGTTAAATAACGGTAAGCACAACTCGCCGACGCCGTCTCCGGCTAAAATGTCGATGTCCGTTGACGAATCCGCCTAAAAGTTTCAATTTGTTATAAAAAAATCGCCAAACCGATTTAATAGAAACTTTAACAAACCGTTACCGTTCCGGTAACGGTTCCGGTAACGAAGCATGAGTTTAAGCGCGCGCCCAGGTGATACCGCGACCGCGGGGCGGGCGCTTAAAAACATGCTGCAAAGGCTTCGGTAGTGCGGTACGCGGAACACGGTAACGGTTTGCTAAAGGTCCCTTTCAGGGAGTTTCCGCGCACCATTTTCCCACGTCCGTTACCCTGCTCGAAGCGAAGACTCCACTACTGCGCGTGCGCGGCGCTAGCCTTGCCTGCAGAGTCCCGCATCTCGTAGTGGGTTGCGGAGAACGTTGAGGGACGGCGGAAACCATCTACGAAAACTCCCTAACATCTGTTTCGTTCCGGTTGCGGTTACCAGGAAAATTTCGCTCCTAAACGGTTTCCGGTTCGGGTTCCGGTTTGTGTCCCTGCTGTTAAAAAAACCGATTGTCGTGACTTTCCCTTTCGCCGTGATGGTTATGATTTTTTTTATGAATAACGCAGTGCTATTCAATTCAAACCGGTATTCGGCTGTACCCTTAAATAAAATGAAATCAAACGATTCTTCGTGGCAGCTTACTTCGCTTATTTTCCACGATAGCGTGAAAGGTGCTGCATCTTTCCTGAAAGAGTGCATGAAGGATGCGCTCTGACGTCGCTCTCCTCCTCTTCCTCAGTTTGTCTCCGTATAGCTGGCGGCGAACAAGGGAGAGCAGTCTGAAGCACGAGCAACGTGAAAGCATCGCTCACGCCCGCTGGGCCGCTCCTCAGGCCAAGAACTCCGGAAACTTGGCTGGATGCCTGGTTCTATCGGTTTCTTACATGGCGACGCGACAGGCCGCAGCGAAGCTGCAGTGATCAAGCGGCTGTGGTCCCGGGGGAGCCCGTGATAGCACATCCACAAAATATACCTTTTGCCAAATTAACCAAGCACCGAGGGGAAAGCCGGAAACGTACACTCTAAAAAATGTCTGTGCGTCCACTTTCACACACAACACTCGGAGAGCCAATCACCGCAACTTACGGAGGCAGCTCGGCGAATGACGATCCGGAAACATATGTTTAGACCAAAAAACGCAGTCTGAGTTGTGTCATTAAGCAATGCAATGCATATGTTTCGGCATCGTCATTCGCTGAGCTGTCGCCGTAGGTTGCGGTGATTGGCTCTCCGAGTGGTGTGCGTGAAAGTGGACGCACAGACATTTTTTAGAGTGTAGGTACACGCGCGGTCTACGCGTTCTCCTTATCAGATATAGGATTCAAAGTAAAAAATGCACGGCAAATCGCTACGCAATTGTGTTGCATACGTGAAACGTTCTTATGCGGAGCGCAAGTTCGTCTGCTTCTTGCATAGGGGTTGCAATGATGTCAGAACGCCGAGTGCTTATTAACTGATTGAAAAAAACAATAAACGAGTGGGTAGATTTTAGGGCATCTAGCATTGAGGTCTACCCACTATCCTTCCAACCAAAGCCAATCAGAGCTCGGCGTCCTTCTGACGCCACCGAAGCTCCTCAGTTACGGAGCTGCTCAAAGACGCTGCATGCACGAACAGTACCCCCCCCCCCCCCCCCCTCCCTTGCTCACCACGACTCGCCTCCCGTCGTTCGACGCGCCGGACGGCTGTTCTATGGAATACGTACGTTTCCAAGTGCAGCGTCTAGATGGCGCTTCTCCGTACTCTATGGAAAACACAGTTCGTAAGCGAAAATCTAGATGGCGCTTCGAACGACGGGAGGCGGACTTAGGTGAGTGAAAAGGGGGGGGGGGGTACCCCCTTTCGCCGGACTTCCACAACTGAGGTAACCTAGTAACGTTGGCTCTTGCTCCAGAAGCAGACGGCGCTCTTCGTCAGGGCGTGCCATGCGTACCAGTAGCAGTTTCCGGAGTCTTCCGCTAATCGGACAGATTCTGGGCTCGCCCGTTCTTCGGGGCGAGCGAGCGTGCTGCCTAACATAATTGCCTATCCGAATTTGTCTACTGGGAGCAGCTGCACCTCGTGGCTGCACCGATGTGTAATCGGTGTCATGTAATGTAAATTTCCCGCTAAATTTGGCGGAGAAGCTGAACTGGTGTATAGGTCACGTGATATCAGGTCACGTGACGTTCATTTCCCCGCTAAATTTAGCAGGGAAACTGAATTTGTGTATAGGTCAGGTGACACAAATTCCTGCGACGTCTTTTTCTCCGCAAAATGTATAGTTAATGCGACATGAAGTGACGTCATTGCGCAGTCATGTCACGTCATGTAACGCCAACAGGCCACGGTTTCACGAAACCCGGAGCAACTAACCAAAGAGCGTTTCACGTTAGTATCAAAATAAGGAGGTTGAGCTAGAACGCACGCTCGAAGTCCCACGTATTTTAGGTTTTTGGTTTCGAACAGTAGCGCTGCACTCACACTGGCGTTCGAATGACAACCGCAAAGCGGACCCGGTCGTTTTCATCATCAAACACGCGTGAATTTGTAATTCGCAACCGCCTCCCGAATGCGGTTCAACCACCAGCGTGAATTAGGCATATGACTGCTGCAGATGGCAGCTCTTGAAACTACACTCGCCGCCCGGGTGCCGCTGATCCCAGTGACGCCACTGTATGTAATTCATAGACATTTCTTCGCGTACCCAGGTTGCAGTTAGAAAACTCGGCAAGGTGTTTTGTATCCAGAACAGTAATAAAGTATTGAAAACAAAATTAATGGCTGGCTGGTAATTTTTGTATGTTAAGGTGCACCATGTCCTACTCCGCATTGGCAAGCATGAAAATGTCAGCAAGTTTTCCCGAAATTTACCGATTTGCCACCACTTGCCTTGCTTTAAATTTACAGAATGTTTCACAATAGTGCAACACTGAAACATCGATTCTTTTTTTTATCATGAGCAATGGGCGATATTGGGGAAAAGCTGCTTTTATGCAGCTTGACGTGCCAGCATGTGCAGCGTGCGCGTGAACGTAGCTTTGACAAGCGGCGGCTGCCAGCTGCCCTGCTTGCAATCGTCCATAAGGCAAGCAACAACGCAAGATTGTAGAAAAAAAGAATCAACATCAATCAAGCAATGTGCGATTTTATACAGTGTTGTGTGGCATTTTTTTTTTTTTTTTTCAGTGGGGTAACGTGAGTTAGGGATGCAATACAGTGGCGTACGCAGGATTTCATTTTGGGGGGGGGGGGGGGGGTACCAAGGGGGGACAAGATAAAAGGCTAAAGGGGGTGAAGGGGGTAAAGAGGGACAAGATAAAAAGAGAAAAGAAAGTCCAAGAGGAAATAAAAGCATTTTAATTTTTTTTTCTAATAACTATGCATTCTTCTATGAAATAATTAAAACAAAGTTGTCATATTGATTTTGGGATGATTATGATACATAAAAATGGTGCCCCGGAAATTCCTCACCAGGAAGGCATTCGTACTTTACTTTTTTTTATTTACAGGTCACGTCAACAGAATGCACCACAGTTAGCAGAAAACAAGAATCATAAAAACAAATACTTTGTAAACCACGACTCCAATGCACGAAGCCTGCAGTCATCGGGGCTGATAAAACAATGATGCATAAGCAGAAACGAGGCACACCTTGATGAATAGACGATAAACACTGGAAAGCTGCTCCACCATAAATTACTCCCCATCTTAACCTGATCTAACCAACAAACATTTCACGTGATTTCTTCGTTGGTGTCGATTCCTAAGATTTCCGAAGTCCGTTCACAAAAGAAAGCCAAGGAAGTTACACAACGCAACAAAGGAACGATGGAAAATGGTTTATACACTCACATATTGCACTTGGCTCTCGTCCATGAGGCAGCAGGTCGCACACTCGCGCCCCTATCTCGCGCGGTACTCAAACTGCCGATGACAACTTTCGTACTCGAACCTTGAGCCCCAAATCCCGCGCCTTTAGGCGCCTAAGAGTTTTCCCGCCATCCGAGGAGCCAATCAGATATCGCTCTTTTTAGACCAATGGGAGCCACGCGGTACAAAACAAACGTACATACTACAAAATCCAATTAAGAAAGGCCAAGTGCACGTACCCCCGAAAACTCCCAAAAACCTTCGCCTTAAGGCCCGTTCACACTCTTGCGACCTCTTAAACCTGGGTTCCTTAAAACTTCTTAAACCAGAGGACACACTGGCGCCATCTATTGGGTAGTAGTGTAAACTCGGCGGTCCGGCATATTTTTTTATTTCTCTCGCTCATTATCCTTTCTTTCTTGGCTCGAAAAACTTTTGTCAATGTTATAAACGAGCCTTTCTATGGGTATTACGCACATTTGACCTCGGAAATCCCGCAAAACCTTCGCTCTTGTAAAATGCAGTTCCAGGGTCACCGCATATGGCGCCACAATGCCAGTGTGTTCCCTTGTTCTAAAAAAAATTTAAGTTTTAAGAGATCTCGTCTCTCTCAGTCGTACTCAGTCGCAAGAGTGTGAACGGGCCTTTAAAGGCGCATTCACACAGCGGAAAGACGCGCGTCGTGGGGCGAATTTTTTGCTTATTTTTGTATTGAAAAATGTCGCGAGGAGGACGACGCAGGGAGACGACGCCTCGGAACCCAATTTTTCCCTCGACGCGCGCGCTTGAGCCAATCAGAGAGCGTCCGGACGTGACGTGTCGCCCTTTTCCGGTTAGGACATGTTTTCGCTGTTTTTATTTTCGACCCACAATGAAGGTGAAAAGGCAGAGGGGTCGGGGGATTCGTGCACTCGCCAAACTTGGCTGGAAGCATTTCAGCGTGGAAAGAAGCAAGGCGATTGGAACATCTGACTGTGAGCAGTGTTTTATGTGCGTGTACGACACCGTGAAGCTACTCTTCATCGTTTGTGCGAAAGCTGCCACCGAAGTTCGCGGTGTGTTCCTACCTCCGACTGTGCGGGAGCGATCACTCCCAATGTGTTGTGTAGTCCTTGTGCGCACCCACCACTACGGAATACAACAGTTCTCCATCGAAAACGCTCTCGCACAAGCTGCGTGCAGTGTTAAAGGTACGGACGCGAAGGCTCTGGGACGCGCCGGCGTAGCACCGTGCTTTGTTTGCACAAAAACGCGGCAAAAGAGCGCCTTCTGAAGCTGCCCGTGCGAGTCCGTGCCTTTCGCCAATGCTGCGTATAACCGGACTGTAAACGTATATACCGGGTGGATCAAGGAGACGGCAGGCTCTTTAAATCGACCGCAAAATTCGGTTTCTTAACCTATCGCGCTACGACTTTGTGCAGCGCTGCCCACAGATGGTGCATTTTTTTTGTAAAATTTGCAAAGAGCAAACTTACCTGAGGAAAAAGTAAAGAAAGAAAAGGCTTAGCTCCTAGGAAACGCAGCGACGCCACCGGTCTGCAAACAACACGGCGCCGTTTCGCACGGGAGACAAGAGAGGGCGCAAGCGGTCACGACGCCAACTGCTGCCAACGAACGGGCAGACGACGCCGAGAGCCGGCGTATTTAGCAGACAAGGAACTGCAGTTGCTTGTTGTTACCGCGCCTGTAATTGTTTCTGCGACTGTCGCCGCCCGCGGAACGCGCGCTGCTTTTGAGTCGAAAAGATTGTCTGCTAAAGACGCTGGCTCTCGACGCCGTATGCTCGTTCGTTGGCGGCGTTCGTTGCGCCATCTCTTGTGTCCCGTGCGAAACGGCGCCGTGCTCTTTGAAGACCGGTGGCGTCGCTGCGTTTCCATAGGAGCTAAGCCTTTTTCTTTCTTTACTTTTTCCTCAGGTAAGTTTGCTCTTTGCAAATTTTACAAAAAAAAAAAATGCACCATCTGTGGGCAGCGCTGCACAAAGTCGTAGCGCGATATGTTAAGAAACCGAATTTTGCGGTCGATTTAAAGAGCCTGCCGTCTCCTTGATCCACCCGGTATAATCATCGCCGTTGTCCATTCAGTGATGACGGTTGTCTCCCACCGCATATGCAATCGCGAAGGCAAGGCAACAACAATCGTGCGAAGCAGACGAATAAAAATATTCCGTGTTCTCTCGATAAGCGCGAGATTCCCCGAGAAGACGCCGCCGTCGGGTGGCCCTGCGTGACTGCTTCGTATTTTACGACACCGGCGTTGACGTGGACCGCAACGCGCGTTTTTTTCCCAGTGTGAATGCGCTTTAACTGTTGACCGTCAGACGGACATCGCTTCCAGGAAAACAACAAAAAAAAAACCCTCGTCGGGGTGCAAGAAAACTACCGATGATTCATCTCAAAATAATAACAAAAGGCTACAAAACATCGAAGGGCCCCGCTGCGCTCGAGCGAGGCACGGCGCATGGTACGCACCCAGAGCGGGGTTCGACACGGGAGCCACTCCGTGGCGGCGACTAACCAGCCCAGGCGACTGCGCGCAATTGGTGCACTCGCGAAGCAATAAAAGTAGAAGTAAACAAATATATTTTCTTTCCTGAGTAACGCCACGCAGCGCAGCGTACACCTGACAATTTATTTAACAAATGAGATATGCGGCCGATTAGAGTATATATATAAATAAATATATATATATATATATATATATATATATATATATATATATATATATATATATATATATATATATATATAAGTGTGTGTGTGTGCGTGTGTGTGCGTGAATCCCGCAGTGCGGGCTACGGCGTGACGGCCGTTACGTAAAACTATATTGGAAGAGAAGAAAACGCAAAAGCAACAACACAGACATACACAAAAAGCAGATTGCGGAGGCCGCGGCTTACACGCCCAATCGCGCAACCCGCAGTCTTTGGTTACGTTTATCGTAACCATGTTTGATGTTTTTGTTGTTGTTTCTTCTTACTAAAGGTTGTGTTGTATCGTTTCACACGCGTGGAAATTCAGCAAAGCGTTGTATATTAAGTCGGATGCTTCCATAATCTTAGTGCTGTGGTTTGTAGAACCTTTGGTGCTACATATTTTTGTTATATCGCACAATCCATAGCTTTCATCGAGCGTTGAATCTTAAATGGAGATGGGGGTTCATTAACAAATTAATCCGACTGATCGCCACCCTTTAATAGACTAATCAATCAATAAATTTGTTAATTGATTATGCTTCAGTCATATTACATGAAAGACTTTAAAACTACACATTTTTTATTATTTTTACTATGTCATAAATGGCATATTGCATTCACTTCCTTTTTTATTTCCTTTTTTTTTTACACCTTCCCCCCGAAGTTGGCTCCGCTGTTTTAAACAAAAAATACACAACACCGCATTGATATTGATGAACCCGAGAGTCAGTGACCTCGCCCACTCCCCCCCCACCCCTCCCCCCGCCCGGAAATTTCGGGGAGGGGGGTGGGGGGGTCAGCCACTTCACCCCCCCCCCCCCCTCCCTGTGTACGCCACTGGTGCAATATACAGGGTTATTTTAGGCTTTACAAATTTGTTTAGAAAAAGCTGTAAAAAATACACTATTGGGGTCTCTGCAGGTGAATTATACGGCCAGGGGGAAAAGTTAATAAAAATGAAAGACGTTTAGTATCCTCTGTAATACCAAATAAGAGCACAGCTCTTGAGGAGGAGGAGGGGAGGGTATGTCCCCCTGCTCCCGCTTCGTACCCTCCTCTCCTCTTCTCCTGCTCGCCTCTCATTTAGCGGGAAATTTTCGCTAAATTTCCCGCTAAATTAAGCGAAAATGTCCCCGCTAAATTTACCGGGGAAATATCCCCGCTAAATAAAGCGAAAATTTTAGCAACATTTTCCCGCTAAATTTAGCGGAAAATTTAGCGAAAATGTCCCCGCTAAATTTAGAGAAAATTTCCCGCTAAATGGGAGGGGAGCAGGAGAGGAGGAGGGGAGGGTACGGAGGGCGAGGACTTCCCTTCCGTACCCTTCCCTCCTCCTCCTCAAGAGCTGCGCTCTAATTCGGCATTACAGAGGATACTAAACATCTTTCATTTTTAAAACGAATTTTTAAGGCTTAGAAAACTCCCTCTATAATTCAAAAGTTCAGGAGGCGTATGCTTATCTCCTTGAAGTCCAAATTTAGCGCGTGCTTGGGAAATATGTCATTACTGTATCCGACAGGTTTGGCGAATTTGATTGTGTTCACGAAGGATAGAGAAATGTTTCGAATTTACTTTTTGTGACAGACGAATTTAATAATTGTTTTGGATTATCATTTTTATACATCTGTTATGGAATACTCGTTAAATAGAGACAATGACAGTAATATCTAACGAGCGTTAACTACTCCTCAAAGAGGTTTTTTTGTAACACTATGAGTATATTTAACACTCTAAAGCCCAAAACCTGTGGAAGCGCAGGTTTCATGCTCGAAATACTTCAAGAAGTTCACCCAAAGCAATTTTTATTTGATTGCCATATTATTTCGCTATGATACAGTCCGTATAATCAGTTAGGCTAGGATCGAATGATGTGTGTACACTTGGAAACACAAATCGAATGTTAGCAGACATACTATTAAGTCTCATTTTGTGTGAGATATTTTGTAGTTTAAGGCATGTGTTCTAAAATTGTTTTTATGAGTGGCAAATGTCATTTTAATTATTATTTTATGCACACAATATATAGATGAGTAGTTTGCTTGTGTTTATTTTTATGTGAGTGTTCATTTTAAGCTGCTTTCCCTCCAAAGTGTGTATGGGAGCTAGGGCCTCGTCAACCTGCAGTAGCAGCTTTTTCTACTCGTTTCCACCTTTTTTTTACCGTAAAATGAAAAAGATAAATAACAGTTTTATTATTATTATTGGCATGTATATATCTACATGTATACTTTGTATCTATCTCTATATGCACCTGTACATATGTCTATAATGTTTCTACCGGTCCACTGTGATTGACTATCTCTATCCGTGGCATGTACAAAGTAACTGACTGCCCGCCGCCTCCCCCCCCCCCCCCCCCGGACAACTATGATTGTTTATCGGAGTTAGTTTGTCAACTAGGTGTGTATCTAATGACTAACTTTGGCTTTGACGTGCCCGAAAATATCGGAAACAAACATGAAAGCAGAATAAATATTATTATTATTATTATTATTATTAGTATTAGTATTATTATATAGTAGGCATTACAACGTATTACTTTTTTCACGTGCTAGGCGCTAAGGTAATTGCGATATGTTGTGTAGCGACGGTTCACATTACACATGCAACAATAGGTGTATAAAAAATGAAAGCCGTTTAGAACTCCCTGTAACACCGAATTAGAGCGCAGCTCTTGAAGCGGAGGGGAAGGAACGGAGGGGGGGGGTCACGTGACCTTACGGTTACGCCGACGGCGCTCAAGCCGGAAACGGGCGCCTAAGAGCTTCGCTCAAAAAATTGTTCCGTGCTGGCGGTGTAGGATTTTCACTGCAGTCTGCTGCCACAAATGGACACGTGACCAACTTCATCTGGATGCAACATCGTCCTGGAGAACACCTCTGGCTACTCTCCGCTAGCTGGTAGGTGGGGTCACTGAAGGTCGCCTCCCGACCTCTTAGTTCCCTCCAGCCGTGATGAGGGGGTCTGTAATTCTTCATTAAAATCGATGGAGGTTGACGTTCTTCTCGTTGAGCTGGCCACAGCGCCGTCTGAACAGGTTTTCGAGAGGTGAATTCAATCACGTCCGAATCTTCGAAGCTTTGTCACGATGTGTGTCCTCTGTTGCTTAAAAATGTCAGTTAACAGCAACAGCCTCATCAACTGCTTAAATACGTTTCATGCCATCATATCAGCAACTGCGGGAATCATCATTCAATTCTATGAGCAACATCGCACACTTCGTAATTGATCAAATACTATCATCAAGTAAATCCCAATATACTTTCCGAATTTACCTTCTGTTACGTTCAGTAAATCTCCAGTAGACTAGGCGTAGTGTAGCTTCGTCACTTCAACGAGAAATATAATCTTTACCACATTTGTGAACCTCCGAAAGTAGATCCGTGAAGAAGCGACCGTCGCTGGCATAGTGGAAGCGTCACTGAAGGTTAAAAGGGCTGATTCTTCCAAATGCTGCCTTCATCTGATTCTGTCAATAGAGCCTATGCCACGTCGTGAGTCGCTGCTATTGTCCCTTTGATCGTCAGAATATTCATCGCTGGTCTCTGCACCGTCGTCAGAAGGAACCGCACATTAAAAAGACCTGTAAAAAAATTAACCTATGCTTGTTTTGCGTTACTGAAGGCTAGACAATGTTTCAGTACCCCCCCCCCCCCCCCAATGAAACTTTAACGTTCTGTTTTGAGGCCTGGGGATTAACATATAATAGTTACCTCTGCAATTAATTAAATTAAAAAGCGAGCTGCTAAACTTTCAACATACTCATCTTACTCCCAACCACCCCGTAACCTTTTTCATAAACTCCGAATTTCTTTCACTTCATGATTTAAAAAAGTATCATATTGCTGGCATAATGAATAATATGCTAAAGTCAAGCAATCCACTCCCAGCGAGCATTTTAAATCGTGGTGCTCGACTAACAAGATCCAACACATCCGACCACTTTAATCTGCAAAGGTGTCATAATGTATACGGTGGGCGACCAATAGAATTCTGCGGCACTAAAATCTTGAACACTAGACCATCGTCAGTCACACAATCTAACAATTTTTACAATTAATTCAAACCGCATATATTTTTGAAAGGATATACGTCTATGTTTATCTTAAGCCGCCCACCCAATAAATATACAACTGATGTTTGTGTGTTTTGACAGTATATTTGAATAATTATCATAGCATTAGTGACATTATTTTTTTAAATATATAACAGCCTAATGTCTACATCGCTCATTTTGTTTTATGATTCCGTGAATTTTTAACAACGTCTGTTTTCATGCTTTAATAAAAATGGGCTCAAACAAGCCAAAATGGCTATGTGCGCAGATAGACTTTTCAGTAAATCTGTACTGTTGATGAAACTAAAACGCATTCGAATTTGAATTGGATGACTTCCACCATCTGGTACATATTCCGTATTCATGATCACCATCATCACTTAAATCACCAATGCCATTGTTGTGGCCTGATGGCATGCAGGTTAGGATGCCTCGGGGCGACTCGGCTTAAAAAGGTACACTCATAATATATATTGATATGACAAAGTCTGATTCGTAGTACATTTGATACGGGCGTAGGTCCCTATGTGGAACGCCCTAAGTAGGAACATGTGATACGCAAGGAACCTTCTGGTGTACTACTGCTTCAGTATACAAACAACGCAAATACATTTAGTTAATAAGCTTCAGGAACAATTGGGTATGGCAAAGCGCGCAAAAAAAAACTATTTTTATACCATTATTTTCAGAGAAACTTCCACATAATGTCCGCGTCGTAATCGCATCCCACTAGTGCTGGGTTCCGCCGTTTTTCAAACACGCCGTGAAGCCGCCTCGTGGGGTATACTCGAACCACAAAGACGCGAAAATCTAGGCGATCTGTATCATCATTGGGTGTCCAAAAGTTAAAACTTCAAGTCGAAAAGATTATGTTTTTTTTTTGTTTTTTTTTTTTTAATTGAGAAGATGACACAGATTGTGTGATACGGGGGGCGTTAGAGAAATAAATTAGTGCAATCATTTGGTGCCCATACTAGATGTGCGTAACATCAGGAATAGAAAAGTGATTAATCCAGTTGAAGATTGATACTGGTAGGTAAAACGTTTGGATGTCTGTTGATTCATTACGTCTATTATATTTGAAAATTTACTACGAACGTGGGCAACATGTTCCTTGTAAGACATGTTATAGAAAATACATTAAGAGTCACGACATGATCACTGATCACTGTAGTGAATGCATCAGAACCATATATTACGGCAATGAATTAGTTTAGGTTTGTTCTATGATGTAGTTGCAATTTCTAGCATTTATATGAAGGGAGTTATTTTCATACTAGATACTTAATTTTTAAAGGAAAATTTTTGTTTCGTTCAAGGGGAACTATAGCGATTGTTTTAGCTACCCCAACTAACTATATTTTCGAAATCCCCGTCCCTTTCCGGTACGCTATTGAGTATCGCGAAATTCAGAATAGTTATTGTGAAATCGGCAAGTGAAAATGATGCCAAAAATAACATTCAAATATACCCGCGCTTTTCAGTGCCGTGACTTCGGAGGAAGGCGGGCTTGCAAGTCGGGCGGGCGGTTTAAAAATGGACTATGCCAAGAATTTGTTTCGTGCTACTCTGCGGGTGCTAGAGCAAGCTTCCATATAACTCATTTGACACCATGAAACTGTTTGTAATCAGTTGAGAACAAAGTCTACAGTTCAATGAACCCCTGCCTACCGCTGCCGTCGCCTTTTCATTGTTGCCAGTATAGACACTTTAATTTTGAAAAACCTGGTGAGGACCAAAATTGCAAATTCAATAACTTTGAGAATCTTTTTCTTTTATTTTGGCCCATTATTTGGGGGACTATTTCAGCGATGTTTGTTGGTGTGTTTAGCAAATTTTCAGGCAGATCGGGGACATCTGGATACCCAGAGCCACGAAGTTGTGGTTTGTGGGGTGGGTCAGGAAGGTGTAAGTGACCAAATTTAATAATTTAATGTAATTTAATTTAGTAGTGTAATGTACGTATTTAGGTTGATTTATTGGTATTACTTCAGGTGTGAATCTTTTGGTTAAAGTGATGAAGAAGAAGTATGAAGTCTCAGTTGATAGTCAGCGGTGTGAATGTCTCTGTTTCTCCCGGTCTGTGTTTTGTCCCTATCGTGCTAGCTGACCGTTTTCTTTTGAATTTAACCGACATTTTTCGTGCAACACTTTCGTCTTGTAATCTCCCTCATGACTGGATAATTAGCCTTGTCCTCCCCATACATAAGTCCGGAAACCAAACTTTACCTTTAAATTACCGCCCTATGTCACTGACCAGCATTCCTTCAAAAAAACCTGGAACATATCATATTTTCTAATGTTATTGGGTATAGCGAATCTAATAACCTTCTAACCGTAAACCAACACGGATTCAGAAAATAAGTATCATGCGAAATAAAACTCCTCGAATTTGTACATATCTTTCATTTTAATTCGGAACATAACAAACCGACGCAATCTTCTTTGATTTGTCGAAGGCCTTCGACAGAGTGCCCCATAACCGCCTTATAAAAAAACTTCACCAGTTAAAAATTTACCACAATGAGCTTGAATTTTATTTCAATTTCTATATTATCGCTGTCAATATACCGTTGTTAATAACTAAAGGCCCGTTCACACTCTTGCGACCGAGTACGACTGAGAGAGGCGAGATCTCCTAAAACTTCTTAAATTTTTTTAGAGCGAGGGAACACACTGGCGTTGTGGCGCCATCTATGCGGTGACCCTGGAACTGCATTTCACAAGAGCGAAGGTTTTGCGGGATTTCCGAGGTCAAATGTGCGTAATACCCATAGAAAGGCTCGTTTATAACATTGACAAAAGTTTTTCGAGCCAAGAAAGAAAGGATAATGCGCGAGAGAAATAAAAAAATATGCCGGACCGCCGAGTTGACACTGCTACCCAATAGATGGCGCCAGTGTGTCCTCTGGTTTAAGAAGTTTTAAGGAACCCAGGTTTAAAAGGTCGCAAGAGTGTGAACGGGCCTTAATTGTAATCTAAACCGAGCGTCACGTCCGGCGTTCCCCAGGGAAGCGTGCTTGGACCACCACTTCTTTTTTTTTTTTTTTAATCTACATTAATGATCTCCCTCGTTGTGTTTCTTCCACAGTCCGACTTTTCGCAGATGACTGCGTACTCTACCGCACTATTTCGTGCCCCGATGACCACTCATCCCTTCGAACTGACTTGTCCTTTGTTGCACATTGGCTTGATAACTGGGAGATGTCACTGAACCTAGATCTTTCTTCACGTCCTTTCGTCGCCGTCTTATACAGCATTAATTATATTACACTCGGTTCATACTCATCTATATCTTGGTCTTCATATAACCAGCGATTTAACATGGATCACCCACGTCGATCACATTGTTGCTAAGGCAAACAGCACACTTGGTTTACTGCGACGGAATTTAAGACTTGCTCCCTCTAATGTAAAGCGAATTGCATATATATCCTTAGCAGGCACGTAGCCAGGGGGGGGGGGGAGGGGGGGGACCCATGGGGCCCGCCCCCCCCCCCCGAAATCTTCCATTTTGCTGGGACCTCCTCCCCCCCCCCCTCCCCCTGATACAGCATTTTGTCGTGGGCGGCGCCCCCCCCCCCCCCCCCGTAGTAAAATCCTTGCTACGTGCCTGATCCTTAGTACGTCCAAAGCTAGAATATGTTGCATTTATTTGGACTCCGTGGGAAAACTATCTTAGAGACGACCTAAAAAGTGCCCCCCCAAAAAAGCGTTCAGATTTATTTATTCCGACTATTCTATTTACAGAAGCGTGTCTGAATTGCGTAAACGAGCCAACCTCCCTGAACTTACTTTAAGGCGGAAGATATTTCGTTTGCCACTGTTTTACAAGATTTATCACCATAATCAAACAATTAGAAATAAATCTATTTATTTCCTCCTCCCACTTCATTTTTTCGAGATTAGATAACAGCTGCAAAATACAACCCATAATGCATCCACCACTTCTTACGCTAACTCTTCCATACCTTTCACAATAATTGAATGGAGCGCTCTATCCGACATCGTAGTCACAGCTAAAAATATAGACGTATTTAAACAAATAATTTAGGCGAACTGTTCAAATCCACAACGGACTAGTATTTTTGAATGTAAGTGTGTCTGAACGTTTTGCCATTCTTTGTTTTTCATGTTTTAATAATAATAATAATAATAATAGTCTTTATTTTATGTGTCCACAAACAGCACAGGGCCTTTTGTGTGGTACACAGCAAATGCTGACAAGATAAAAAGTATAAGCACAGAGAAAACATAGCTAGCCCAAAAAAAAAGAACTCACAAAACAAACATAGAACACATAGCGACATCTGAGAAGCAAGATAAGGTAAAAGAAGAAGAGGCAAAATACAGCAACCCCTCAAAACAGAGAGAGAGAGAGAGAGAGAGAGAGAGAGAGAGAAAACGCTCAAAATTGCAAACCACTGGGATCATGCAAACAATATATTTTCTAGATTACGCCGAAAAGTTGACTCGTCACTGAATATTTCTAGGAGAGAACAATCCAACTTATTAAAATCATGCTGCATTCGAATTAGGGGAGACGTGTGAAAAAAACGTGGATGGATTGAAAAAATTGTGATTATACGGCTCGAACGTGGTGGGGCGTGAAAACGTACAGCGCTTAACAAAGACAGGACAATCTACGAGCCCATTGACAAGTTTGTGTAAAAACAAGATATCCCGACAACGCCGTCCGTCAAACAGAGTACATAAACCGAGTCTCTCGAGCAGCCGATCGTGATTATAATAAAACCTACGTCCAAAAAAAAAAAAAAAACGATCGAAAACTATGCGAATAAAAGGCTTCTGTACACGCTCGATAGAGCAAGATGCTGTATCATTTATACAATTCCACACTAAAGATGCAAATTCGAGTTTTGAGCGAATTAGACGACAGAATAAACGAACGATACATACATCGGAAGAAAATTGTCTCGTGAAACGTGAAATTGCTCCCAATGTTCTAAGTGAAGCGTTGCATGTGACCGACACGTGATGATGAAAATTCAATGCTTTATCTATAGAAACTCCAAGACCACGAGCAGCACACACTCGTTTGATGACGACGCCATCTAAGATATAACTGAACGCAAGGGGCTTTCGCTTTCTACAGAGACCTATAGCCTGTGTTTTATGCTCATTAAGCGGGAGATCATTATTAAAGCATCATTATTTTGTCGGTGCTTTTTTTTGTTTGGTTGTTCGTGAGTGTTTATTATTTTTATATTGTCCTACAAATTAAGACCTCCCTATTCCTCGTATAATACCCTGTTCCAGGGCCTTCGAGGTACAAATAAATAAATGAATAAAATAAATAAATATGCTCTAGATGTTCTGAGGCTCCTGGTATACAGGCCGAACGCCAAGCGCTGAACGCCGAACGCTGAACGCCGAACAACGAACACAAACACTAAAGTGTTCGCGTTCGTCGTTCAACTCAATTAAATAAAATAAAAAAAACAGGTGCATTGTTTTCAATTTTTTGACCATTCAAGCGGCCAAAG
Source organism: Ixodes persulcatus (assembly GCA_013358835.2). Taxonomy (NCBI): domain Eukaryota; kingdom Metazoa; phylum Arthropoda; class Arachnida; order Ixodida; family Ixodidae; genus Ixodes; species Ixodes persulcatus. The sequence goes on from JABSTQ010009284.1 coordinate 359,363, forward strand.
CGAAATTAAGAATGCGGTGTATCAAACATATAAATAGAAAATAAGTTATATTGTTCGTGTGACCGAAAGTAAAGCTTAAATCTTAAATGAGTTGTGCGTTTTTAAAGTAATTAACCTACATTTTACGCTCTTCTCACATAGCAAATGTTTGACATTATGTCACTTCTCACACTACTGCACCAAAACTCTTCTGTGACGCAGTCAAAATAAATTTCATAACGCTTAATCAATTAAATTAAATCTTGTATTTTAGAATAGTTTTAAAAAATTTCAAAATATCTCTCTTTGATCCTTTCTGGTAAGGTTGGGCAAATTCCTACGTGTGACCTTTTAGAGATATTTTAATTACCTTAACATGACCAGAAAGCTCGAACCTAGTTCTTTTCTACGCATGAATTCAATATTATATAAACGAATTAAAATTTCATTTGAATGAGCGAATGTTTCGAAAGCCTAGAAAATTTGGAATCGATTTTCTTAAAACAAATACCCTTTATATTTGCTTAATACTTTTATTGGTAGGAAGGTATCATAGTATAGATCATAACCTACAATATATAATATTTTGTTTGTATAACCAGAAATAAAGTTTTAATCTTGCTAATATGCGTTTGTAAAACGGCAAGCTTTGTTGCGAAGAAAAATAATTTTCACTCCGCATTACGCGCAATTTCAATTATTTTAAGCTTATACGTTAAGTATTAATGTTAGGTAATTAACCATATTCAGGCCACAATATTTACCAGAGTAGCACTTATGCGAGAAGGCAGTCACAAAGCACAACTGGCAAAATTCAAGCTTTAATTTCGGTCACGCAAAGAATATACTGTATTTTCAATTCATGTTTTTGATAAACTACAATGATACTTTGTTACTAATAAGACATAAAGCAAAACTCCGATTAGAGAACCCGAAGATTTCTGTATTCTTGTATTCTTGCAGCCTGAATTGTTTATCTGTGCCTGACGTTACTGACAGTGGTAGCGATTGCCTATCAATATCATTCTTTGAAAACGCTGACATTAAAATTGCAATCCAAGAACTAAAACCTAAGTTATCGGTCGTATTTGATGGTATCCCGAGTTTCATTGTCAAAGGATGCTCCTCCATTTTCACACACATTCTAACGTTTATTTTTAACCTTTCATTATCGACCTGCACTTTTCCTTCGATTTGAAAAAAACGCGATAATCGTCCCGATACATAAGAAAGGTAGAACAGATGATCCAAAAAACTATAGACCCCATTCAATATTATGTCCATTTACAAAGGTCTATGAAATAGTACTTTCGGAAAATATTTCGAGCTTTTTTAAACATAAGATCCTCCCCTCACAACATGGTTTTGTGTGGGGAAGATCAGTGGAATCAAACGTGGTGTCTTTTCTTAATTTCGTTCCGCCTGTTGTGTTTCAGCAGGGTCAGATTGACACTGTATATTTTTATCTTTCTAATGCATTTGATTTGGTTAACCACTCGCTACTTTTACAAAAGCTGAAATCGTACGGTATAAGTACTACACTATGCACATTGCTTCACGATTATTTGCCCGAAAGACACAACTTTGTACGCATCCTTGGTCATCTCTCCCGGCTTTTTGTCACCCACTCTGGTGTTCCCCAGGGGTCCATTCTTGGGCCGATTTTTTCTTTATGTATTCATAAACGACCTTAGCTCATGTGTTGTACATTCAGAAATCCTGCAATACTCCGATGACATCAAATTATTTAGGCAGATAGTATCTGTGGAGGACTGTGTGAAACTAATGGATGGTGTCAAATCAGTGAGTGATTGGTGTAGTCTTAACAGGCTGACACTTAACGCCACTAAGACTATTGTTATATCATTTGATAAGAAGCTAAGGCTTTTTCATTTCTGTTACCAACTCGGCAATGCCCCATTGCAAAGGGTGGATTGCACTCGTGATCTTGGAGTTTATATAGACTCTTCTCTGTCATTTAATATACATGTCAATAACATTGTCAGCGCCTCTTTTCGTAGGTTGGGTGTCATATCCAGAATATCCCGTGAGTTTTCCATGTCGGCCTATATTATGCGGGTATACCTTTCATTCATTAGGGCTAAACTGGAGTTTTTCTTTGTTGTGTGGAATTCTATTGGGCGTACGCATTATGAGTCGATTGAAGAGATCCAGAAACGTTTCTTTCGAGTTCTTTACGACCGGTATGTCGGTGGCACTGTTTACTTTGAATATAGAAGACTTTTAGAACAATACAATTGTTCTACTTTGAATGCCAGACGACGCGACAGAGATCTAATTTTTTTTTTTTTCAAATGCCTTCACGGAGTCATTGATTGCCATGACCTAACTTCAACGATAAATGTTCATGTTCCGAGAAGATTTTTGCGAATTTCTTTTCCCTTTTATGACAATCAACTCTTCCAAACGTTTTTAAACAATCTTTTGCAGCGTTCAAGGTTTCTCTAACGAATCTATAAATTTTGCCCTATCTTTTGTAGCGTTCAAGGTTTGTCTTGTTAATCTGTAGAATTATTCTTCCTTTTTTGGTCTATGTTAATTGAGCATCAATACAAAAACAAAAACTGTTCATGAGCATAAAAAAAAATTAATGAATGAATGTAACCTTGGCCTGCGTGCAACGGCTTTTTGTTATACTCGAGCGTAACGCTTTTCGCATAAAATGCAGTCAATAAACGCATTTTACGTTAAAAGGACAAACATTACTCAGGCTTTGTTTACATGTGAACTGTCACTAGTTTACCAGCACAAATATAGGTCGCTTCTCATATTTCACTTCCTCAATCGCATGAAAGTATAAGAGGATGTAAACGGTGGATGACATCGTCGTATTTTTCTTTATAACGAGCTCACTGTTATTACAAAAACCACTTACAGATGGCGCAGTCATAGCTTGCGCAATGCCTGATAGCTTTTCTTCTTAAAGAGCGACGATCAAAAAAAAAAAAAAAACGATATGCTTTTGCAACTTTTAAGGAGTATCACGCTAGAAAAATGAAAACCTGCAGCCACCGTTCAAAGGGCCTCGTAACCTCCACCAATTGCCATTCATCGTCAACAGAAGTTCCGTACCACTACTAGAGTACACAGCGCAACAGAACGCCCTAGTATAGATTAACTTAATATGAGCAGATACAGTTACTCTATGAACACCTCGAGAACTAGCTGCCGGTCTCGTCTATCAAAAGAACGATGTCTTCCGCTAATAGTGACTCAGGCGCCTACCTGAGGATGTCTCATGGCTTCAAGGTTACTGCACTTACACAACGAATTGCTAGTCACGATTCACACCATAGAGGAAGTACGGGAGTTTGCCTCCTAATTCCAGACATGACACGATCAGAGATACATGACCCCCGTACTCTGTCCCCCACTTCATCACAGTTTTAGCAGATATTTTTGATAACTCCGATAATAGCGTTAGAAGATTTTTCCGCGGGTGATTTTGCGCACGCATCGTTTCGTTATCGGTCATTGTTATCGAAGTTATCGGAACCATATGCTCAAACTCCCTCATTTCTCGAGTCACTAGTCCAGCGAAGTCACTGGTATTGTTTCGAGTCGCTGGTAAAGCTACGGGCCAATCTTTCAGCTCCAGCATCACGCAATATGGCGAGGTGTTGGCTACTCCAGACTCCATACTGACGCGAGTCACGTGACTCATCGAGGGGCGCGGTGCCGGATCGCCAAGTGGCTGAAGCATCGTCTCACCTGAAGCTCTGCGGAAGCCCTGCGAGGCACGTGGCAGCGTCGACATCGTCGTCGACGTCGCCAACGCCCGGCTGGCCCGGCGAGCGTCTCCGTCCAACCCTCGTTTGCGCCAGGCTCCAAGGCGAAATGGACGAGAAATAAACGGGCGCGCTGTGCGAGCACGACGCCACGCAAAGCGACCTCGCCGTCGGCCAACTGATAACTCGGAGCCCCCCTTTCCTTTGTTGATCGCTTTCACGGCGATCCGATAGGGCCCAGCCCCGCGCGAGCGCTCTCTCGCCGCGTTCACCGGTGGACAAAGGCAGACGCGCGTCGTCGTCAAAACGCCCGAACGGAAGTGCCGGCAGCGCGCAGTGGTCGGCCGCGTCGAGTTTCTCTCGGCCGTGTTCCAAAATGCACGCGCGCGCCTCTACTACCGAACGAAGGTCGCGTGGTAGAGGCCTCGCGCGTCCTCCCTGTCCGCCAAACTTCCGCACAAAGTTGGCGGGTTCCGTCAGGTTCGACGAGGTTATCGGGAGATGTAATAATAGTGTCGCGTGTTTGCTCGGACAGTGGGAGGAGGTTAGTGTGCTCCAATGGGCGTCCGCTTTCTCCGCTGTCGATGAGAAATGTAGCCAGTGCATCATTACAAACCGCCGGCATTTAACGTGCACCATGCAGTAGGGATATAAACAATCGCACACCGATACGGGGTTTATCCAGATCGAAAAAGGGGTCCCTGCGGTTCGCAGCGCGAGTTTTCGCTTCACGCGATCCGAGGCGTTGGCACACTCGGCCACCGGTACCACGTGAGTTGATAGACCTTTTTCGAATTCGCCCAGCAGCGAGGAGCATGCGGAAGAGGCCCTTCCCGCAAAGCCTTCCCCTCTTTCCCCTTTAAGCAGAGCGAACGCTGGAGACGAGGCGAGAGATTGCTTCGTACAAAAAATATGTATATGCTTCGAGCATGTGTGCGCGCAATTTTTGCACGAGCAATGGGACACGAAGAAACAATACAGTGCCTGAAGACTGACTGACCTCTGTATGACATAATAGAGAGCTTTAGTAGCTCGTTCCGATACCTCCGATAGCCCCGATAACGATACTATGCATGCACAAGGGAGGCAGTGGCGGAGTATCGTGATCGGCAGTATCGGACGTATCGGAACGATCTACTAAAACTCTCTATTAACAGTATGACCGCGGCGGTTTAAGAGAGCCCTGCGAAGATTCGTGTTTGTTTCTTCTTGTATTTGGGTTCAATGTTCACTTTTATTCATTAAAGAAAATACAACCCGACATTTACGACCCAAGTAGGACCGGAGAAGAAGAAAATTGACGAGAACAAAGACAATGGCAAACGTAGAGTCGCGACTATAAAATGCAAATTCAGGCCGGGTATACGAAGTACATATTCGGATATTTATGCGGAAAACGAAGGAACAAAATCGGCCATCGATCGGCGGGGGTCTAGATCGCGCGGATGAAAACAAAGAAACCAAACGGTTGAAATATCTAGAATTACGCTAATCATAATCTCGACCTGAGTGAAGTATGGACACGCGGCAATTAAATTTCCAATTTGATACAATGAACCTTTCCCTTTATTTCGCCAAATTGCACTAAACATAAATGTGGACGACCAAAATGAGCGAAGATTAACAACGACAAAAAACAGCTAAGCCCCAGATTACAATAACATCCTCGCTTCACGGACTAAGACGAAAGAACAAAACGTCCATTCATGAAGGCGTGCTGTGCGACGGAAGGCGGCATTCATTAACGAGAATCACGGTACTGGAATGTTTCGAAAGTTAACACTGTTTTGGGAACATCTACCGACTGCTGTGCGTGAAGTCAGAGACAAGCTTCTTTCATGCTCACCTTTTTTTTTATGTAATGTGTATTATTGGTGTCAAACGGCAACGGTAGTTTTCATTTTGAGCTATTTCTTTTACTAATGTGAGCTATGCATGGAGCGAGCGAGCCCGACAGCTTAGCAGCGCCCGACGTCGGACACGGGTGTGAATCATTCTAGAAACCCGTTTTGAACGAGAGTTCTCACCCAAAAGCAAGCCGTTCGCTACGGCGAAGCGAGAAATGCGGGGCCGCAGTGCCTCTCCCGCGGGCGATGCTGCTCTCCGGCGCACCGGTGCTCAACGAGAAGCGCACTCAACGGAGCTATACTGATCCACTCAATCCTGGAACGATGAACACCTCACTTTAGTCACGAAGAAGGCGAGAAGGGCAAGGAATAGCTTCAGGTGTCCCCAGCTCCAGCGCGAGTCTTCGCCGACGCTTGGGCGTTTCGTGGCGTCTCGGGCCCCTCGAGCGCGGGCGCGCCGCCAAAGCACAGAGAAAGGCACGGGCCGCGTGCTGGAGTTCTTCGAAAGACACGATGTTCTCTCTCTGTCAGTGACCGCAGCACTGCTTTGCACGAACTGTCCAACCGAACTGTACATTACTGAAATTAATAGTTAGAAACGTTCCGGAAGCCGGCCGTAAATATCTGGCAGCTTAGCGGGGCCCGAGTGCTCCGTTTTAGTGTTTATAGAGCAACCTTGGCAAACATTCTTCACGTTTTGGAGAAATGTATCGGAATGCAGCGAGAGGAGCAATTTTACGTAAACGGCGAAGCAGTCAGATTACTGCCGTTCAACCCACGATAGATTCGATGAGCGTAATATCAGTTTACAATATCGGATATGGTGTGTTTAAAGGAGAATTTCTACTTCTTGGAACAAAGATTATAACGCGACGACGGATTAATATTTAATGTCGTCCGATGAGAATAATTATTTTCTACCGAAACAAATCATCAGCGGCTATTGTTTGGTGTTTGACTCGAACTTAAATAGTCTAGCTTTGTGTGGAAACTAATTTTAATAAAAATTACGAAAATGGGAACAAACTCGAGTAAACATATTGTAGATACCGTAATTGCGCCGTTATTTTATTCTGTCTGAGTTCCTGTTCCAAGCTTAAAGAAAGCCTGTAGCGCCTGTACCCGAAAGTGTCTCGTGAGCGAGGCACTCGGCGCATGTGCCATTGGCTCCATGCGGCGCTTTCACGAAAAGCTCTTTCGCTTCCGGTAAGCCGCGTTCCGCCATTTTGATGAACAACGTCCGCCCTTTACCCTTTAGTTTACAACGCACGATTAGGTGTTGGGATCGCCTTGGCTGTTGGCGAGATGCTTGCAAAAACATGGGGAGGTGCTCCGTCCACGGCAGAACTCCATAGACAGTTTTTTTGGACCGTACGCAAAAGCTTCGCGTACTCGAGGAAGCTGCGGGTCGGGAGTGGGCATGCGCAGAACGCAGTAGCAGGGCTAGCGTACTACGCACGCACGCAACGCTGGGGATTTTGTGTTGCGTGCCAGCGTTCCGTTTGGGGCCCCTGAGGGAAGCTCTCGAGAGATCTCGGGCCCAGCGAGCGCCCAAGTTTCAAGATGGTGGTTATCTCGACTGCCGCAGCATGGACGACCTGGTGTTCGCGAAGTTCAATGTTACCTAAGGTTACATGATTTGAACGTGCTGGTCGAGCACCGAGGCAGCCAGCTCGAACGATCTGGGTAAGAAACCCTGTCACGCAGTACTGGCCTCCGTCCTAAACCCTCGCTAATACTACGTATACACCATACAAAATGAGCCAAAGTAACGTTGGTCATACACCACACAGCTGTGGTTACACTGCTCACACATTATTCAGAAGACAGCCTACAAACTCGAGTCACCGCAACATCCCTGGTTCGACTGCCGCGTCCCAAGTTTTCTCCTTGAACTCATTGCCATGCGGCATTCAAAGCACGGATCTCGCGGTGACTCGCGTTGGAATTTGTACGCAGACTGTCCTTTGTATGTGATGTAAAAACAGTGTGAGCCCGGCTTACGAGAGAGTTTGTGCACACATAATGACAGAATGTTCCGAGGACGCGCTTCGAACATCTTCCAACCATGTTTGCTTTAGACATGCTTCCGACATGTTTTCTGAGAGTTCTGAATGACCAACGCCACACGAGGAACAAGCACGCCCCAGACCTGCAGGCGGAATCTGACGTATTGTGACCGTGGCTTTAGCGCTCCACGCTATCCCATATTATAAGCTAAGACTTGTCTTTAGATCGTGTCGGCCTTCTTGATTTGTTTTTTACAGCGTGTTTTTTTAAACGCATTATTTTTTTTACCGCAAAAATGCACTACGGATCACTGAACGCTAAGTGTTCCACCAAACGCGGCACTAGCAGTCCGAACCAGGCGGAAAAGTTTCAGAACTAAACTTCGTTTCAGCTTCCGTCCGAGCGCAGCCAAAGGCTGAGGGACGGTTTGCCACTTCGTGAAGAGCAATCTTACGCACCACAAACTAGTCCGCAAAAGTTTTCTTTTTTAATTAACTGTTTTGTGCGTAAACATTGCACAATATTCCAGATGTGTACAGCTGAGAAGAATTTGCACCCAAAGAAATTAAATATCTGAAGTTTATGTTTTTACGAGTATATGTAAATGCATCTCGTTTGGTGAAAACACGTACGTCCGCTGGCAACATGGCTGCAGCGCTCGGTTGTTTTTCTGCGTCTTCTGCGTGATTTCGTTCCCGTTATGGTCGCATCATGTGCTTCGCTGCTTTCCTCACAGAGTCCCTTCAAAACGTCCTTTCGCAAAGGCACGTTTGGGCGTCAGGCCCGAGAGGTCGTGATGAATGTCTACTCTCAAATTCGGCAGTAGACTCCGGCCGCGTCGTACCGCGATTGCGTTTTAAACAAGAAAAGCTTCCGGGCCACTACAATTCACTGATGCGCGGCGAAATCAGGGCACCCGTTTACCTGCCGATCACATTGAACGCCGAGAAGCTGGTGGAAAGGACTGCGCCTCGAGCCCTAGTATATTCATACAATACAAGGAAACTTCAACGGCCGGGTCATCGGGCACCTTGCAATGTGTACTTACATCTCGAAACTATGCCGAACAGGTGGAAAGCTCGGACACAGACGCCAGCGGCCAGCCTACGTACTGACATCCCCTGTGACTAAATTTCAGAACGTGAAAGGGCACTTTTTAAAAATGTAGCAGACGATACCGTTGAGACACCCGTAGCAGACGAAATACTCGGCGAGCGGGGGCGGCGCGGACGACCAGCGGCGCAGCGGAGTGATACAGAAGTGCAGTCGAGATCGCGTGACTAATTGCCGGCGCGTGATTGGCTGCGGCCACACGTAGCTTTGGCTGCGCTCGGACGGAAGCTGAAACGAAGTATAGCACTTATGTTATTAAACGTTATGAGATTTGCTAAACTTCTACGAGAAAATAAAATAGAAAACTTAAAAGCTAAAAAAGCCGTTTACAACTCCCTGTAACGCCGAATTAGAGCGCAGCTCTTGAGGAGGAGGAGGGGAGGTTACGGAGAGGGGGCTATGGCCCTCCTCTCCTGCTCGGCTCCCATTTAGGGGAAAATTTTCCGCTGAACTTAGTGGAAAACATTTCCCGCTAAATTTAGCCGGGAATATTTCCGCTACATTTGGCGGGGAATTTTTTCCACTAAATTTGGCGGGGAAAGGTTTTCCGCTAAATTTGGCGGGGAAATGTTCCCGCTAGATCTAGCGAGACATTTTTGTCCGCTAAATTTAGCGGGGAAATATTTCTGCTAAATTTATCGGGGAAATCTTTCCGCTAAATTTAGCGGGGAAAATTTTCCAATAAATTTAGCGGGGAAATGTTTCCGCTAAATTTAGCAGGGAATTTTTCCCGCCAAATTTAGCATAGAAATCTTTCCGCTAAGTTTAGCGGGGAAAATTTTTCGTTTCCCGCTAAATTTAGCGGGTAAAATTTTCAGCTAGATTTAGCGGAGAAATTTTTCTGCTAAATTTAGCGGGTAAAATTTTCCGCTAGATTTAGCGGGGAAATTTTCCGCTAAATTTAGTGGGGGAAATTTTCCGCTAAATTTAGCGGGAAAATTTTTCCGCTAAATTTAGGGGGGTAAATTTCCCGCTAGATTTAGCGGAGAATTTTTTCCACTAAAATTAGCGGGGAAAATGTTCCGCTAGATTTAGCGGGGAAATTTTTCCGGTAAATTTAGCGGGGAAAATTACCCATCAAGTACCGCGCGGTTACGCCGACGGCGACGCCGACGCCCACGGCGACGCCGACGGCGACGACGCTCAAGCCGGAAACGGGCGCCTAAGAGCTGCGCTCTAAAACACATACGATAGAGACATTTACAGCACGAACTGCCGTTAGCTTTCAGCTGATTTAATTGAGGCAGTTAAAGGGGCGATGCAACGATTTTTGTATTTTTCGCAAATACCGCTTAGAACGGATCCCTGACGTTAATGACCTGTGAAATACCCGTTCGTTTTTCACCACACGCAATCAATGTCGCAGAAAAAAAAATAAAGAAACCGAGCAGAGTTCACCCCCTCAACTTGCAGCCAGAACAAGCGGCCACGTGATCTGGAGCCGATTATATGCCGCCAATGTTGATCATATATCCATGCGCTGGGGTTGGCAAGGCACAGGACACGCGCTGAGTTCTAGACATTGTTATGGTTCGGCTGTTGTCGTCATTGCAGCGATTGGACACAGGACACTACCCGAATGCTTCTCGAGCTATCGATTATCACGAGCCCAAATCGAGTGTCCACGCCATGCTCGGGTCCAATCTATGAGCCGCATTCAAATATCGTCACTGGGCGGTACTGCTACCGCCCAGCTACGTCACCAGGTTTTGCGAAGGAGAGATTGAATGAAAACACTCGGTTTTGTCCTCCAAATTACAGCGCAGCAAAGGAGATTCTTGGTCAGTGGCGCTGCGTGCGAGTATCCTTGAGTTCCACTAGTGCCAGTAAGCTCGTGTAAAGTGAAAAACATTCCAATTGAATATCGTTGCACTGCCCCTTTAAACGAGCACCTATGCGTAAACACTCTTGACTATCTTGCGAACCCCTTGAGATAAAAGCTATCCTATAAACAAAGACAGCACGAGACAATACTCCAAACATTCGTATCAGTTCACCAACGTGTCTACACAAAACAATCTAGAAAGGAAACTTCCTTGTCATTTAGTAAAATCAAAGGGCGAGCTGACGCAGTTGTCACTTGAGGATTTATAAAAAAAGTGAAAGCCGTCTACAACTCCCTGTAACGCCGAATTAGAGCGCAGCTCTTGAGGAGGAGGAGGGAAGGGTACTGAGGGGGGGGGGGGGGGTCATGTGACCTCGGGGGGGGGGGGGGGGGTTCACTCCCCGGGGTCAGCGAAGGTACCCGAGGTCCTCCCGAGGTCCTCCCGAGCTCACCGAAGGTTCCCGAGATCCTCCCGAGGTCCTCCCGGCTTGAGCGACGCAGATGCCGCTCAAGCCGAAAACGGGCACCTAAGAGCTGCGCTCTAATCCGCTTCTTGCCCAAACACACGCTCACGTTACACCGTACAAAAGGAGCCGCAGACACACTGCTCGGATACTATACAAGAGACGCGCAGACGGAATCTGACGTATTATCAGAGCGACTTAGGGCTCCACACTATCCCATACCATAAGCTGAGACTTGTCTTTAAATCGCGTCGGCCTTTTTTTTTCCTTTTAGAGAACAGCTCTTTGGCGCCTGTTTCCGGCTTGAGCGGCGTCGGCGTCGGCGTAACCGCGCGGTGCATTATGGGACGTTTCCCATGATAACGCCACACATGACGCCATGTGTGACGTCACGAGGGTCACCAGTGACGTCACCGCTCGTTGCATTATGGGTAAATTTCCCCGCTAAATTTAGCGGAAAAAAATCCCCGTTAAGTTTAGCGGAAAACATTTCCCGCTAAATTTAGCGGAAAAAATGCCCCACTAAATATAGCGAAAACATTTTTCCGTCAAAATTAGCGGAAAATGTTCCCCACTAAATTTAGCGGATAAATTCCCCGCTAAATTTAGCTAAAAAACTCTCCGCTAAATTTAGCAGAAAAGTTTTCCCGCTAAATTTAGCGGGGAATTTTTTCCAATAAATTTGGCGGGAAATTTTTTCCGCTACATTTAGCGGGGAATTTTTCCGCTAAATTTAACGATATCAGAACAGTAGAGTTCTTGGCATCGCGATGATTAGAATAGAAATATCAGGAACTTCAGAGTTCTTCACAACAGGGTACGTGGCACGACCACGATCGCATAGCTTATGAGATACCTCTCTGACGTGAGTTATTGCGCACAACACAAGTCTCAAGAAAAACAACATAAAAATGTGGTTTAAAGGGACCATGAAATGACCTTTTTACTTTTGCCAGATAACTTTTACATTAAACCGTCAATGTTCACCGAATGACGAACAGGCATCCGTTTTCGTCTCGGTTTATTAACTTCTACACAAAAAATTAATGAAATATATACTTTTTCTTTCTCTCCAACTGACCGCAAAACAAGCTGCGGCGTAATTTTGACGGTCGTGACGTACCCTGTTTCCGGAACCGGAAGCTCTCTCGGCAGTAGGAGATGGGAGCGTCAACGGTGGCGAGTTGGCGGTGTGCCGGTAGGTTTTACTGCGCTGATGGCGCTGATGTCACCGACGTATTTTCGGAATCGGCGCCTCTCATCGCCGCGATAGGCATGGACACATCGCAGCTGAGCGAAATTCAATGATATATGTTGCGCTACAGCGACAGCATGGGACTAGTCCCATACGCCGGTATGCCTGTTGGGAAGTGCGGCGAGTCTTTCGGTGAAGACTCCAGCCCAACTGTCATTGTTGGTAAAAGGCGGCCCGTGTCAGTCATTTGCAAAGCGACGTAGATGAAAACAAACTGCCGCGGCGTTTTTCGCAGCCTCGGAGATGCAGGAGTGAGCCGACGTTAAAAAAAAAGATACGTTTGAACTACAGGGTGAAACATGGAGACGGCAGGCTCTTTAAATCGACCGGAAAATTCGGTTTCTTAACCTATCGCGCTACGACTTTGTGTAGCGTTGCCCACAGATGGTGCATTTTTTTTTGTAAAATTTGCAAAGAGCGAACTTACCTGAGAAAAAAGTAAAGAAAGAAAAGGGCTTAGCTCCTATGGAAACGCAGCGACGCCACCGTTCTTCAAACAACACGGCGCCGTTTCGCACGGGAGACAAGAGATGGCGCAAGCGGTCGCGACGCCAACTGCCGCCAACGAACGAGCAGACGACGCCGAGAGCCGGCCCTTTAGCAGACAATCTTTTCGACTCAAAAGCGGCGCGAGCTTTTTTCTGATATCAGTTGGCAATGCATTATTTTATCATCCTTACTAATAAAACGCATTGAATGGACACATAATCAATTAAAAAAATGGTTTGTCGGGTTATTTTGACTGTTTTGTTTTTTTTCGGGGTACTGATGTCGTCTGCTTTGCAGTTCGTCTTTACTACCGCCTCTGTCTTTGGTTCTGCGACTGTTATTCGCGCTGTTTTCTTACGTTTGACGTCGGTATGGTGCGTTTAACTCCCAGCGAACGAGCTAAGGTCGTACTTTGGTACGGGGAGTGCCATAGGACGAAAGAAGTCCGCCGACGCTTCCGAACGGAGTTCAGGCGACGGCCTCCGAGCTCGCCTGCCATCCTGCGCTGGGTGAGGCGTATGCTCGTTCGTTGGCGTAAAGCCCCTCTATCTTGGGAAAAGTGGCGCCATTCTTTGAACTAGCCGCCGCGCACACTATTGGCCGGTCGTCACGTGACATCTGGCTTTCGGTTTTGGACTTCCGCTCGCCATGAATTTCCCAAGATGCTACTACGCCGCAGCTGACGAGCTGCTGCGCCTGTAGAAAAGTCGACCGGAAAGCTTTTCAGTGTTCCCTCTGGAACGGAAAATGAACCTTGGAGGAAGATCTTGCTTCACCGAATCGATCGAAAAGATTTCAACCCGACGGGAGCCGCAAAGTTATGCGAGGTGAGTGCTCCGTATAAAGCTCACCAGCATGCAAGACAGCTGTTTAGAGCGAGCTATGCACTCCATTCCACCGTAAACGCGAGCGATGTAATAGCGAGCACAACATTGCCAGCTTGGCATGCACGGATGCCCGTGCCGTGGAAGCAAAGGCCCCTACGCACAGTTGCGTTTGAGAGCGTTCAACTGCGTTGAGTCGAGAAACGAAAGTGAGTGACCGGCACATCTGTGCTTCGTATGAAGCGTGGAATCCAATTCAAGGGATGGCTTGGCATGCGATAAAAGAAGTACAGATGTCCTGCGTTCTCGCAGTCGCAACGCAGTGAGACGGTTTCAAACGCAACTGTGCGTAGGGGCCTTAAGTAGTTCAAAACGGCCTGCTCCTGTTCGTGCTTGTGGTGGCATCGGCGCCGCTCCCAATTACGGGTGCGTGCGGAGTACGCGCTCTCGTCAAGCTTTGCGTACGTGCTCGCGTACCATACTTTGTTTCGCACACATAGCTTGCAACGCTGCCGCGGCTGCGGACCCGAGCATGTGGATGTATCTGTACTCCGTTTCAATAGAAGTGCGAGCGCAGCCAGTGCGACAAGCACGAGTATGTCTCTGACGACGCTCTTACTGGACGAGCGTGTGTGCTTAGCCCGCTCAAAGTGCGTTCGCTCTCGCAGTGTCAATAGGGTCTCCTTCGCTCGCAGTCTTATTGAAACAAAAACGCAAGCAAATAAAACATTTGAGATCAACCCCACACTCGCGCGAGCAGCTTTGACAGCGCAAACTTTACGTGCAGGTCTTTGGCAGGCTAACCTGGGATCTGCAGAAACGGGCGTTTGAGGTGGCGTTACATGATCTGCTCTCGACTAAAATCCGATCTCTTCAATCTATTACAGGACCACTTCAGTATCGACCAAATCAAAACACTAATCATGCAAAACAAAGGAGAGCAAAAAATTGAGGAAAGATGCTCTCCCAAACATTTCTTTTTTCGTTACCTTCAACCAAGAGAGTAAACCACCACTGCAAGGAAACTGGAAATGTAAGTGGTATGTACATCTCACAAACCATTTTTTTTTATTCAGTAAGACACATATCTGTTTTACAATACAAATTCAATACACAAACTGATGATTTTGGATGCCTCCTTTACAAAATGCAGTTCTATTTATTTGTTTTTTATGTTGGCTCCCTAAAGTTACCGAGGCACCCCCAGCAAAACCTGAATAGAACACCACAAGGCAATGCCCACAGTACTGAAACATCCCCAGAACAGACTGCTGCAGCAACCGCAGCTGCTCTTTAGTTTGGCTGTCTGATACTATTACTTGGTCGACCGAGGCACACCTACCACTAGTGCCATCTCTGTCTATTCTAGGAGTGTGTGTCCATTGGAGGGCCCCCAGCAAGGTCCAAGCGGAGCTTTTCCCTCGGGGCAATCTGCCGCAGTGATCGCAGCTGTTGGTGAGTTTGGCAGTCCGATACTCTTCCCAGGTCAACTGAGGCTCACCTATCACTAGTGCCATCTTTGTCAATTCTAGGCGAGTGTGTCCTCCTGAGGCCCCCCAGGAAGTTCCAAGCGGTGCTGTACAGAACCTAACTTTCCCAGCTTCCCTAGAGCAGCCTAATTTGGCAACCCCCCCCCCCCCCCCCCAAGTTGCTGGTGAGTTTAGCACAATGATACTGTTTCCAGGTCAACCGAGGCACACCTCCAATGACTGTCGTCTCTGCTCATTTATTCGTTCTAGAAGTGTGTTAGTGTGTTGGTGAGTTTAGCACAGTGATACTGTTTCCAGGTCGACCGAGGCACACCTCCAACGACTGTCGTCTCTGCTCATTTATTCGTTCTAGAAGTGTGTTAGTGTGTTGGTGAGTTTCGCACAATGATACTGTTTCCAGGTCGACCGAGGCACACCTCCAACGACTGTCGTCTCTGCTTATTTATTCGTTCTAGAAGTGTGTTAGTGTGTTGGTGAGTTTAGCACAATGATACCGTTTCTAGGTCGACCGAGGCACACCTCCAACGACTGTCGTCTCTGCTCATTTATTCGTTCTAGAAGTGTGTTAGTCAGGGGTTTCCCCAGGAATTGAAATCAGGGGGGGTGTCTAAATTTTTTTGGGGGGTTAAAGGGGGGGGGGGGGGCATTGCGAATATAGGAGTCGTTGTGAATTAAGGGGGTGCCTTCGGAAAAACGAGGGGGGGTCTAAACCCCCCCTAGGGGGGGTCTGGGGAAATCCCTGGTGTTAGTGTGTCGGTGAGTTTAGCACAATGATACTGTTTCCAGGTCGACCGAGGCACACCTCCAACGACTGTCGTCTCTGCTCATTTATTCGTTCTATAGTCCGTTGCAACCTAAGAACGAAGGGCGAGGGTAAGACGGGCCGGGGAGGAGGAAGCAGACGGAACGCTGGAGAAGAGAGGGGGAAACCTCCTTCTCTCTTTAGCGTTCCGTCTGCTTCCTCCTCCCCGGCCCGTCTTACCCTCGCCCTTCGTTCTTAGGTTGCAACGGACTATAGAGGTGTGTTGTGTGTTGGTGAGTTTAGCATAATGATACTGTTTCCAGGTTGACCGAGGCACACCTACAAAGACTGTCGTCTATGCTCATTTATTCGTTCAAGTGTGTATCGTCCCATGGCTGCCTGAACAAGCTCTGAGCAGCGCTCTACAGGCCCTTGCTTCTCCAGCTTGTCCTGGACAGATTGCCGCAGCAACAGCTGATGAGTTTTCATTTTCGACTGCTGCTTATTTCCTGGCAGAGTGCAGACAGTTACACACTGTTACTTACATCCGATTTTATTGTCTCACTCTTAGCCACTTGACAAGACTAAATAATAATCTTTTATTCTTTTTCAGGCACACTGTTTACACTTGGCATCAAGCCGTGTCATCAGAATGCAGGTCTTTCTGGTGTACTGATGAATAACAAAGAGCTACAAAGACAACTATATTCTATGCAGATAAAACTGATAATGGCGCAACGACAGGAGTATGAGGTGCAACGTGATGAGAACAATTTAAAATTTGGACTTAAGCGCTTTCTCGTTGCAGAAAGTCCACTATGAAGAGGACTGCATAAAGTAAAGGCATCCTCGAGAAAGCTTTTAGGATTCATCTTTCTTGTGTTTCCCATGGTTTCAATGTGGTACTAGGGAATTGGGGTAGACTTTGCCTGTAGAACGCACACTTCATTGGCATCTCCAGGACTTCAGGTTTGTGTCAGACATAATTCATGAGCTGATGGACTCTTTAGCATACAAGGTGAGTCAAACTTGCAGCATATAACACACTCGTGCATCCTTATCTCGAGTATGCATCTGAAGTCTGATACCTGCAGACCCATCTCATCAAGCAGCTCGATGTTTAACTCCATGTGGTTTGTACAATTTATTGTCTTTGGCTATACCATACCAGTAACAGCATTAGAAGGTGCAAGGGCTTTAGAACTACTTTATGATATGTAACAGTGACTGCACCTGTCAGTAAAGCAATCTGCACATTTGTGAACTAATAAAGTATTTTGATGGTGTATGGTGCATCTCCGTGTCATCTATCCCTTTTTTTCATACTGTGATCTGTTATGTACTCTGCATGTGTTCTACTTGTAGTGAATACTTCTGCCGTGGCATTTTACTTGGCTGGCAGTTTTGTGAAATGAATAAAATTGTGACTGATTTTGTTCTCTTTAATGTCATCTGTGCTTGTGTATTTTCATGGAGATTTCGATCTCGCATTCGCTTGTTTTGCATTGCTCTCTGGATGAGATTTGAATTATTTTTGGCTCACTCATTCTCTTTTACTGAAATAACCTGCAATTGCTTGACTCGATTAGGTGCTGAAACCGAGCGCTGGTTTCCAAGTCTGCACCAGGTTTCTAGACCTAGGACGCTGGCCCAGGAGTCTAAAAGCAGCGTAAATCGTAATTAAACCTGGATTTTTTTTTTAGTATGAACGATAAGCAGACACTGATAAAATTACGGAGTAACAAAACTAAACGAAAACGGAGTTTTCATGTCTAAAAACGGTTTCATCAATTAAAATAACGAAAATAGTATGTATTACGCTCGGAAGAAAAGCGACACCGCGTAGCCCCGTAGCGAAAGGTCCGCGGTGCCGCAAAATTTTACAGCATGCACAGAATACACGCACAGAAATCGTCAATCACATCACCGCTGCCCCCAAATAGAAAGAAAATAGCATCTTGCTTTCTAGGCCGCCAAATTGTTTTTAGCGCCCGTAGGCCAAACCCTCCCGAAAGCTCGCCAAGGTCACGTAAAGTAGTCAATCATATGAAATCGTTGAGAATAAAATTGCAATTTGGCGGTTTGATATGATGATTAAAAGCGACTTGCAATTCCTGTGAAGCCGAACACTCACGAGACACTGACCTAATGCAACTCGGTAGGGACGATTATCCAAAGCACTTTCGGGATCCACGGTAGGACGAACAGATGTCGAGCGGCTTCAGGAGTGTCGGATACGAATGCGGGCTCTAAATGAGGTCACTGCCACACTTATATGACTAGAAAAGTCCACACGATCGGCAACTCGCCCGCTCCAGCTGCGAAGCCGAACACTCGCGAGACACTGACCTAATGCAGCTCGGAAGGGACGATTATCCAAAAGCACTTTCGGGATCCACGGTTGGACGAACAGATCTAGAGCGGCTTCAGGACGGTCGGATACGAATGCGGGCTCTAAATGAGGTCACTGCCACACTTGTCTGACGAGAAAAGTCCACACGATCGGCATCTCGACCGCTTCAGCTGACCGAGACGTCGCGACGCTTGGGAAATTCCAGAGGGCGCCTCCGTCGCAAACCGGAAGTTAAAGGTGGGGTAAGGAGGGTTTTTAGAGGAGAAGGAAAGGGAATGCGCCACTTTTCCCAGATACAGGGACTTTACGTTGGCGGCGTTCGTTGCGCCATCTCTTGTCTCCCGTGCGAAACGGCGCCGTGTTGTTTGAAGACCGGTGGCGTCGCTGCGTTTCCATAGGAGCTAAGCCTTTTTCTTTCTTTACTTTTTCCTCAGGTAACTTCGTTCTTTGCAAATTTTACAAAAAAAAAATGCACCATCTGTGGGCAACGCTGCACAAAGTCGTAGCGCGATAGGTTAAGAAACCGAATTTTCCGGTGGATTTAAAGAGCCTGCTGTCTCCTTGTTTCACCCTGTACAACAGTCTCAGCAAGAGCCACGTAACTGTTCACACTCGGAGCGGACGCGCGCGTTTGATGGAAGTGCTGTATTCGCGCTGTTGGTAAGCGCTTCGGGACCGATCTTTTACGATTGCAACGCGATACTGACGTGACACTCGGCAAAGGAAGGTTGGACCGGCATTGCACGTAGATCCCACGAACTTTTATAGCTCGACAGTGACGTGCAGTCGTGTCAGAAAAAAAAATGGCATACTAATAACAAAGTGTACATACCGTGTTACGAAGGTAATCCATACGGCGTTTATTTGAGCTCTATATCACACAAAACAAGAAGATAGAATCGACGAGAGTCCCTTTTCGACGACAGTGTTCATCAACACTGCCTCGGAAAACAAGGGGAAGAGATTGACCTCACCTCTTAATCTAAAATTGAGGTCAGCGATCAAACTATAATACGGAAAGTGTCCACAAGGGTCGCCCGGGCATATTCCATTCAGCACGCCAGCCGGTCGTGGGCAGACGGTCTTGGCCAAGTACCGTTGAAGCAACGCTGTTCCGAGTCGGAGTGCCTGCTAGGCCGCTAGGCCTATCCGCCAAGCTCGCTTGGTCGAAGCCGGTGGATTCGTCGCCGTTGTGACTTTTCTCGGGTGTTTGTGGATCCAGCGTTCTTGTTCGTCGTGGTCTGTCTCAAGTACTTTTTTCTTGCTGCTTGAAGTCGGGACGCGCGAGAAGAACACGTAGAAAAATAAACGTTCTTTGGTCGTCGCGAAGTAGTAACTGAGCGGCGCTGTCAGCCCGGTCGGCCCTACTGCGCAGGTGCAGTAGTTGCTTCGTTTACCACACAATAGATGGCGCTTGGCTCTCAGCATTATCAAATTTGGCAATTTTCGTCACATCTTTAATTATGCTACAAAATGTGGATCTGAATATTATTTAACAAAACTTTTAGGAAACACTCGCCGGCTATCTATTGTTTACGATCGCGTTGCTGGTGTGGTAGGCTCTTACCCAATAGGCGACGTGGATTCGGCTGACGTGCTGCGTTTCCGCGGATGCATCGCAGTGAAAAGGCAGAGAGCTTTCGAAGGAAAGAAGGCGCAAAAGAGTCCAGTTTTCTTTTAAAAGTTCTATAGCGAAGAATTTTTTTTCTCCCTATTTTTGTGTTTCTTTTCACACCTTTTACGACGATCGGTGGATGAAATTCGATTTCAGAATTGTTTCATGGTCCCTTTAATAAAACGTCTAAAAAGTGCTATGGTTACAGTGGGGTTCGGGGAGATGGAATACGATTGAAATCTCTTGTTAGAAATAAAGATGCACATTGAAATTTGTTAACTGTTTAGAGCAAAATTATAAATTACATTATCTATACAGATATTTATTGCATGCTCGCATCGCTATGCTACTAAAGAATGCACGTGATTATGAACAAGTTCTTCACGCATCTCGACTTTTATATGTGTGTATACGGAAAGAAAGGCAACATTCGATCCACTAAACAAGAAAAGTGACGGTTTTGTTCCAAGTAAGAATTCAAATAAGAAAGAAAAGTCGAGTCCTTCATTTATAACAAAAGCTATTTATCTAACATAGCGCGACAACACGGCTGCGGTGACCCTGAGGCTTGAGCAGAATGACAGTAAACTAGAAGCACGTCACGCAGCTGCCGAGAAGTACAGACGTGAAGGAGGAACGCCGGTGTTGTGCGCAAACATTTAAGGCCCGTTCACACTCTTGCAACCGAGTACGACCGAGAAAGACCAGACCGGTTTTTAAGCCTCTTACGACTTCTTAGGACCAGCTCCGCTGAAGCGCGTCCGGTCCTAAGAAGTCGCAAAAGGCTTAAAAACCGGTTTGGTCTCTCTCGGTCGCACTCGGTCGCAAGAGTGTGAACGGGCCTTTATGCTCGCTAACTAATTGTGAACGGACTTGCATCGCCGCCCTGGCAGTTGAACTACTGCTTTGTCCCAGATGGGGCCCGTTCACAATGGAAGAAACACATTTAGGCGATGACTCTCCGTCCGACGCGGCGGCCTCATTTTGTTCGGGCAACGAGCGCACTTCATTCGCACGGGGATAGATGGCGCCCAAGTATGGGGTCCCTCCCAAACCGTGTTTCTTCGTGCTCCAGGCCTCACTCGCACGGGGATAGATGGCGCCCAAGTATGGAGTCCTTCCCAAACCGTGTTTCTTCCACCACTGCGCCGGCCGAGCGTCATTCGATGGAGCTTTAAAGGGATACTTCAACGAAATTTGAAATATGCCCGTCGTGTTCAGAAATAGCTTGAATATGATCCACAATATTCGTAAATGATAATCGCACGTCTGTATTTTGAGCCTGGTGGCTGTATTTTTCGTTATAAACGGTCCACTCTGGAAAGCTCTCGGAGGGCAGCCATCGGAGAGCACGTGATATCCGCCGCAATTGTGACGTAGTTCGTCTCGGGACGAGAAAAGCTGCGGAGAGGCTGACGTCAAGAGGATGTCCTAGTCGTTCGAGCCACCGAAGCCGCAGCTTTTGTACGAATTTCGAGTGACGGGTTAATCTTCTATAATTCTGTAGAGGGACAATAGCGACTTCTGGGACACACAAAAGGGATTCTCGGGAAGAGGGGGGTTCCTCCTTCCCCTCTTCTCTCGTGGGGGCCGGAGGCGAGACAGTTATCGTCACTACCTGTCAAGGTTCTTATACGGGCATTACAAACGAGGCGTTTGCGACAACCACCAGGTGCTCTTTTGCTAATCGTTTAATTCGTTTTAAAATTCCTTTTCGAGTCCTTTTCAACAAGAGATTGGTATGTCTGATGTGATACTGCTCCCTTGAACACGAATACACCAAGAAATAAGCGCCGAGATTTCGTTGTAGTGTCCCTTTAAACAAGGACACTCGCTCTGCACAGTTCCGGTACCCCGAATTGCAGTTAGGAACGAAGCACTTCTTTCTCATCCTTATTTTATATACTAACATTTGTTTTGTATATGACAGAGGTTAAGGAGCTTACCGATCAAATTAATCTTAACGAGTGTAACACGGGTTGGTCAGTGGTGCAATGCATGACAAATGTCACTAAACTTAGAGAAAATCGTCTGTATGATTATTACTCACAAAAGAAAGCCCATTCAATTTACATACGTTATTGAAGGGTATCCACTAGCAAAGGTAAGCAGTTACAAATATATGGGCTTAACTATTTTTCACAATCTCCATTGGAGTGCTCTTATTGATAGCATTGTAAAAAAAGCGAATTATAAACTGTGGTATTTAAGGCGGTCTTTGAAACTAATTTTAATTAACACAAAACTTTTGGCTTATAAAACACTCATTCGTCCGTTGATAGAACAGCCACGCGAAATTTGAAATCCGCATATTGTTAAAGATGTGCTAAAACTACAAAAGGTGCAACGACTTGCTTTGCGTTTTATTTTTTTCAAATATCGTCGACTAGATTCACCTACGGCACCGTATTCAAAAGCCAACATTCCACTAATTAAGATGAGGCGTAAAGAAAAAAGATTAAAATTTCTATATATCATTGTCAATGACTTATTGCAGATAGACAAAATGGCTTACCTAGTTCCTGAAGAATCGAGAATAACTCAGAACAAACACAGTCGCGCACTTCATCAGCCCCGGTTTTTCTAGGACTGTTTCAAATACTCATTCTTTCCACAAACAATAACTGACTGGAATCTTTTTTCGGAGCAAGCTGTGGTATGCCAATCGCTTGAAACTTTTTCTTCTTAAATTGCATCGTTCAAAATGTGAAATAAAATGTGTCTTTTTTTATTGTGAGTATTGTTTTCTGTTAACGCATTCTAACCCATGACGGATCCAATTTTTATTTGCTTTTGTCAAAGCATTTTGTATGTGATTATTTAGTGACATCTTTTATAGTATATTTTCAAGTGTGTGCTGCTCTTGTTGTTTTCCTTGTACACCTGTATAGCCACCCTATCATATTCTCAACAGAGACTGGTGGTATTTTCGAAATAAATAATCAGCGTGGCTTTTTCTTCTTCAGGTTAAGGCTCACCATCGTGCACGATGGTGGCACCTGTGATCGACACAGTACCAAAGCAAAACACGAGGCCAGCCACTGGCCACACACCACTACCACACCAACACACCGCGAAAAAGGCGAGCACGCTACGCCGTCGACACCGTGGCCGCCAAGGAGGGACCCCATACCGCAGCGCCCTCCGCGGCGGCGCGAAACTAACTATACTCCTGGTTCGAGGCAGCATGGCCTCCGAGATCCCAAAGCGCGCGAGCCTTCGCACGCGCGCTTCGGGATCTCGGAGGCCATGGAGGCAGCTCCGAACGCGATCTGTTCGCTCGCTCCCCGCGGGAAGAGCGGCCCGTGGCAGCACCATGTTTCTTCCACCGTGGGCCCGTTAGACCGCAGCCTTAACGAGGACGCTACGTCTATTGCACGGGGCGAGAGGAGCCTCAAATCAAAGCGTGACACAAGATCTCCGCGTCTGTATTCAATTTCGAAGCCACCTTGCCCCGCAGGTAAAAAAAAAACTTGGATTTTGAAAGCAGTCACTCAGTCCTCTCATCGTCAGTACTGCGATGTTAAACGGGGACAACCGATACCCAGTTACTTCACGCACTTTTCGTGTTACCTTTGCTGTTTCTTGAGACACAATTCCTTTGTCAGCACCGTACATCACGGAGGACCCAAAGAGCAAATTCGAAGCAGCCTACTTGGTTCATTGTTGTACGTGGCAAACAGATGGCAAACAGATGGCAGGGTCAAGCAGAGTAAATATAAATAGCTATGCTAGATGGTGATAGTTACCGCTTAGTTCATGTGCTACAAAAACGTTTTTATTGGCTCACGTCCCCACTGCACTCCGGCGCGCTTCGGGTGCCTTTTTTATACACACATGTAGATACATTACGCGTACCGCAAGCATCACCTGAACATATACAGCGAACGCATACACAAACACATAAAAATATACAAAACAATAGAACACTCACCCGATCACTACTTCCGAGCTCTGCGTTTCCGTCTTTTATACTGGTCGTTTTGAAGGTGCGGATTGTCTCGGTGACCACCTAAGCAATAAATAATGTTCCCAGTGTCACGTTTTGCGACCGGTAAGAAGTGGACGAAGGTGATGTGAAGGCGCGAAGAGCAACGGTTGTTCGAAGCGGTGAGGCGACCGAGATTTCAGCAATGATCTGAAGAGAGCGACGGTAGCAGGGGTGTTCGAAAGCTGCGAATGAAGAACCCGGCGACGACCCGGGAACGTACAAAGATGTACACATCGCGACACTGTTAGCGCGAACACGACATCGGCGCATTTTCGCATTTCACTTTTATATAATATTAGGGAGCACGAAATTTTATGGCTTGCATTATAGAACTAAATGAGCTCTTTCCGTAGCAATAATAACTTGGATGACATCCCTTGGTTTCAAAGAGAAAAACTTAAAAAAAACGACGATCGCTTGTTCGCGCTAACAGCGTCGCACTCTGTACAGGTCCAGCGACGACCAAATGTGCGGAGCAAATTCAGTGTCCAAACGAAGTCTCAGGTAGTCAAGGCAGCGGCCAAAGAAACCTGACGGAAGGAACAGAGATGAAGTGCCTGACGGATGCGGCGGTGACACGACTGCAGTTAAATCTCGGCAACGACCCGAAGATTAACCTTGTGGACCACAACCTTGTGGACCACAACCGAGATCGCCATGTGGGCGATCTCGGTTGTGCGATCTCTCGATTTTCATAAACTTAATTTTTATATTCGCGACTCCAACTAACTATAGGTGGCGCCACTCATTTTCCAAAATGGCGGGTTTAGTGAGGGTCGGAGATGCATTCCGCTGCTAAGCCTGTCTGCTTTGCTGGCTTCACTGAGCGACACAAATTATTTTTGGTAATTCAAGGAAGCTAGGGTGTTATGAGCGTAGGCATAGCCTCCTTTATACTGAAAATGCCTGCCCAATGGTTTCTTTGTCGTCGTCGCGCCTACTTCACATATTTGCTACTAGGGGCGTCAAAAACCCATACAGAAAAGCAGACGACGCTTGTCCGCTGTCTGCTACTACAGTTCACTGTAGCTAGTCTAAGCTACGTTATCACGTTAAGCTATGTGATAACGTAAGTTTTCCATGTTAGGTTACGCGGTAACGTGACCTTACGTGTTTAAATAGGTCACGTGATCACGTAATGTTTTGTGACACGAGTAACTTCTTTCGGTTGTCGTTCGATTCTCAGATATCTAGAGCGCTTAGCCATAGCCGGCATAGCTAATAGCACGAGGCTATCTGCGGCTCCCGGCACGCACACCGTGACGCCACACGGTGTGCGTGTGGCGTCACGTAGTAGTAGGTGGATATTTGGCACGGGTGGTGAAGGAACATGTCAACTGCAGTGACTGCTTTCTACTGGTTATTAAGCAGGCTTCTACGGCTCACAGTGATTCCATTATCAGGCACCAGGACA
The DNA here is from genome assembly GCA_013358835.2 of Ixodes persulcatus. Lineage (NCBI taxonomy): Eukaryota > Metazoa > Arthropoda > Arachnida > Ixodida > Ixodidae > Ixodes > Ixodes persulcatus. The sequence goes on from JABSTQ010009284.1 coordinate 384,523, forward strand.
GGGCAGGACTATACTATCCATCGGAGAAGCTAGTGAGGGTGCTGTATGCGCTGAAGAACTTCGTAGAGGTTTTACTGAAAAAAAACTAAATATGCTGAAAAAGCCTTTGTATGTAACTGTTGAGTCTTCGGTAGATACACTTATGCACCATGGCGCTCTGAAATGCGCAAAGGCAGATAAAGATGTAAAACATTACAAATATTTTCTGCAAGCTTTGTGTACTAAGTATTTCAGGCCAATTTCCACAAACTACTCTGCATCCGTGTCTGACAAGCATGACCTCAAGAAGATCTCTTCAACAAGCCACTATCTAGGAATTCGTTAAAGCTCTAGAACTGCATCCGTGAAGTTTTGCGACCGGTAAGAAGTGGACGAAGGTGATGTGAAGGCGCGAAGAGCAACGGTTGTTCGAAGCGGTGAGGCGACCGAGATTTCAGCAATGATCTGAAGAGAGCGACGGTAGCAGGGGTGTTCGAAAGCTGCGAATGAAGAACCCCGGCGACGACCCGGGAACGTACAAGATGTACACATCGCGACACTGTTAGCGCGCACACGACATCGGCGCATTTTCGCATTTCACTTTATATAATATTAGGAGCACGAAATTTTATGGCTTGCATTATAGAACTAAATGAGCTCTTCCGTAGCAATAATAACTTGGATGACATCCCTTGGTTTCAAAGAGAAAAACTTAAAAAAAACGGCGATCGCTTGTTCGCGCTAACAGCGTCGCGCTCTGTACAGGTCCAGCGACGACCAAATGTGCGGAGCAAATTCAGTGTCCAAACGAAGTCTCAGGTAGTCAAGGCAGCGGCCAAAGAAACCTGACGGAAGGAACAGAGATGAAGTGCCTGACGGATGCGGCGGTGACACGACTGCAGTTAAATCTCGGCAACGGAGGACACTAAGCCCGACGCATTTGGGCGACACCATTAACCTCGTTGACCACAACCGAGATCGCCATGTGGGCGATCTCGGTTGTGCGATCTCTCGATTTTCATAAACTTCATTTTTATATTCGCGACTCCAACTAACTATAGGTGGCGCCACTCATTTTCCAAAATGGCGGGTGTAGTGAGGGTCGGAGATGCATTCCGCTGCTAAGCCTGTCTGCTTTGCTGGCTTCACTGAGCGACACAAATTATTTTTGGTAATTCAAGGAAGCTAGGGTGTTATGAGCGTCGGTCACCTCTTTATCTTGAAAACAAAAACGATGTTTAGCCTAATATTTACGCGAGGATGCACGTTTTAATTCTTGTGCGAAACTGAAACTAACCTCTATTCTGGATTTGATTTCTCAATATAGGTCTTAATTTTGGATTCTTTCACAACTCAAGATGTGTCTCACATCGTAATTATTTAGACATATCTGGCCTCATAGGGAGGCAGATATACCTCTATTTGGCAGACTCGGATATGGATATATAAAAAATTGGACATAACTGGCTAGATATGCCTGATATGAACTGATGTGCTTCATATGGGCAGATATGCCCAATTTTTTACATAACCATATCTTTTTATATAAGTCCAGATATGCCATTTTCGTAAGGATATAGCCCTGTTAGAGCCGAAAACCACCTACGGAATTAACTACCTCCGCCTCAAAAGAAAGCAACGGAAGGGTCTAAAAGTACTCAACCGTATGGCGATGAAAGTCGTCACCGTGTTACCAAAATGCACCAAGATAAAAGAACTGGAAACAATCCTCGGAAGGAACTGTCTCACAAATATCGCTCAAGAAGGTAAGATAAGCCAAGTACTTAGGCTTCAGGAGACTACAGCCGGAAGAAACATCCTGATGACATTATACATCGAATGCTCGAACACACCTATCTCGAATTCCCCAGCCACCGTGGGGGATGAAACGGTTGTGGACACGAGGCCTTTACCGCAAAACCACAGCAAAGAGAAAACGGGGAGAAGAAAAACAGCAGTTAAAAAACAAAACTATGACTTCTAAAAATTACTAGAAGACTCCGAGGACGATATATACTACACCGATCCATCTAAAGTAGATCATCAAGACGCCATCGCCACATACAAACACAGGGACCAACTCACGGTCACAAGAACGCTACCACCAAGTACGGGAGTAAAGCAAGCGGAATTGATGGGCATCCAGCTGGCCATCGAAACCGCAGCGTTCAGCCCACGCCAGGAAATCTATATCTCCACAGATGCCAAGAAAGCTATCGAGGAGTATCATAACCCTTCGAGCAGAAGTAAAACGGTGCAAACCTTCAAAGCGATTGCACGCATACACAGAAGCCAAGAAAGACGAGTAACCATAAAGGTGATCCCGGGACACCAGGAAATAACCCGGGAACGACGCCATGGACGCTGTCGCACGGGGCTCCCTTCCTTCTCATCAATTACTCGTCCTTTGCACTGACAGCGACGACGTACAAAAATTGGACACTACATCTCCAATCCAACCGGAAGCAGAAACCGTAGACACCTTGGCACTCGAAGCTGTCGAACGCCAGGCACGCCGCGAGCGGCTCGGGAACCTCCTCCGAGAAGACCCGCATCCCGCCCTGCGGCCAACTACACCCGTTGGGAGAAAGTATGCCATATTTAGAAGGCTACGCACCCATACCGCAATAGTTCACAAACGCACAGCCATTTTCAAGAAAAGCAGACAAGCAGCGGAACAGCAAGAGCCAGTATTTCAGACTCACAAGCAGGGGGGCTATGTTCGACAAATGTTTCTTTTCTCCTAAAAAGAAACGGAAGTGACGGAAGTGACGATATCGCGTCTGATTGGCCAGAGGCTCAAATGACGAAAGAGGGAACTTTCGTCATTTGAGCCTCTAACCAATCAGACGCGATATCGTCACTTATGTCACTTCCGTTTCTTTTTCGGAGAAACGAAACATTTGTCGAACATAGCCCCCCAGGACCCTAGACCCAACCCAGGAACGAGAGCCTTTGAGAATACTGCGAGGAGACCGCCTCGGAGACCCACGTCTTCTGGGACCGTCCATGCACTCAAGAGACGAAACGGAAAGACCTAGAGGCATTAGGGAGTTTTAGCAGGTCGTTTCCACACGAACGGTTCGCCCTCCAACGCATCGGCGACGCCACTGCGCATGCGCGCGCGAGTCGTTCGGGGCGTCGGGAGGCTCTTCTCGTTCGTTTCTCCCATTCCGGCCGCTGGAGTCGTCACCGCAACGCAGCCAGCACCGTTCACGACTCGGGTAAAAAAAAAAAAAAAAAAGATGGCGGTCGGTTTAGCGACTGCCTTCGCCGACCCAGCCGAGCGTTAGGCTTAGGACAGCGGCAGGAGATTTGCCGTCCTGTTAGTCTGCTTCATTTGAGAGGTTGAACCAAATCATTTCGAGGACTGCTCACAATGGTAAGCTATCGTGAATGCTGTAAACTATGCATGCTAGTAAAGTTTTGCGATCTGCGGGCAGACTAGCTGCCGTGGCGACCGCGAGCAGACGAAATGATTTGGTTCGACGGCACACAACGTGAACGATCGTTCAAGTTCAGGATGACGGAGACACACCACATACCTTTACGGTCGTTTAGATACTTTTTACTCCATCTAGCTTCGCAGATCTTGAAATTCCGACCGGCAAATGTTACATCGGCCGTCTTGTTTACATCAGTCGTACGCCGGAAACACGAGCCGCCACCACGGTGTCCGCCACGGATTTACACGTTGCAGAATGTTTCACATGTTCACTAGAAAATGGCGCCACCGTTAAGCACTATCATCATCATCGTTTACACGGTCGCGCAACTTTCACGATTCCCTAAAGTATGTCAAATTTCACGTACGGTTTCACGGAACGGACCAGCTGTACCGTTCGTGATTTCGGAACCGTGTGACTTGAAAAACGACTCGCTAAAACTCCCTATTACCACTTCAAAGGCAACCGAACAGCCTTGTAGAATGGGTCATACCATGGCCTCCTTTGTACTGACAAAGCCTGGAAGATCGTCACGTGACGCGGCCGCCGAAAGTGAAAAGGTAGAGCGGCAGACACAATGATGAGGATGATGATAATGAACTTGGAGCTCTTCCCTTTGAATCGGCCGGGTTCGAAAAAACGCGCCCAAGCTTTAAGGGGGGAGGGGACTAGTTGTTCGACAGAAATCCGCAAGGCCACGTTGACGCTGGCGCGACCACTGGGGTTTGCTCCGGTAGGTGGATGCGGGTTTTCTTGCGTTGTCGTAAAGCCCAGTGCGTCGCTAGAAGTCGCGCCGTCCCAGGGGGTGGGGCCAACACTTCTGCGGGGATTGGCAGTATGCCCTTGCACTCGTGCATGAGGTGTTCTATTGTTTCTTCATTCGCCTTACACACTCGGCATAGGGTGGACGTTACGGTAGTGTCGAACCGTTGCCTGTACACAAGCGTTCGAAGAGCACCCGCACGTTCCTTGAACAGTAGACAGCTTCCGAAGCTGCGGTGATTGTCTGTTTTTCGGAGGCGTACGTTGTCAGCGTTGACTTAGTTTGGGTAGCTTCCCGCCACTGGACGGTCTCCTGCTCTCTACCCCCTTTCGCACTTCGGATTCTCATTCTTTCCCCGTGGTCGCCTCCACCGGTGCTCTGAAAAAACGAACTTTTTTTCCAGTTGGTACAGACGTTTCTGCCACCGGGCCCACCCGGAAGTTAGGTGGGTGTGCACGAACAACCTCTTCGCCCAGCGGCAGCGATCCATGCGCCGAAATCTCCCGTCATACCCAAGTTTACTGGTTGCCTCCCGTGCCTCGAACGATGACCAGCCAAGGTCACCCTGCACCGCCTCGTTAGCCACCGTCCCGTGGCAGCCCAGTGCCTGGCGCCCCACCTCTCACTGTCTGCGCTCCAAGACGGTTCTCACTTCACCCGGCACACATACCACTGCATTGGCAAATGTCAAACCGGGCACCACGACGGCCTTCCACAACTCTCAGTTCACTATGAATCTATTGCAGCTCCACAAGCTGCGCTTGCGGAGGATTCTCTCCACAGGCTGCGCTTGCACGCACGTTCCAGCAGAGCCCTAACTTCGAACACATTATTTTGGCGTGCACTGCAAAGTGTTAAGCATCGAAAAAAAGATTAATAGTGATGCCCTCTTTGTAATGTGGTTAATATAACATCGTCGCAAGTGCGACGCGGTTGCTGACACATCACACAAATGAAACAAAATCGTGTTCTTCTTTTCAAGAAGCGGAAAGTATAAGTTATTTTTTTTATTGTTCCGCAGCCTTCCGGTTTAGCACATATCACAACAAAAAAACACTAAATCACATTGTCTACCGATAGCGTCTGAAAGGCTCTTTCCCAATCCTCCCGCTTTCTGCGGGGAGTAGCAGCAGAGCTGAGAACAGCGCTCGATGCAGGCACTTACTCTCGGTGAAGCGCGCGATAAGAAAGCGAGCCGCCACGGCAGCCGCGTCATGGCGCTGATAGCACGGACCGGTCGACGGTCCGGCGTTCACCTTCATATCGCCTGCGGGTGTAGCTGTACATGTTAAGAACCGGTATGTCGTCCACACCCACCATTTCCTCTGAGCTGGCGAACTGTACCACTGCGGACTTCGTAGTGTTGTACTGAAGACCGAGCACTGCAGCCTCATCAGCCCATATATCGAGTATTTGCTGCATAGTTTCCACAGAGTCAGCTGTGTGCACAGTGTCGTCTGCGAAAGTCAGTCCAGGCAGCACCCAGTTCACGTTCTCCCTTCCTCCATGTGTTGTATTGGGAAACCAAATCTAGAACGGATCAACCGCTCCTCCATGCGCGCAACGTACAACATATACAGGAGCGGTGAGAGCGGACAACCCTGCCGCAGTCTCCGCGTCACCATTACGTCATCTGAAGTGGCCTTTCCCATGTGTGTTTTTTCTGTGTTGCCCGTGTAGAGCCGGCGAATGAGTCCGGTCCACTGTGGCGGCATATCGCGCTACAAGACAAAAGTCAAGTAACGGGCGCCCCGCTGCGGCGAGACGCCGAAACACACTTGTTCCGAGCGATGGAATGTCCGCTCGTGCTTCTCGCGTTCTTCGGGCTACCGCTTCTTTTCTCGTCGGGTTTGAAAACCATGTTTCGGGTCCTCGCCGCTGCAAAAGCTGTGCGCTGAATACCAGACTCCCCGAGAAATGCTCTGTGCTGCCAGATCCTCGTGCTTCAAATCTGCGACCGGGCACTCTATGGCTCCGTCATCAAACTGCCAGGCTTTGTGAGTATAGAGGAGGCTATGGTCTTTACCACTGGATCCCCCGAGCATCGCAAGGCATCCCTCGATTCCCTTTTCACATACCTGAAGGAGGCCAAACCAAGACGATTCATCTGAAAATGTTTTTAACCCATCCTCGTCCGGTCAAAGAAGATGATTTAAGTGAACATCGGTGAACGTAGTTCACCTTTTATAATTGTAATAGACATTTTCCAACCAACCAGTCTGCGCCAAAAAAAAAAAAAAAACGTTTGAAACAAAATGGCCAGATGTAATCAAAAGTGCACATGAAGGCACCCAAGTCGTGATATCCACCTGAATCGCGTCTCGTGGCATTTTTTTTTTTATTTTTGCAACATACGTATTTTTTAGTGGCGAATTCAGAATTTCAAATATTTTCCAGCAAAATATTTTGCATTTCTTCGGCAAGTTCGTCCGCGTGGTCAAAGGCTGGTGAACGCAGGCCGTTCGAGGTGGCACAATTTTCGCCCAAGCTCCAAGACGTCGGGCACCTTGTCCGCCAGACTATATCCGGTATCATCACATCCGAATCGGGAAAGGGAACCAAACGAGCCAATGCTTGCCGACAGCGTCGAAGAGCGGGTTCGAGCAATACCACCTCGAAGACAAGGCCTGCGCGTTTCCTCCTCTAAACGTCATCACCAGTAGATCCTCTCAGCGCCCCCTAGGTAGCCCGGATGAGCACCACCGTCTGCTACATCGTCTGCGACATCGTCTGCTCCATCGCCTGCTTCAGTTGTCATGAGTGAGAAAACGTATTTAGTGAAGGAAAGGATACTTCACGATCTCTTGATAAAGTCATCCAATCGTGGCGGAAGAAGAGGGTCATGGGAAGGGTAGGGGGAGGAGGCTAAATAATAATAATAATAATGTTTATTTCTCCATCAAGTACAAGTACATGATGGAAGGGGACTTAGGAAAAAAGCTGCATTTGTGCAGCTTGACGAGTTCTGAGCCCCCTCCCCAATTGGCAACAGCAGCAGGTCACAAAAGAAATGCATCACTTTGGAAACAAACAAACAAAAGGAAAAAAAAAATACGCAGGTTAGTAAATCAATGTACAACATTCCAATGTAGCGGATAAATTAGCTCTGCTGAACAGACGGTTTACTAAAAAATAAAAAAGTCGAATTCAAGGGTTCAAGACAAGGGTTCAAGACACTCAAGACATTCAAGGGTTCAAGATTCAAGATATATAGAACGACTATGTAATACTATACTTATTCACTAAATTCATTCTCAAAGGATATGACTGTAACTTATAAATGAGGGCAATTTAGTGGAATATTTACTTGTGTGTGGGACGCGACAGGAGCCTCTGCTTTTTATTGCACAGATAACGAAAAACAACAAATCATATCAATAAAAGTATAAATTACTGCAGTTCCACCTACTTTTACAGCTTATACTAGTTTCTCTAATTTGATGAGTACATATGTAAAACTCGTCCAATCATATTGAATTAGCCCTTACATATCGTAAGGGAAAATAGAATTCGCGACCTACAAGATAATAATAGAACAGAAAATATAACCTTTCATATCCTGCGTTTTCGGGGATACTCATCAGTTATACCCATTACCTTTTAAGGATCTTTTTTTGCCTGTTCAAGTATCCACCTTTTTGCTATTTTTTTTCATTCTAGGGGATTTTATTTTTAGTAGCTCATCCGGTAATGTATTATAAAGCTTAGGTATGTAATAGTTCCTTGTGGCCTCTCCATATCTTGTTCTTATAAATGGTTCAACAAATTTTTATTGGGTCTTAATGTCCTTTCTTTTTCATTTTCGTGCCTATATTTATTGTTGAAAAAATGTTTTATAATAATATCATACTTTATTTGATCTCTGAAACGTAACATTCCTAATTCTTTATGCATATAATCTGAAAGATTAGATTCTTCGCTTCGGTAACCAATATTCCTAACTATCCTTTTTTGAATCGATTCAATCTTTAGTTGTAAATACTTGGCACAGTGCCCGTAAACTGTTATTCCATACTGAAGTACGGATTTACCCAGTGCATTGTATATCCTTTTAAGAATGGATAGCGGTACTAGTTCTTGGATATGGTACATATGTGCCATTAATACCCTTAGTTTTTTACAAACCTGGTCTATGTGAATATCCCATTTAACATGTTTGTCTATGTGCATACCCAGGTATTTTACAGTATCAGCGTATTTTAGTGAGATGCACGAGCAGTTGCCGCAGTTCTTATCATGCATTTTTATTGGAAATTCGTTTACGATTTTTTTTTCTTGGATCTCTAAAGCATATTACTTGCTTTTTAGGAACGTTTACGATTATTTGGTTTTTACGGTACCATTGAATAATGTTATGTATATCATCTTGTATAGTCATTGCCGCTACTTCGTAATTTCTATGTGCGTATACAATTACAGTGTCATCTGCGAATTGAAGGAGCTTACTTTTTAAACTAACCAGTGCTACCTCGTTAACATATATATTAAAAAGTAGTGGACCGAGGACTGTACCTTGTGGTACTCCTTGTTTTACCTTAATTTCCTTGCTATATTTTGAGCCTAAACGTACTACCTGAAACCGATCATTGAGATAATTTCGGAATAAATCATATGTCTTCCCTCGAATTCCAATACTATATAGTTTATCCATCAAGATATCATGATTTATTGTTTCGAAAGCCCTGGTAAAATCTATGAATAAAGCCATAACATAATTACCGGCGTCCATGTTTTCATTTACATAGTCAAAAAAGTCTTCTAGAAGGTCACTGGTTCCTATATGTTCCCTGAATCCATATTGCATATTAGTTAATAGGTTATATTTAGCGATATAGCACCTAAGTACTTTATTAATATATGTTTCCATTATATAATTTGTCACAGAAAGGATGCAAACTGGTCTATAATTTAGGAATTTATTTTTCTCACCTTTCTTGTATATAGGCCGAACAATGGACGTTTTAAGATTTTTCGGGATGATACCGCTAGAAAATATACGATTATACAACTGTAATAATGCAGGTTTCATTATAGTGATATGGTATTTAATATCTCTAGCCCTAATTTGATCAAACCCTGTTGCTTTATTAGTCTTTAATTGTTTTACAATTTCGATTAGATCATTGTCATCCATATCGGGGAAAAATATTGAATCATTATTTCTTATTTGATTTGGTTGTCTTTCCGTTGTCGTACAGCATAAAGTTTCAATTGACTGCACATATTCTGTATTAAAATTATTTGCTAGTACCTCTAAGTCGTGTTCAGGACCGAAGTTTGTTTGAATAGTGTCTTCAATCGTTTTTTTCTTTTTTCGTTGTAACAGTTGGTTTACCAAGGACCAGCATTTTGCTGAATCTTTTGTCTCAGAGAATTTATTCCAGTAATAATTTCTTTTTGTTAATCTTATTAATGCTGTAACTTTATTCCTAATTATTCTGTTATTTTCTTTGTACTTCTTATTATTAGGGAATCTTTTCAGTAGTTGCCAAGCTTTCTTTTTTTCTTTGATGAGGTCATCAATTTCTTTAGTTATCCATTGATTCTGTTGTTTACGTTTTTTCGTACTGCATCTTTGAGTTGACTTTGTATAAATATCATTGAATATTTTAACAATGTTATCGTATAATTTTTCTGGGTTCTGTTCTTTGGCGACAACGTTCCAGTCAATTTCTTGGATATATTTATCGACTATCCTATTATTTATAAATGAGCCTTCAATAGTTTTATTATTGTTTTGAATGAGATCTGCAATAGTTACTGCAACAAAATAATGGTCAGCCACTTTTTCAGAAATTATTTGTCCTTCGGGTTTCCCTTCCTTAGACCGCACGTGTATATGATCTATACATGACTGTGTTAGTTTCTCGCCTAATATCTCTTCTCTTGTGAATTCATATATCATTGACTCCAGTCCTGCTTGTGCCATATCATCTAGGTAATTATTTATCAATAAACTAGGTTTTGTGATGTCTAGGTTAATATCCCCTGCAACTATTAAGTCTGTGTCTTTGTTGTCGTTTAGCCATTTATTAATATCATCTAAAAATGCGTTTACATTTCCCTGAGGTGCTCGATATAATCCCAATATAGAAGTTTTCTTTCTGTGGTATTCAATTTCAATGTGTAGTGCCTCCGTTGAGCAAAAGTTTACTTTCTCGTGTTTGGTGATTTTCCATTTTTGATTTATCATGATCATGACACCTCCTCCTCTCTTCCCGTCTCTATTATGCGAAAACGTTTCAAAATTATCTAGAGAGAACATGGTATCTTCATCAGATGTAATATTTGTTTCTGATAATACAATTACGTCTATATTGTCCAGATAAGGGTTTATCAAAGTGCTTATTTCATTAAAATGTTTTTTAAGACTGCGTACATTGGTGTGTAAAAGAACAAAACAAAACTCGTTAACAGTAGCGTTTATTCTATCCCACCACTTTTCAAAAGAAAGACACGTTTGTTTCCTTTCCATGTCTAATACGGTGAATGTACTTCCCTATTTAATTTTTGCAAGGTCACTTTCATGCTCGATTCTTAGAGTCGGGTCGCCTTCTCGTTTTCGCACATACGAGCATCCTTCTTTATGCCAGATAAACTTATACCCGAGGTGTTTTGCTTTTGTTCTGACATCAAAGAACAACTTTCGGTTTGACGCGGTCAAGTTTTCTTCTAGATAGACGTTATCTAATTCTGCGCCACTCCTCAGTTTTTGTTTATTTTTAAGCCACGCATCTCGATCGTTTCGGTTGATAAAACGTACTATCACCATGGGTGTTTTCTTTGTTTTAGTGGGGATGCGGTGAACTGCTTCTACGTTATCGGTGGTTAGTCTGGGCACTTCTATCTGGTCGGCGAGTTTGTTCAGCTTTTCTAGTAGGTTCTCGTTCAGAGATTCGGCCAGTCCATGTACTTCGAGGTTATTTCTACGTCCGTATTGTTCCAGCTTGTTTATCTCTTTTTTTAGTTGATTCGTTTCGTCATTCCTTTTCTCGTTTTCAAGTTCACTGACCCTCTTTTTTAGATCTTTGATCTCGCTGTCATGGTCTTTTACTTTCTTAAGAAGCTCATCATAGCTGTCTGACATTGATTGCACAGACCTCTCTATGTCCATCACAGTTTGTTTAATTGTAACTAACTCATCGACTTGCTGTTTGAGTGGTGCGAGCACGCTCAACATACTCATTATCTGAGTCAGCTGTTTCTGCACATCCAGTTTTTCGTCACAGGGCTGTGCGTCTTCATGTGTGCTCCGAATTCTTAATCTTTCCCCCTTACATGTTTGACACTTCCACAATTCTTTAAATCCTGGCCTCTTCCCTCGGAGGGCGATTTCGGTTACTCCTGAGCAAGGTCCTAAATGGTACTTAAAGTGACATTCGTTACATTCTAATATACTTTCTTCTTTTTCTATGGAAGTTTTACAGTGCAAGCATAAGTCATCGGTATTGTCGTCTTTCGGCATTTCAGTGACACTTCAATCGGTAATCAGAAATGGGCATTCAGCAGTCGGCAGTATTTAACTGTTGATGTTAAAGGATCAATATTATGAGTATTAAGGTAATTAAGTAGGGTCGGAAGCACATTGGATAGCATTTGCTCACCATATCTTGTTCTACAACTGGGGACTTTCCAGTTGTCTAGGCTACGAGTGTGATATGTTGCCAATTTCAGTGACAAGGATGCTAGTTCACTAAGATTGACAACATTATTTTTTATTTCAGACCTATAACTTAGACATAACCTATATTTATATATATTGTAAATATGCATTAAATTTAACAGGCGATCCCCGATGAGCGGACGAAACTAATCAGGGAATCTAGAATGTTTGCGGTGCGGGTGCTCAAGCCTGGGGCGGGTCCAGTCCTCGTACGTAGCTGGTCTTGCCTCTTCAGGGAGTGAGTTTATGGCGTTGTTATCTTTGTTACGATGCTCTGCGACTCCCTCGCACGTCCAGACGGGAAGGGTGCACGTGGCGGGAATCCCGGTGCCTGCAGAGCGGTACAGGGCAGGCGTTTTTGGGTGCAGACGGGCGGTCATGCTCAGAACGAGCTCGCACTAATAGGCTGCTAAGACCGGCAATCTTTATGATGTCGCAAGAGCTCACATTAATAGACTGCTACGACGGGCAATCTTGATTGTGTCGCATGGCTCGCTATCAGCTCGCGCTCAACAGTTGCGCACAGAGCTATGGCATTGGCTATGGCCGCCAGTGAATGAGACGTAGTTGTAACACAGTGTACTAGAATACAGTGTGGTGTTGGGACCGGAGCGGCTTGCGTGAGGCGTGTGGTGTAGATCGCGATAGGTGTCGACATCGGCGCATCGGCAGTACAGAGCCGTATGTATAGAGAGCTTGGCCATTCGTTGGGAAGTACACGAGACGAATGAGGAGGTGCCATCGGCCGAAAGCGGGCTGGGCGTGTTCCAGGGCGTCTTCAGAAATTCGAATGTAGCCAACCAGAAGCCGGAAATAATACCCTGGCGGTTGTCGCGAGAAACAAACTTAATAAGTGCGTCGGAGTAACTCTCGGTGACTGAAAATATGCTGCACGTGATGTTTCAATCACGGTCATCCAAAACCATGGTGGAAGAGTGTGACTAACGGAACAATCGACATAATCTGTCCGCCAGGCGCCGAGGGCCGGGAATCTGCCGTCCGAGCAAGCACACTCTGTTCGAGCAAAACAGAGTTGAGCGGCGCATTCGTTTCTTATATCTTTCTGCATGATCAGGATCGAAACATCACGTGCACCCTATTTTTACTTGTGAAGCGCCTAAAAAACGAGGACACGAGGAAGACGAGACAGGACCAAGGGCTAACTTACAACTCAACGTTTATTGAAACACACTCTCTATTTGTACACAAATTCAGGCTCCCGACACAAAAAAAGAAAACTCTTTCCCAGTTAAGTGCACGGACGGTGCACTCAGGCAGCAATCCTCGCCCCTTACTCTAAAGCAGAAGGCCTCAAACAATTCTCTCTCAGTTTTTTGTTTTTGTTTTTTTTTTTGTTTTCCAATTATTACCCCATCGGGTAACCTAGCGATTCACTGTGATAGGTGTCCGTGCGCGCCTAATCTTGACAAAACAAAAATAGCTGGAAAACTAAACAACAAAACTGAGAGAGAATTGTTTGAGGCCTCCTGCATTACAGCAAAGGGCAAGGATTGCTGCGTGAGTGCACCGTCAGTGCACTTAACTGAGAAAGAGTTATCTTTCTTTTGTGTCGGGAGCTTGAACGTGTGTACAAATAGTAAGTCTGTTTCAATAGACTTTCAGTTGTCAGTTAGCGCTGGGTCCTGTCTCGTCTTCCTCGTGTCCTCGTTTTTAGGCGCTTCACAAGTTAAACATGTAGCAACTAGCCCACCGATTCATTTTACCCTATTTTCAACCATAAGGAGTTACCACACTCCACTCTTACGCGCTTATTAAAACTATATACGAACATATACCTTTGATTTAAACAGTTTCTCGCTACCACCGCTAGGAGATTCTTTTCGGTTTCTGGTTGGCCAAGAGAGCATGCCAAGCCCACTTTCTGCGTCTGGTGCACGCCCTGGCCCTGCCCGCGCCTCCCATTGACCAAACTCTCTGTATAGACCTTTCCAATGTTTACAAAATCACAGTCCAGCGTGCGATCTTCACAGCCCAGCACGTGCGTGTTCGTCGCTTCGGAAAGCGAGCAAAGCACGCGCCATACGCACGAACGCTCACAATGGCACCCGCCACAAGCTCGTTTTTGGAAAGGTCTATACACATACGGTTTCGCGGCAGTAGGGTCAGTATGGTGGTGGTTGTGCGCGTGCTTATTGCGTTGACGTTCACGTGTATATATTTAGTGGGCAAACGGTTTCCTTGTGTGTGGCGGTGAATTTCAATTTTTATTCTTTAATTATGTTCTTTTAAGTTCTGTGGTGCGGGGATGGAGGTACAAATCCTGATTATAAGCAGAAACAGCGTGGTTGATGTGAGATACGTTTATTGCCAGAGCGACCCCAAGGCATGTGGATGGCAGTTTGTGAGTTTACTTTCCCACAAACCGGCTGGAGAACTGATCACTGCAATAACGGAGCTATCTCAATGAAAGACTGGGCTGAACATTATGTTTAGACCTCAAAATGATCTGTAAGCGACACTGAATATGCATGAGTTGAGCAAGGGAAACGTTACGCTCAGGGTCACATTGCAGAACAATGGTCCACTTTCGGCATGCCGCCAACACTACGTCTTCTTTCTTGAATGAAAACGACCCTTAAAGTTTAATTGTATGCATATATGTTTAGAAAGCAAAAAATCAAAATGGCGCCTGACACCTCTGCTGTTGTAGATGGGCAAATTAGCGAGTGCAGTACAACTGCAAACTTTTTTTTTGTAGTGTAAATATTTGTACTAGTTATTCACGGTGCAGTGGGAAACATACAGCTGATTTCAAAGACCTCGAGAAGCCATGAACAAGGCTATTACGTTATGAAAGGTAGAATCACGACAACAACATGACACTGGAGGTTAGGCGTGTATGAAGTAGGGAATCCGATTTTGCAGTATGTGAATGGTCCTTAAAAGGACCGCTTTGTGTTCTGGGGTATGACAAACAGTCCAAAGTTCTAGCCACTTTCAGGAGAGGACATGTCCTAGGGTGCCATTAGTTCACGGTCAATTCCATTCTAAAGGCTGAACACCGAAAATCTTTTCACCCTTGTCCTCGTCGTCAGCTTCGTCGTCGTCTCCACTCTCCTCCTCCGTGTCGCTTGCATCGAGGGGTATGATGACTGGCTCCAGGTTCGACTCTGGGACATCCCATTCTCGAAACTTCGACTCCATTTTTTTCACATGCTCTACACAGTCATGCCAATGGACAGCTGTTACGTTGTCCACTGCTTCCCTCAAGAGCCGCTCAGCGTCATTAAGCTTGAATGTTATGTTCTTGGAGGCGACCTCGTGCCCATATCAACTCTATGGGATTTAGTTCGCAATGGTACGGTGGGAGCCTCAACACTGTGTGTCCGGCGTCCGTAGCCATGACGTCAACTTTGTACTTTGTGTAGCGATCCTTCACCGTTGCCACAATGCTCAGAAGGTCTTTTTTCTTCATTGTGGCAGTCCAGTCTAGGTTCTTGGAAGAGAGCCACTGCTGGACCTCACCCTTCTTTGTTGCAGTTGTGGGAACAGCTTCAGCCTTTCTGCTGTGGTACGGCGCGCTGTCTATAACAATTACGCTGTTAGGCTCGATGTGGTCCAGCAGATGAAGAAACCATGCTTCAAACCTGTTCGAGTTCATTTCATCGTGGTAGCCCCCCTTTTTCTTCCCACGGAACACGTCCAGGCAGCCGGACACGAAGCCAGTGTCACTACCTGCGTGGGTGACAATCACTCTTTCACCTTTTCCAGAAGGAGCCTTTAGCTCGGTCGTCAGTCCAGACATGAAGGCTTGCCTTGCTGACTTTATGGTGCTGTCCGTCCACACCTTATCAACTGTGAGGCCGGCGTTCACCCAAGTCTCGTCGTGAAAGTAAATCTTGCGGTTCTGGGCTCTGTGCTTTCCGATTGCCCTCAAATACCGCCGCCTCCACTCGACGATGTCCTCTCTCTCAATTAGGAAGGAGTTACGATTCCGTTTCTGTTTTTCGAAACCCATGTCCTTCAGCAGGCGATACAGGGTAGTCCCGGAACAGGACGGCAGCACGTCGTCTTCTTGGAGACGAGCGGCGATTTCCTTCAACGTTGGGATCTCCCCCCGACGGAAAAAATTGTGCAGGCAGCTTCTCACGGCCGTCAACGTGCACGCTTCGTGATTTGAAATCCTCTTTCTTTTTTCGGCGAATTTCGGGCGCTTCTTTGAAGGAGATTTCACAGCTCCGTTGGCACGTTTAAACCCACGCTTGATCTCGTAGACCGAGCTAACACTGATCCCCGTTGCGGCGGCAGTCAGGTTGACGACTTCCACCACATTTTTTTTCTTTGTACTGCCGCCGCATCCAAGAATAAACGTTCAAAACACACTGCCTTGTCTGGCTCGACAGGACATTTCCACTTGCGTGACGTTTATAGTACACCCGAGGAGAAACGTCTTCAGGAGAGAGTGCTGACAACACGGACCGATCAACCAGAGTTGTTGCAGTAGCCATTTTAGAATGCGAGCTACAGCGGCTGGCTGGCTGGCTACGAACATCGATCCTCAGATCTTGTGAGGCGTTGAACTACGTGAATACACGCGTACTAAGGAGGTATATTATTTATCCTACTGAGAATAACAAATGTATCTAAGCTTATAACGCTAGCTTCCCAGAGAGCAAACTTTTATCGGAACTACTTTGCAGAACGGAATAACATATGCGACGGCATGGGACCAATACGCATGCGACGAGAGGGACACACCCACTTTTTTCTTAAAGGAGCAGTGCAATATTCAATTGGAATGTTTTTCACTTTACACGAGCTTACTGGCACTACTGGGACTCAAGGATACTCGCACGCAACGCCACTGGCCAAGAAACTCCTTTGTTGCGGTGTAATTTCATGGACGAAAGCGATCATTTTCATTCAATCTCTCCTTTGCAAAATGTGATGACGTAACGTGGGGATCTCAGTACACCCATATGACGATATTTGAATGCGATTAATAGATTGGACCCGAGCATTGCGTGAGCACTCGATTTGGGCTCGTGATAATTACTAGCTCGAGAAGCATTCGGGTAGAGGCCCGTTTCCAATCGCTGCAACGACGACAGTAGCCGAGCCATAACAATGTCTGGAACTGAGCACGTGTCCTGTGCTTTGCCAACCCCAGCGCGCGGCTATGATCAACATTGGCGGCATATAATCGGCTCCAGATCACGTGGCCGCTTGTTCTGGCTGCGAGTTGAAGGGGCAAACGGAGGTCGTTTTTCTTTAATTTTTTTTTGTGACTCCAATTGCGTGGGGTAAAAAACGAACGCGTGTTTCATAGGTCTTTAACGTCAGGGATTCGTTCTAAGCGGTATTTGCGCAAAGTACAAAAATTGTTGCAGCGCCCCTTTAAGGTGAAAACGGGTATAGAGAGTTTTAGGGGGATCGGTAGACGAGTGGGCTAGCGCGCACCAGCTCGGAGCACGTGGAACGAAAGCTCGCGCTGCAGAACCCAGGTAGTGTACTAACCCAGTGTTAAGAATGGAACCTTCGGCGACCTTCTTCCGAGTTTCAACGCTGCGGAAACGAGTACGGAAACGAGTCACGATCTGTTCTGGACTGTCGCCCACCTGTCGAAGCCTGCCCAAAACGAGTCTCAACGCGTCCGTGACGTCAACGGGACGTGTGTGTGTGTGCGTGTGGGTTCGTGCGCTCCGGAAGGGGAGAGAGGCCTGGCCTAACTGCGGAGAACCATGGCTACGACGCACTTCTGGCTACGACGCGGCGGACTTTGCTGCAACGCACTTGGCGGTCGCACCTGCTGCCCTGGCGAAGAGTGAGGGAGAAAACGGACCCTATATAAGGCGGGGCGTGAGGCGGCTCCAGTTGTTCTCTCGGATTTGACGACTGTATCGCTACCATGTAATTAAACCGTTCGTTACGTTACCAATTCTCCCACCTCCACTGGACCCCTGGGTTCTTCACTTCGGGGAATGGTCGTCGTCACGAGCCAGGAAGCCTCCGGACGTGCGGCCTAAGCCCCGCCTCGAACAACTGGTTGGCAGCGGTTGGGATCGAACCATGCGACATCGTGCTACATCTGCGGGTGAGCGTTTGGACTTTGCTTTGAGATTCGCCAGGCTTCAGATTATGGGTAATTAATTTTGAACTTCTGGGAATCCTTAGTGTTTGACTCGTGCGCTAGGTTTGTGTACAACCTCGCGACAAGTTTTATAGCAAAGCCAAAGCTAAAGAGCAGCGATCATGGATCTGATCAGGTTACTGAGAACAGATTTACTCTGTTTATGTGAAGAATTGGGTGTGGAGCTGGAGCCAAAGATGAAGAAATCTGAGATCAGTAAAGCGATTTCAGAGAGCGCGGAAGCAGAGGAAATTAAAATTGCGTGGGAACTGCTTCAGAACGCTAAGAGTGAAGCTGCAGCAAGAGAGGAACGAGAGCAGGGGCAGGCTGCGGCGAGAGAGGAACAGGCTGCAGCGAAAGACAAACGAGAGCAAGCTGCAGCGAAAGAGGAACGAGAGCAAGCTGCAGCGAGAGAGGAACGAGAGCGGGCTGCAGCGAGAGAGGAACGAGACCAGGAGCGAGCGCTGAAAAGGCTAGAGCTCGAAATTGAACAACAGCGATTAAACTCGCAGAACAGTAGAGTTGGGGCTCCGGTACGAGCAAGTGAGACCGAGTCGTATCAAATGAAGAAGCTCATGCAGCCGTTTAAAGTTGGGGAAGACGTGGGCCTATTCTTAGTTAACTTTGAGAGGACATGTGAGAAGTTGAGCTTCGCCCCAGAAACGTGGCCGCAACGGCTTTTGACTCTGTTGCCCTGTGAGGCTGCAGAGGTTGTCGCGCGCCTTGGTGCTGGAGACGCGGACGACTACGACAAGGTGAAGTCCAGCCTTTTGAAGCGGTACCGCCTTTCTGCCGAGGCGTTCCGTCAAAGGTTTAGAAACGCATCCAAAAAGAGCAGCGAGGGCTACTCGGAATTCGCGTACGGGCTTAAAACCAACCTGATAGAATGGTTGAAGAGCGAGGAAGTGTACGAAAGCCGAGACAAGGTAGTCGAGTGTGTGTGCCTCGAACAGTTCTTTCGTAGCATTCCGCAGTCAGTCAAGCTCTGGGTGCAGGACAGGGTGGGAGTCGACTCTGTCGAAAGGGCCGCTGAGCTAGCCGAAGAGTACGCAACGCGTAGAAAGCTGAGCGGAGAGGAAAGCGAATCCGGCCGAAGCGATCAGCGCAAGACCTTCCGACAGGAAAATGACTCGCGAGAAAACGGGCCCGAGAAGTCCGAAGCAGGACAAAAGGTCCCAGACAAGAGCGCAGAACACTTGAACGGAGACGAGGCGCGGAAAAGCCCAACAGGGCAGTTCGAGGCAAGGAAGCCGTTCCTGTGCTACAACTGTCAGGAGCCGGGACACACAGCGGCCAGATGTAAGAAACCGCGGGTTGTGTTCTCGTACGTGAACGGTAGTGACGAGGACCTGAAGCTCCTTCGTCCCTATCTTCACGAGCTCCAGGTAAACGGAAAGCCGTGCAGGGTGCTTCGTGACAGTGCAGCGACGATGGACGTTGTTCATCCGTCGTATGTAACGCCATCCGATTTTACTGGAAAGGTAGTTTGGATCAAGCAGCTGCTTGAAAAGCACAGTGTCTGTCTGCCTATGGTGACAGTGAGGGTAACTGGCCCGTTCGGAGAGCTAGTGACAGAGGCGGCTGTCTCGCAAACAGTCCCGTTGGAATATCCTTATTTGTTTTCTAACCGGTCAGATTTCCTGCTGCGCGAAAGGGGTCAACAACTGGGAGAAGGGCTAGTTCAGTCGTGTACGAGGTCCAAATCGCGTCAGGTCGCCCCTTTGTTGACGAGTGATCCAGAGCCAGAGGCAGCTGACGGGGAGCAAGCACTCCCAGAGTTGGAGGCAGAAAACCGGGATGAGAGGGACCAGGTTGTAGAACAGCCTGACCTCGCAGCGCTAGAAAGCGTACGCCGTCCCAACGAGCCCTCGAAAAAGGTGGAGGAAGACGGGATCATTAAAGGATCTCTCGTAGCTCCGACGTCACGTAATTTGGATCGTCTGTTGCGAGTAGACAGAATGTCTTTGACAGCCGAGCAGAAGAGCGACCCTAGTGTGTCAGGGTTTCGCTGTACAGCTCAGGAGATTGCTAGGACCAATGTGACGGGGAATGAAAGAGGCGGATTGTTTTATCGGCGCTATAAGGACCGCATTTTCACGTCTAGAAATCACGTGAAAATCGATCACTGTGACTTCAGCGTAAGAAAAAGGAAAGGCAAATTTAACGGCAATGCCGATGGGTTGAGCAGATTTTTCTGACATCACGAAAAATAGTAGGGATGATCTCAGAGGTCTTCGTCATCCGCGGGAATGAGGATCTAAGTGGGGGCACTTCGTTGAAACCCCAAAAGGACCTCACAAATTGCGAAGAGTTTTTGTCTTTTGTATTTTGTTCTTAGTGACCTCGTTGGAAAAATTAGTTTTTTTTTGGCGACAGGGGGTCTCGATACCCGGAATTGTACCAAATTTTGGTAATCCGTAATCCAGTCTGGCGGGTCTTTGGCGAATTCCGAGCGTTTGACTGCGGTGTGGCGTGGTGTTGTGGGGGACGTTTCCGCTGATGCCTCCGTTGTGAGAGGTTTGGGAGTTTGTTTGGTGCTTGCAGCGTCTTCTCAAGGCCTACTCCAAGCCTACCTCTTCAGGCCAGCGATTGTACCACCGGCCATTCGAGGTTTCCCTGGCCCCGGAGGGGCTGTTAAGAATGGAACCTTCGGCGACCTTCTTCCGAGTTTCAACGCTGCGGAAACGAGTACGGAAACGCGTCCGTGACGTCAACGGGACGTGTGTGTGTGTGCGTGTGGGTTCGTGCGCTCCGAAAGGGGAGAGAGGCCTGGCCTAACTGCGGAGAACCATGGCTACGACGCACTTCTGGCTACGACGCGGCAGACTTTGCTGCAACGCACTTGGCGGTCGCACCTGCTGCCCTGGCGGAGAGTGAGGGAGAAAACGGACCCTATATAAGGCGGGGCGTGAGGCGGCTCCAGTTGTTCTCTCGGATTTGACGACTGTATCGCTACCATGTAATTAAACCGTTCGTTACGTTACCAATTCTCCCACCTCCACTGGACCCCTGGGTTCTTCACTTCGGGGGGATTCGTTCTAAGCGGTATTTGCGCAAAGTACAAAAATTGTTGCATCGCCCCTTTAAGGTGAAAACGGGTATAGAGAGTTTTAGGGGGATCGGTAGACGAGTGGGCTAGCGCGCACCAGCTCGGAGCACATGGAACGAAAGCTCGCGCTGCAGAACCCAGGTAGTGTACTAACCCAGGGATCTGGGTTCAATCCCCACCCCTGCCTGTTTCGATCTGGATGAACACCAAACCGGCGTGCGGTCGTGTATCGCTACTACAGTGTACTAGAATACTTGGGTAGCGTTGGGACCGGAGCGGCTAGCCTGAAGCGCGTGGTATTGATCGCGACAGGTGTCGACACCGGCGCGTTACCGAGAAAGTGTGCGCATGCGCGGCTGCAGGTGCGAAAATATGAATGTTTGGTGCAGCCTCCGGTGGAGTGCACATAGGATTTCTGATACAGCTACGACCAGCCAGCTGTCGTACCGCGGCATCAATTACGCTACGGCAAGACCGTTGGCAACATGATTCTTCAATGTATCCAACGGTACAAGCTACATTACTCTGTTTTCTTATAAAAACAATTGCAACTTTGAAGAAGCTGATTGAAGTTGTTTCAGCGTAGAATTAGCTGCGACTTTCGGTTCGTCAAATGGTGAGCATTTTAAATGAATTGCCCATTTCCTTGGTTGCAAAAGTCCAAACATTAGATATTTGGCGGAAATATCTAAAACTCGGAAACAGTTTTTATTTTGCGATTTTATTTTTTAGGGGAACGAAACGGCACATTGTTTTAGTATGTTTTTAAGTACCCCAGGTTAACTTCCTTTCTTCTTTTCTACCCGTCTTCTTCTTCTTGACCTGAATCAGCTCGCTTCCCTTGTCACTCGTTCTTGAGTTGATTTATTCGACAAACCACACAAGAGGCAGTCGCAAAGAGATAAGAATCTTACATTTCTTCATGGCTGCCACGACCATCCGAGGACCACCCGACGTTCACTTGCAAGAAATGGCTTATAAGTAGGGTTCTGCGTTTTCGGATAAATCCGAAAAAATCCGAAAAACACTCGCCGGTAAAAATTTGGCCAATTCGGGTTTATCCGAAAAACTCCGAATTCGCGGACCGCCGCCTGTGAAAACAATACTACCCTTTATCGTTCCCTGGGATCCTCGAACAACATTTCCTATGTTATTTTCTTGTTTCCACTTTTGTTTGTTCCACTTACGTTCCCAAGCTTTACGAAGAGAGTCCCTTTGGACCCTTACCATGAAAAACAAGATCTCTCCCCACAACAATAGTCGAACCAAAGTCGAACAGTTCTCACCTCCCCTGCCACTGCACTTGTGGCCTTTCTGCCGGATATGTTCCTTTCCGAGAAGTTCATTCGCCCTTCTCTTGCCTCCTTTCGCTAAAGATTGAACGTTTGCACACGTTCCCTCTTCATCCGCTTTGATGGCAGGCACCGGAGATTCAGTCAGTTTACTCCACTGTCTAGCATAACCGCACCATGGGCAGGAAGCGAAAGCTTCCTGCAGATTACGCCAAAGAATATCCAAACTTCGAAGCGACTCCCAGCAATGACCTCGTTGTCTGCAAGTTCTGCCGCGTGCAAGTTAGTACGCCTAATGAAAAGGGAGCCCTCCGCATCGCGGAGCACCAGAGTTCCAATCGGCATATCTAGCTGAAGAAACCTCCTCTCGAGACAGGAGAGTGAATTTAACATCACCGTGCTTATTTTGGACAAATTAATTTGTATCGTTAAAAGCTCATCTCTCAATGTGGTGCCAATGAAAGGTTGCTTTGTTAAATTAGAAAATAAAATGTGGTTCTATACTTAGGATAGTCGTCTCGCCAAAGCTCCATGGAGGATTGCTTGACAAGAGGTAAGAGTCGCAGGGAAGACGCAGATGACATTAGGCACAAGTTCTGCCGAGCGCTTTGCCAAGTAGGGATTCGCTCCATCAGGCAGATGGGCCGCTTGGCAGCCTGTTCCGGGACAAGTGCCCAGCTGCACATACAGTGCCATCAAGCACTCAGATGTACCGAAATTACCTACCGAAAGTCTACGAGCACGATCTCGAGACGATCAAGGAAGCAGTCAAGAACCGCCCGATATCTCTAACCATCGACGAAATGCCAGAGCTACGCGGTCAGCCAGCAGTGGCGGTGCTAGTGACATTGTACGACGACGAGGTACCTGGCCGCCAGCACCTTGATGGCAGATTTGCAGGTTCTACAACAGTGCAATGCCGTGTCTATCGGAATGCTGATACATAGGGATTCTTCAAAAAATTGCCAAGTCCCTCAGTGACGTTTGTGTCCTGTGCTCGGATTCTGCTTCCTACATGCAGAAACTCCATAGGGACATGCAGCAGTCACACACGGAATTTCGTGCTCTGCATTTCAAAAATCCGTGCCATGTTCTGTGATAATATCCTTGAGGAGGGACTGAAGATGGATTGCTTCGAGGGAGCTCGTTACTTCGTTGTGCATTTCCCTGCCCTTTTGAAGAGCTCCAGAGAACTTCGCCGTAAGTTTGGTTCCGTCTGTGCGAGCATGAACATTGAGCTGAAGTGCTTATCGACTGTCAGCCCATCTAGATGGGTTTCGTTTCACTGAGCTCTTGTTGACGTCCTTGACTACTGGCGTGTTATTGTGGCATTTCTAAAGAGTGATGATGCGAAAAAGAAGAAGTGTGACAAGCTGAAAGCGTTTGTGATGACATCTAGCTCCCTGCATGACCTATTGTTAAGCTCAGATTCTTAAAAAAAAAATACCTTGAACGAAGTGCTTTCAATAATCAAGCAACTAGAGGTTGAATCTACATTGGTGCATGAGGTCTATTCCCTACTTGCTGTGCGCCTGAAGGCACTGTTAGGCCAATGGACCCACGCCTCAGTGACGAGTTTTGGTAGGGAAGTCGACTGCATGCTCGACATTGTTGACGAGGAGAAGCGCTCGTACGCCGTTAACAGCTTCCGTGAGGACCACGGTTCTGTAGCCAAGAAGTGGAGCTGCACCGTCCAACGAAATATTGCGGACGACTTGCAATACACCAGCGATTCGTTTTGGTATTGGGTGCACATCGTCAACCCGAACGTGAACGCAGAACTACCTCACATGTTTGAGATCTACAAGCACTTGTTCACACTCGTCGTGCAGCGAGGGCATGATATTACCCAGCTAGAAAGAGAGTTCCTGGCGTATCAGTCCTACGCTGTGAAGGAAATTGTGGAGCCACTACAGTTTTGGAGGATGCATGCAGAAGAGTGGCCCATCCTTTCACGTTGCGCACTAGATCTGCTGGATCTTCCTATATCCAGCGCGAATGTCGAAAGACATTCTCAATGTTTCGCGTGGTCAAACGGAAGGAGCGTGCTGTGGGGAGTGACACTAACACTGGAAAATATGCCTGCATGTAACACAACAAGTTGGGAATGGTGTCACCACGAATGTTGCAAATATTGACTGTGCAATAAAAATGTATCTGCGGTTGTATGGTCTTTTATTGTGGTACATAACATTTTTTTAAAGATCAGTACTATACCACCCTAATAATCTGAAAAACACCGAATGTGCAAAAATAAATAAACGCCGAAAAACACCCTCCGAATTTCCACAAAAATAAACTCCGAAACGGGCAACTTTACTTATAACTTATAAGTCGTGACAATTTTTATCACGCGTTTTAACATTGAACTTAAATCGAAACATTGAGACAACATGGGCTGAACAAGTAATGCTTTACAAGATTCAAAGCAGAAAGCAAGCAACTACTTCACATTATTAAGAACAGGAAACAACAGCACATGTAAATCAGGCAAGGTAAAAGTTGTAATAGTTTAAAGCACGGCATTGAAATACATGGCTACAATGTGAAGCGCATACATGGTTACAATGTGCAGCGCATTGTCCTCTTGAGGGTAAACCATCTGAAACCCACGCGCTCATAACAATACATCTAACCGACAGCTGCTTTCTGACAGCTAGGTAAGTCTCGCCTCAGCTGGGTATTCGAAGGGAAAGACACATGGTTCCACAGGGGTCGTATCTGGTGACCGCAGACATAGTGTGTTTTTGTTTTATTCTTTACAGAACTTAACAGATTTTACAAAAAAAGAAGGTGGCAGATATGTGGATGCCGTCTTTACTTGTATCTGTATAGGGCTCGGTGGACAATAAATGAGCGAATAACGTACCGTTGCAATGTCTAATAATTAACGAAAATCCGTTAGTTAACTTGTTAATTAACGGTTTAATTGGCCATGTCGCAAGTTGCAGTTTTAAAGGGAGCCATTATTAAAAGCTACTACAATTTCGCAATTCGAGAAAAGGCAACGAGGTTCGCGAAATTCATCATTAAAAGTTTGCCTTATTTCGCTCGACTCAGAAACCGCGTGATGATAATATATCGTAGAATAGTGACGCAGTCGTCTTGAGGTATACTTGGCGTACCACATCAAGTAAGTTGTCGAAACAAAAGAACACCGCCCTTTCGATGCTGAGCTTGTTAGGCTTCGGCTCAAGGGCAGTCTCCAAATAAGCAACACCGTCGAAGTTGCTGAACTTGTGAACAGCACAGTAGGGAGTCACCACATTCTGGGAGCCTAGTGCGTCGCGATCGATGACTTGTGGAATCGCGGCAGGAGCTTCACTGTTCACCACTGGTGACAACGGGTCAGTTTCCCGAGCGAGCCTTGAACGCTTTGCAACGATGAGCTATGGTGGACTTGCCTTCCGCTTCCTTTCCTCTCATCCTGCGGGAGGGTCACCACTCAGGTTCTGGGGCACACTTGGCAGCAGAGTCGGCACCACCTCTGGCGCAAACGCGGAGTGTCCACGAGGAATCCTCACTTCCTTTCCGCCGATTATGTGGACGTCGTCTCGAAGGATGAAGCGGGGCTCGAAGTGCAGCTCGCAGACAACGCTTGTTTCTTCAAGACGCTTGTCCGATCGTTGCAGATTCTTTTCCCAAACATCTCTTGTGGCTCTGTCCTTTGGAACGCCGAAAAGGGACGCCGTTTCCACGCCTTTCACTCGAAAGTAGCCCGTTTCGCAACCAGGTGCGCAGCAAGAGTTCTGTCGCCGTTTCAACGACGGCATTTCGGCGCTACCGCTACGCGTACACCATCCGCAAAATCAGAACACACAAGATTCGAGACATATTTCGATCGAACACACGGACTGCACGCGCTCCGCAGCCGAGCACACAGCTATGGCCGCCAGTGAATACTCCCTATAAAATCGTGGTTGGCTTACGGACGCGCGCACCACTCAAAGTGAAAAAAAAAAAAAAGCAATAACGTCGCCAACCTCAAACGCATTTCCCGCCAAACGTGGCGGGCTGCACATTTTTTTTTTCCGGGTAACTCGACTACAGCGCCGCCACGAACTGTCAATACACGCGCCCTCACGAGCTCCCGTTGCCCAGCCGCTCCGGTCCCAACACTACCCAAGTATTCTATACTTCGTTTCACCTTATGTGCGAGCGAAGGCAAGGCTGGAAGCGCGAGCACGAAAGCTCCGTGCGTTGAGGCTTTGCTCGAGCGCGCGAGCTGGGGAGAAACGCAAAAAGCGCTGGTCTCGCGCTTCTAGCTATGGCTTCTCTCGCAGATAAGGTGAAACGAAGTATAGTACACTGCATCACTACTGCGTGGTGCACGTTAAAGACACCAGGCTAGCGGTTGTACCGCACTGGCTAAATTGCTCATCTACAGCGAGTGATTCGTCGCAACTTTGAAATGGCTGATCGACTACACGCTGTATAAATATCCACACAGCCCCAATTATTGTGTTAGTACAGTTTTGAAAGAACAAAACTGTACTGGGAGGGAAACAACCATTCATATAAATATTTCTTTGGTGGTGAGAGGTTGAGTAAATGAGAAAGAGGTGAGAGGAGCTTCTACTCAACACTTTTTAATGCTAAACGTTGCAATTGCATATCAGGACATTACAAAAAAATATTTTCACTATAGAGTTGCGTAGTTTCTTTATAAAAAATAGAAATACGAGGCCCATTTCAAAGTTCTCGCCTGTGCACTGTGACGTAACAGTGTACCGCAAGGTGTCGGGGCGGTCAGAAGGGAGGCATCGACCTACGTCACTAAAAGTGGGTTCACCGAAAGTCACGTGAGTTTCACTCCTCGTGCTCTCCGCGACCGTGCCCAAGACGTTTTTTTATTTTTTTTTTTTTTGTTCTGCTCTTCGTACGAGCGATCGTAGAAGACGAAGTTTCAGTTCCACTAGCTCTTTATCCCTGCACCGTTGGTTAGTTTGCGTGCTGTAAAATTTGAGGACGAAGAGTCAGTGGATCGACGTGATGGAGGTCAATGAAAAGCGTTGCGAGTACAAGCCAGTGTACGAGTGCATGCCGTCAGTCCGATGATACAGGGCTATACTGGGCGCAAAACAAGCTATCAAGTGTTGAAAAAAAAATTTAGAACGCTCGCAGAAATTAGGATTGCTAGCGTACGACACGCCCGATCGCATTGCTGAAGGTTGAGACACCGAGGTCGTTGAATCATCGGATACTCTCCAGGCTGAAGATGCCTGCCGTCTAAAGAATACGAACTGGTGACTGTACCAAGTACAAGTAAACGTCGAGCACAAAGTACGTATTTCGTCTAGAACATGAGTAGAACTTGTTTACTAGGTGCTCATGCGGCCGATGTATGTCTCTCAGAAATGCATGCAGTGTGATCTCTTCTTCAGTTGCTGAAATACCGGGTCAGTCCCTCACACAGCACCTTCTAGGCATTGTAGTTGATCACGTCGATTCACTGACTCCGCTTCTTCTACCTTTACAGCAACATTAAGCGATGAAAAGTAAATAAAAAAAACCTTGTCTGCTTAGACCGCTCGTGGAGGTGCGGGGAATAACAAAAATATTAAAAAAATATTACACGCGCTCGCGGTAAGCACGAGGAGGGATACAACTCACGTGACTTCCGGCGATGCCTCCCTTCTGACCGCCCCGACACCTTGCGGTACACTGTTACGTCACAGTGCACGGCGGGAACTTTGAACTGGGCCTCGTATTTCTATTTTTTATAAAAAAATACTACGCAACTCTATAGTGAAACAATTTTTTTTTTTGTAATGTCCTGATATGCCAATGCTAACGCCTAGCATGAAAAAATTTTTTTTTTTTTTTGGCGTGTCAGAGGCTCTTTAACCCGTCACCGACCAAAGACAAAAATCCGACTTTGTCGAATACCAATATACACGCTAATTATTTTGCATATTTTGCTGTCTAGATCATCTTTAAAACTTTGGTTTTACATCGTGTTTGTTCCAGGTAACGTCTCGACGTTAAGTAATCTTGACGGGCATTCACAAAAAGAGGCGTGAAATGACCTTTTTTTTTCTTCCTCCGCTTCTGGTTGTAAGAACAAACACAGTTCGTCAAAATAATATAATACTCATTATATTTAGTATTGAATTGCACAGAAAAACAAAAGAAAGTGACATTGGGCCCTTAACTCGTCAAGCACAAAGTTGGAGCCGAAAGTTCGCGGAGCGCGTCGAATGGACGTCGGCGAAAAAAGCGTGAAGTCATCGTCGCGACAGGCCAGTCGGTGGGCTTCGTCAACTTCGACCCCAACTTTGTGTTTGACGAGTTTAGTGGCCCTATACTCCGTTCCACATTATACCCGACTGCAGCTGACGCTACCATCGGATAGATCCGATCAAGCAGTGCCTAAAGTGCATAGTCACGGCGCTCGTTGTTTTTTTTGTTTTGTTTTTTCTTATGGGTATGCAATAGCAGGCTAAACCCAAACACGGACGGAAACAAAAGTGTAATATCACGGCGCATTTTCTCTGCGTCATTGGTTCAGTTGGTGATGACAAACGCACAAAAATGATTGTCACGGACGATTGATTTTTAAAGCTGTTTGATTGGCCCTATTGATCGTAGCATCGGCTGCGTCAACTGCTGTGCGTAAAACTCGCAGCTTTCATTCAAATTCAAGTACTTCGATCACCGAGTTTTTCTTTAAAGTACATTAGGCATGAGACATGAGTAGATAACCGATACGGTGCATCAAACAAGATGGGCGTGTAGCGGACGGATAAATTGGAAATACATATTGAAAGGTTGGATGCCACCCCTAAAATTAGTAATCGAAAGAACAGTTGACGGCCTTGCTCGCGGAAACGGGGCAGCTGTAGGTTTCTCTGAAGTCGCGAAGGCTCGTAAGCACGCCGTCCAATTTTGTTCCCCTCCACCCGGCGCAGTTTTGCGTAGCGAACTTCATGTAGAAGATCTGTGCTCTGGACAGACGGTTGTGGCTCCAGACATACTGAGGCAGGTGCCAGGGTCTGCCGACTGCTCGCACGGATGCGGACGCTGATTTGATGGACAGGCGGGCCTTGGTGTGAAAAGTGCGGTCCCACGAGATCCCGACGGAAGAACAAGCGATGTGCTCTCGTATTCTGGAGGCACTTTCCTCGGACCAGCTGCCGTAGTCGAACACGAGACTCCACATCTCGAAAGCCATCTCCACGCCCACCGTAGCAGCGTTGATGGCGGGATCCACGTCGTCGCCGAACCTGAACAAAGGGTAGGCTAAGGAAGGCACCAGAATGGCGTCGTTATGGAGACTCCTGATGCTCGTCTCCAGCGACGCGTGGTTGAACTCAAACGGGTCTAGGACAAACGCCTCAAGTCGCTTGTCTACAGTTATTCGGTAGAGGTTCATTGTAAGGGCGTTCAGATAGTAGTTGGGTTCGGCCTCTGGCAACGGCAGATCATTGGGGATGAGCTGCTTTGGTAGAACCAGGCGTACTGTGGACAGGAGGCGTACAGCTTCCGACGCATTTACAGGATGCAAGAGCTCCAGCACGTCACCAATGACGGCCTTCTTCGTGGCCATGAATATGCCCCGCACATCGCGGTCCCTCTGTGAATCCGTTTGTTGTTCGTTTGCGATAATTCTCCAGAGGGGCGTCAGTTGGTTGGTCCAACTGTCGCACCTCGAAAATAGAGACTTGGTGTTCGGTTGATGCGCGTAGCGATGCAAGACGAGTTCGACGCTGCACATGACCAGGAGAAGAGCAAGCTGGACTTCCCGACGATCGGATTCCGAGGTCAGGGCGTGCAATATTTCCCCGATGAAATCAATGTCCGTATAACAGATAAAACTCGGCGCTGGCCCGATGTGAAACGGAGCTGCCATGGCGATCCACTCTTGCTGATAAACGCCCGAAACGAGTGTGTGCAATACCTGTAAGCCATCATGACACCTCATACTCCCTAGCTTCGTTTTTGTTGACGACGATTGCAGTTTCGACAAGTCTTCTTTTGACACGTTGACTCGTAATATTTCGTTGTACGCAGTGAGCGCTTTTTCTCGCACGCAATCGTAACTGCCGCCGGCGAAGGTTGAGTTCACATCGGGGGTCATGGTGAAAATGTTGCTTCCTTTGTTAAGTTGGACCACCAATATTTCGACCGGTGTGTGAAGGCCGTGCAGCACGGACAGCTGAATCAGAACGCGAAGAACGTCCTTCGGACTCATATTTTTCGAAACTCCGGTGGTTTCTACGAGTGCAGTCATGGCTTTCTCGGGCAGATCGGAGTCCTTGTCCAGGGTAAACAGGCAACTTTGATGAAAAGCGAAGATATATTTCCCGGCAGGACTTCGGAATAGACCGATGGTGGCGGATATATGAAGCGCCTCTAAGGATTGGTTGTCCACTTTCTTTCTGCGGAGGGCGTCCATGTTGTGGCAAACGTACTTGGTGTAAGCTCCGCAAGGGTCCAAGGTGAAATTGGCGGCCACGATGAGCTGTGATGCCACGTCGGGACAGCAGTAGCTGGTGTCGTTTCTCGGAGCAGTCCCTTCTGTGTCGGTCAACACGACGAGAATCAGCAAGGCGAGAGCCAGGCAAGCAAACGCCATTATCAGGCACGCAATCACGGTGACGCTCAAGATTCGACTGCTCTCGACGGTTCCAGCAGTGGCTGGCACTTTGTTGGTGGTTGAGGCGTTCATAGTAAACCGGCCTGATTCGCGAGCTACGAAGAGAAAGCAGCAGCTGCAAGTCTCCATCAAAATCGAACCATATGTTATCCATGGGCAGGTGACGCACGTGACGCGCGTGGAGCATATTCGCCGGGGTCGTCGTCTGGTGGATTTTTGTCAAAGTCCCAATAGACCTCTTGCAAAATCGAAGCGATCCTAGCGGCATTATGTCACGCAAAGCATCTTTAGAAATGGCCTCCTGAGATTTTCCGCGCGCTGGCGGCGCACCTAAGGTCATTCCATTCGCCGATAGAGACAGTTACTACGGGGCGCACGCGTGTATGTTTGTAAGTATATTTGCGGCGCAATCTCTTTGTATAGAGAGTCTTGTAAGACACGTCAATAAAAGAGGGGGATCGGTGGCCGAGTGGGCTACCGCACACTAGCTCGGAGCACGTGGAGCGACCCCTGCCCGTTTTGGCCTGGATGAGCATCGTAATGGCGTGTGGTCGTGTATCACTACTGCGTGGTGCACGTTAAAGACCCCAGGCTAGCGGTTGTACCGCACTGGCTAAATTGCTCATCTACAGCTGAGACACCAGACGCCCACTGAGGCAGACTAACTTCCAGCTGTATAAGCACACACACAACAATTTGCTTTGCTTTGCAATAAGAACAAAAAGAAAAACGAATTGGACAAATTAAAGACGTTTACAAGTTCTGAGAATGGATGCTTGGGCGACTTGGATATTCCTAATAAAGGAGAAGCGCTAAAGTACTCTCACTCACACTCACACTCACACCAGAAAAAACGGTCACTCACGTCGCGCTGACTTTCAACTCAAATTGTATTTTCGTCTTCTTTCGTTTTCTTTTACCCGTATTAAATTTGTCATCTCATTTCGTTCTCTTCTGTACAAAACAAATAGCATTGTCTATTGCACATTACCTTCGAGAGTCAAGATATACCAATTCTTTTTCAGAAAGCGTTACGGATGGACTGCTAACACAAGTGTCACTCCTTTTTATGATGGTAGCTGCCTCTATTATCTCACGTGTTAACTGGTGATGGTTCTTTCCAATTACGGGGCTATTTTTTAAGTCCGCGATGCACCCACAATCACGGCAGTGAATGCCCAAAAGTCCTGAGTTTGCTAATCGGATGTTATTGTTGTGTTCCCTTAATCTGTCATTTATACATCTTCCAGTTTGTCCTATGTACTGTTTGCCGCATGAAAGGGGAAAGGAATAAATCACTCCTTCTGAGCAAGGTATGTATGGGGTTCTATGCTTTTTAGGGCAGACGGTATTAGGTTTTGGTATGGCGTTAACTTTTTTACATAGGCCTGAGAGTTTGATGGGGGCGGAAAAGACTACATCAATATTTGCGCGATTCCTAATCTTCTTCAGGTTATGAGAAATGTTATGAATGTAGGGGATGACTACCGGTCTTTGGTTACTGTATCTTTCGCGTGGCTTGCGGGATGTGATTTGACCTTTTTTTATTCTGTTTAGGGAGACTTTCGGTGACTGAAGTTAATAGATGTGAAGGATATCCCGCACTTAGTATCCTAGATACTTGTCCTGCGAAGCTTGTTAGGCCTGAATGCGGGCAGGACTTGAAAATTGAGTTTTTTAAGCACTGATTGACTCTCGAAGGTAATGTGCAATAGACAATGCTATTTGTTTTGTACGGAAGAGAACGAAGTGAGATGACAAATTTAATACGGGTAAAAGAAAACGAAAGAAGACGACAATACAATTTGAGTTGAAAGTCAGCGCGACGTGAGTGACCGTTTTTCTGGTGTGAGTGTGAGTGTGAGTGTGAGTGAGTTTGCTTTAGCGCTTCTCCTTTATTACGTTTACAATCCCCTGTGACGCCGGATTAGAGCGCAGCTCTTGAGGAGGAGGAGGGGAAGGTACGGAGAGGAGGCTATTCAACTGTTCCTCTCCTGCTCGCCTTCACCACGACTAGTGGCAGCGTCCAGGTTTTCTGGTTGCCTGTGACATCCGCAGTACCGCAGACAATCAAGCTTTGTCCTGAGCAAGTGCGAAGCTTGGTCCTGAAAGGCTCCAGCGTGCTAATCTTCAGTTTTCCTTGCAGCCGTTTTGGAATCACTGTCACCGTCGCTCCGGTGTCCACCTCCATCTCCAGAGTCACATCATTAATAAAGACGCTTTTCTTGAGGGGTGGTACAGTCAGTAATTCCGCGTTTGTCCGCAGGACTAAATATTCTTCCGCTCTCTCTTCCTCTTTCAGCTGCTGCACCGCTCCCTTTCCTTTCTTGGCTAAACTTGTGCCTTTTCCATGCTGATTTGACGTTTTCCCTCTTTGTTGCACGCTGCTGTTTTTGCAGGTTTTCCGCAGGTGACCCTTTTGTCCACATGCGTCACAGTCGTAGCTTTTGTAGCGGCAATTTTGAGGAGTGTGGTTGGTTTTGAGACAACGCCAGCAGGCAGCGCTTGTGCTTGCTAGTTGTTTCAATTCGTCTTCAGCGGTGGCGCGTGCATCCTTGAGAATTTTCATTTGATCCTCAGCTGCTTCCAATCCCGCTACCAATTCCACAGCTCGCGTCAGAGTCAGATTTTCAATCGTTAGGCACTGCTTCTGGGCCATCGTGTGACTGAGACCACA
Source organism: Ixodes persulcatus (assembly GCA_013358835.2). Taxonomy (NCBI): domain Eukaryota; kingdom Metazoa; phylum Arthropoda; class Arachnida; order Ixodida; family Ixodidae; genus Ixodes; species Ixodes persulcatus. The sequence continues at coordinate 418,082 of JABSTQ010009284.1, forward strand.
AACAAATTTGTCGCGCAGTTGCTCCTCGAGTTTGTCTCCAAATTGACAGGTCTCCGCCAGCCGTCTTAGTTCTGCCAAATACGTGGTTGAGGGTTCACCTGATCTTTGATCCCACTTTTCAAATTTGAAGCGTCCAGCTATCACTAACCGCTTTAACGAGTAGAATCGACTTAGGAGTCGTACGAGCTCTTCATAAGTCCTCTTGCTCGGTTTCTCAGGAGACGACAGATCCCGAAGTCTGGAGTAAGTTTTCTGTCCGACGGCAGTGATCAAGACAGAAACTTTCATCCGATCGGTCTTGATTTTCCCTTTTTGCAACTCAAAATACTCTTGAAGGCATTCCTCGTACTCGTCCCAGCTAGTCCCTTCCTCATAAGGTCCAATCGAACGTGATAGGTCGTCCGTGATGCACAGTACCTGGTTGGCTCGATTCTTGCCCTGGTAGATCAGGTCTAGGTTTACTCCTCGTCGCCACTTTGTTGTGTCTCTAAGGCCATGGAGTAATCTTAGTCGTTACAAATAAACCTTTAGTACACATAGAACAACTATTTACAATCAGGGTGATTCCGGTATCGGCAGACGGCAGCGTTCGGCTGGCTCGCTGGCTCGCGTCGGTCACCTCGAGCTCGCTTCTTCCTTGTCGTTCTGTGTGTCTACCCTTGAGGTCGTCCTAGACGTCGTTCTTGAGGTCGTTTTAGATGTCGTTCTTGAGGTTTTCCTAGACGTTGTCCTCTAGGCGTCGCCCTTGAGGTCGTTCAAGAAGTAGACCTCGAGGTCGGTTTCCAGGCGTCGTACTTGAGGTCGTCCAAGAAGTCGTCCCAGACATTGCCCTCGAGGTCGTCCCGGAGGTTGTCCTAAACATCGTTTTCTAGGTCGTTCTAGAAGTCGTCCTTTAGGTCGTCCTAGACGTCGTCCTCTAGGCATCGCCCTAGACATCGTTAAAATAGCTTCGCTCCCTCTCCTCCTTCACGTGAAGTGGAAGGGCTCTACATTTTCTCTATTAATATCGGCGTCAAAGTTCGCTCTACCTTGGAAGTATCGCGGCCACCAAAGGGAGCCGTCGGACGATGAGAAGGGCTCACTGGAAAAACATCGCGTCCGACGCCGCCCTCTGGTATCCGGGGTGATTGAAGTAAAGTATAAAGTAACTCAAAAGTAACTAGAAGTAATCGAAAAAGTAATCAAATAATCAAGTAATCACTTAATGGCCAATAGGTGAAAAGTAACTCAAAGCAATCAAAAGAGGAATAATAATGTCAACTGATTTCAATATAGATTACTTGAAGCAATAATAACACGAAGTTATCAAAAGAGTAATCATAAATTGCAATTGTACTTACATCATCTTAACTGTGGCAATGTTAAGTCGAGTAATAAGAAAGGTTGAACAAAACGTCCATTTAGCTAAAATAAAATCGAGCGCGCCTCAATAACTCGAGATTACAAAAAGAGTAATCAACATATCAATTAAGCCTCGTCAATAGTAACTCCAAGTAATAACAATAGTGACCAAATGATCAGTTGTCCCCTAAAAAGTCTAATTGCATAAACAATTATATAAAGTTGCACAAATGTGTAAGCCAAACACGACCACTGAAGACAATAAGTGCGTATATATATTGTGGAATAAATCAACAAACCCCGGGATTAAATTGGGTAGCGCAAGGATTAAATTATGTGGCGCTTGGATTAAACTGGGTGGCACTTGGATTAAATTTCCCGTCGCTTGGATTAAAATGAGCGGGAAAACCTGTAGAGGCTGAATCCACATTGGTGCATGAGGTCGTTTCCCTACTTGCCGTGCACCTGAGGGCACTGTTAAACCAATGGACCGACGCCTCAGTGACGAGTTTTGGTGGGGAAGTCGACTGCAAGCTCGACATTGTTGACGAGGAGAAGCGCTCGAACGCCGTTAACAGCTTCCGTGAGGACCACGGCGCTGTAGCCGAGAAGTGGAGCTGCACCGTCCAACGAAATACTGCGGACGACTTGCAATACACCAGCGATTCGTTTTGGTATTGGGTGCAGATCGTCAACCCGAACGTGAAGGCAGAACTACCTCACATGTTCGAGATCTACAAGCACTTGTTCACACTCGTCGTGCAGCGAGGGCATAATATTACCCAGCTAGAAAGCTAGAAAGAGAGTTCCTGGCGTATCAGGCCTACGCTGTGAAGGATATTGTGGAGCCACTACAGTTTTGGAGGATGCATGCAGAAGAGTGGCCCATCCTTTCACGTTGCGCACTAGATCTGCTGGATCTTCCTATATCCAGTGCGAATGTCGAAAGACATTCTCAATGTTTCGCGTGGTCAATCGGAAGGAGCGTGCTGTGGTGAGTGACACTAACACTGGAAAATATGCCTGCATGTAATACAACAAGTTGGGAATGGTGTCACCACGAATGTTGCAAATATTGACTGTGCAATAAAAACGTCTGTGCGGTTGGATTGCCTTTTATTGTTGTACATACCATTTTTTAAAGATCAATACTGTACGACCCTAATAATCCGAAAAACTTCGGATTCTGTGTACTGTGAACGGTCGATCCAAAAACTCCGAATCCGCAAAAATAAATAAACTCCAAAAAGCACCCTCCGAATTTAGTCAAAAATAAACTCCGAAAACGCAGAACCCTACTTATAAGTCGTGACAATTTTTATCACGCGTTTTAATATTGAACTTAAGTCGAAAAATTGAGAGAAAATGAGCTGAACAAGTAATGCTTTACAAGATTCAAAGAAGAAAACAAGCAACTATTTCACATCATTTAGAGCAGGAACCAGCAGCACGTGTAAATCAGGCAAGGTAAAAGTTGTAGTAGTTTAAAGCACGCCATTGAAATACATGGTTACAATGTGAAGCGCATACTATGGTTACAATGTGCAGCGCATTGTCCTCTTGAGAGTAAACCATCTGAAACCCACACGCTCATAGCAATACATCTAACCGACAGTGAAAGACCCATGGTTCCACAGGGGTCAAATCTGGTCCACGCAGACATACAGTGTGTTTTTGTTTTATTCTTTACAGAACTTTACAGATTTTACAAAAAAAGGTTGCAGATACGTGGATGCCGTCTTTACTTATATCTGTATAGGGCATGGTAGACAATAAATGGGCGAATAACGTACCGCTGCAATGTTTATTAATTAAATAAAATTCGTTAGTTAACTTGTTAATTAACGGTTTAATTGGCCATGTTGCAATCGCAGTTTTCAAGGGAGCCATTATTAAAAGCTACCACAATTTCGCAATTCGCGAAAAGGCAACGAGGTTCGCGAAATTCATCGTTAAAAGTTTGCCTTTTTTTGCTTGACTCAGAAACCGCGTGATGATAATGATTCGTAGAAAAGTGACGCAGTCGTCTTAAGGTGCGCTTGGCATACCACGTTGTCGTCTTGAGTATACTTGGCATACCACATCAAGTAAGTTGTCGAAACAAAAGAACACCGCCCTTTCGATGCTGAGCTTGTTAGACTTCGGCTCAAGGGCAGTCTCCAAATAAGCAATACCGTCGAAGTTGCTGAACTTGTGAACAGCACAGTAGAAAGTCAGCACATTCTGGGAGCCTAGTGCGCCGCGATCGATGACTTGTGGGATCGCGGCAGGAGCTTCGCTGTTCACCACTGCCACTAATGACAACGGGTCAGTTTCCCGAGCGAGCCCTGAACGCTTTGCAACAATGAGCTATTGTGGACTTGTCTTCCGCTTCCTTTCCTCTCATCCTGCGGGAGGGTCACCACTCAGGTCCTTTGGCACACTTGGCAGCAGAGTCGGCACCACCTCTGGCGCAAACGCGGAGTGTCCACGAGGAATCCCCACTTCCTTTCCGCCGATTATGTGGACGTCGTCTCGAAGGATGAAGCGGGGCTCGAAGTGCAGCTCGAAGACTGCGCTTGTTTCTTCAAGACGCTTGTCCGATCGTTGCAGATTCTTTTCTCAAAGATCTCTTTTGGCTCTGTCCTTTGGAACGCCGAAAAGGGACGCCTTTTCCACGCCTTTCACTAGGATGTAGCCCGTTTGACAACCAGGAAACCTATGTCGCGCTTTTTGGACTCCCACGGCGACTATGGAGGAGGAAGTGACGTCAACAACGCAGCAAACGCAGATTGAATGTTGAATAATGAAAGTCGCTGATGACGAATTTCCGCAGAAGAAACACCCAATCTGCGTTTTTTGCGTTGTTGACGTCACTTCCCTTTCCCTAGTCGCCGTGGGATTCCAAAAAGCGCAACATAGGTCTCCAGGTGTGCAGTAAGAGTTCTCTCGCCGTTTCGCCGACGGCGTTTCGGCGCTACCGCTACGCGTTCCCCATGCGCAAAATCTGAACACACAAGATTCGAGACATATTTTTATCGAACACCCGAAACTATGAAATCGTGGTCGGCTTACGGACGCACGTATCACTCAAAGTGAAAAAGAAAGAAAGCAATAAAGTCGTCACCTTCTAACGCATTTCCCGCCAAACGTGGCGGGCTGCTGCAATTTTTTCCGGGTAACTCGACTACAGCTTCGCCACAAACTGTCAATACATGCGCCCTCACGAGCTCCCGTTGCCGAGCCACTCCGGTCCCAACACTACCCAAGTATTCTAGTACACTGCATCACTACTGCGTAGTGCACGCTAAAGACCCCAGGCTAACGGTTGTACCGCACTGGGTAAATTGCTCATCTACAGCGAGTGACTCGTCGCAACTGTGAAATGGCTGACCGACTACACGCTGCATAAATATCCGCACAGCCCCAATTCTTGTCTCAGTACAGTTTTGAGAGAACAAAACTGTACTGGGAGCGAAACAACCATCCACATAAATATTTCCTTTGGTCGGTGAGAGGTTGAGTAAATTGGAAAGAGGTGGGAGGAACTTCCACCTTAAGGCTGAACTCCATGGGACGAATATGCTGCGAATAACCGACGAATTTTGGCCGGCGGCTTTTGGTCTGCGCGTGGAATCAACACAGTGGCTGCTACGTCGCGCGCAAAACGAGCGTGCCGTCGGGCGGCGTTCGCCAGTTATTCGTCACATAATTCGCTCCATGGAGTTCAGCCTTTACACTTAACCTGTCACCGACTAAAGACAATAACAAAAAACGACTTTTCCTAATAACAATTTACACGCTAATTATTTTGCTTATTTTGCTGTCTAGATCATCTTTAAAACTTCGATTTCACATCTTGTCTGTTCCAGGTAACGTCTCGACGTTAAGTAATCTTGACGTGCAGTCACAAAAAGAGGCGTGAAATGACTTTTCTTGCCTCGGCTTCTGGTTGTAAGAATAAACACAGTTCGTCAAAGTAACATAATATTCATTATATTTTGTCTGGAATTGCACAGAAAAACAAAAAAAAAGTGACATTGGGCCCTACACTCGTCAAACACAAAGTTGGAGCAGAAAAGTTCGCGGAGCGTTTCCAATGGACAACGGCGAAAAAAACGCGACGTCATCGTTGCGGTAGGCCAATCGGTGGGCTCCGTCAACTCCGACCCCAACTTTGTGTTTGACGAGTTTAGAGGCACTATACTTCGTTTCACATCATACCCGACTGCAGCTGACGCTACCATCGGATAGATCCTATCAAGCAGTGCCTAAGGTGCATGGTCACGGCGCTCGTTTTTTTTTTTTTTTTCTTGTGGGTTTGCAATTGCAGGCTAAACACAAACACGGACGGAAACAAAAGTGCAATATCATGGCGCATTTACTCTGCGTCATTGGTTTAGTTGGTAATGACAAACGCACAAAAATGATTAGCACAAACGATTGACTTTTGAAGCTGTTTGATTGGCCCTATTGATCGTAGCATCGGCTGCGCCGGGCTGCTGAGCGTAAAACTCGCAGCTTTCGTACAAATTCAAGTATTTCGATCGCTGAGATTTTCTTTAAAGTACATTAGGCAAGAGTAGATAACCGATACGTTGCATCAAACAAGATGGGTGTGTAGCGGACGGATCAATACGAAATACATATTGAAAGGTTGGATGCCATCCCCAAAATTATTAATCGAAAGAACAGTTGATGGCCTTGCTCGCGGATAGGGGGCAACTGTAGGTTTCTCTGAAGTCGCGAAGGCTCGTAAGCACGTCGTTTACCGATCTCGTTCCCCTCCACCCGGCGCAGTTTTGCGCAGCGAACTTCATGTAGAACATCTGTGCTCTGGACAGACGGTTGTGGCTCCAGACATACTGAGGTAGGTGCCAGGGTATGCCGACTGCTCGCACGGATGCGGACGCCGATTTGATGGACAGGCGGGCCTTGGTGTGAAAAGTGCGGTCCCGCGAGATCCCGACGGAAGAACAAGCGATGTGCTCTCGTATTCTGGAGGCACTTTCCTCGGACCAGCTGCCGTAGTCGAACACGAGACTCCACATCTCGAAAGCCATCTCCACGCCCACCGTAGCCGCGTTGATCGCGGGATCCACGTCGTCGCCGAACCTGAACAAAGAGTAGGCTAAGGAAGGCACCAGAATGGCGTCGTTATGAAGACGTCGTATGGTCGTCTCCAGTGATGCGTGGTTGAACTCATACGGGTCTAGGACAAACGCCTCAAGTCGCTTGTCTATAGTGACTCGGTAGAGCTTCATTGTAAGGGCGTTCAAATAGTAGTTAGGTTCGGCCTCTGGGAACGGCAGATCATTCTGAAGGAGCTGCTTTGGTAGAACCAGGCGTACTGTGGACAGGAGGCGTACAGCCTCCGACGCGTCTCCAGGATGCAAGAGCTCCAGCACGTCACCAATGACAGCCTTCTTCGTGGCGATGAATATGCCCCGCACATCGCGGTCCCTCTGTGAATCCGTTTGTTGTTCGTTTGCGATAATTCTCCAGAGGGGCGTCAGTTGGTTGGTCCAACTCTCGCACCTCGGAAATAGAGACTTGGTGTTCGGTTGATGCGGGTAGCGACGCAAGACGAGGTCGACGCTGCACATGACAAAGAGAAGAGCAAGCTGAACTTCCCGACGTTCGGATTCCGAGGTCAGGGCTTGCAATATTTCCCCGATGAAATCAATGTCCGTATAACACATAACACTCGGTGCTGGCCCGACGTGAAACGGAGCTGCCATGGCGATCCACTCTTGCTGAGAAACGCCCGAGACGAGTGTGTGCAATACCTGTAAGCTATCATGACACCTCATACTCCCTAGCTTCGTTTTTGGTGACGACGATTGCAGTTTCGACAAGTCTTCTTTTGACACGTTGACTCGCAATATTTCGTTGTACGCAGTGAGCACTTTTTGTCGAACGTAATCGTATCTACCTCCGGCGAAGGTTGAGTCCACATCGGGGGTCATGGTTAAAATGTTGCTTCCTTCGCTAAGTTGGACCACCAATATATTGACCGGTGTGTGAAGGCCGTGCAGCACGGTCAGCTGAATCAGAACGCGAAGAACGTCCGTCGGACTCATAGTTTCCGAAACTCCGGTGGTCTCTACGAGTGCAGTCATGGCTTTCTCGGGCAGATTGGAGCCCTGGTCTAGGGTAAACAGGCAACTTCGATAAAACGCGGCGATATATTTCCCGGCAGGACTTCGGAATAGACCGATGGTGGCGGATATACGAAGCCCCTCTAAGGATTGGTTGTCCACTTTCTTTCTGCGGAGGGCGTCCATGTTGTGGCAAACGTACTTGGTGTAAGCTCCGCAAGGGTCCAAGGTGAAATTGGCGGCCACGATGAGCTGTGATGCCACGTCGGGACAGCAGTAGCTGCTGTCGTTTCTCGGAGCAGTCCCTTCTGTGTCGGTCATCGCGATGAGAATCACTAAGGCGAGAGTCAGGCAAGCAAACGCCATTATCAAGCACGCTATCACGGTGACGCTCAAGATTCGACTGCTCTCGACGGCTCCAGCAGTGGCTGGCACTTTTTTGTTGGTTGAGACGTTCATAGTAAACCGGTCTGATTCGCGAGCTACGAAGAGAAAGCAGCAGCTGCAAGTCGCCATGAAAATCGAACCATATGTTATCCATGGCCACGTGACGCACGTGACGCGCGTGGAGCATATTCGCCGGGGTCGTCGTCTGGTGGATGTTTGTCAAAGCCCCAATAGACCTGTATGTATGAATGTATGTATATTTGCGGCGCAATCTCTTTGTATCGAGTGTCTTGTAAGACACGCCAATCTTGCAAAATCGAAGCGATCCTAGCGGCATAATGTCACGCAAGGCATCTTTAGAAATGGCCTCCGAGATTTTTCGCGCGCAGGCTGCGCACCTCAGGTCATTGCATTCGCCGATAGAGACTGTTACTGCGGGGCGCACGCGTGTATGTTTGTATGTATATTTGCGGCGCAATCTCTTTGTATCGAGTGTCTTGTAAGACACGCCAATAAAAGAGGGGGATCGGTGGCCGGGAGAAAGAAGAAGACGCCGTTTCGAACGGTCGTGCTTTCATGTTCTCCGTTGAAAATCAACAATCGGCGCTAGGCCGAGGAAACCCTTCTACCTCTAGTTCTTATACTGGTAACGGAAATCACGAGATGTACTCGGAGAACACTGCAGCGGCACCCGTGGCCCCAAGAGACGTTCCTGTTTCGGCAACCGGCCAAGATGAATATAAGATTATGCTTCCACGTTTTCCACCTGGAGCCTTGTGCGTAAACTCGGTCTTCCTCCACGCTGACCTCACGGGTCGGCCCTACCGTGCAGTTGATTTTCGCGATGGACTTAGAGGAGTCGTCGATCTGAACGAAGTGTTATCTCTTGGACAGTTTTAAATGGGCCATGCGTGGATGTCGACGCTGGCTAGTTCAGAAGCCACAGAAAAGTTGAAAACCGCGAAAGAACTCAGCGTGAAAGGGAACAGGTGTTTAATCATCGACCCGAACTCAAAGGATGTGAAGCTCAAGCTACTCTGGCTGCCGTCATACTTCGAAGATAAAAAGGTCGTCGAAGCCTTAGCACCATTCGGCACGGTTCGAAGCATGGCGCGAGAAAAGTGGCGCGAGCTAGGAGTGGAGAACATGGAGACGCTGAATAGGGAGGTCTGCCTAACACTGCACGACACCGTGACATCGGAAGACATCCCGCACCTACTGAAGGTTTATGGCATACGATCCCCTTTGGTGAAGTCAGGACGACCGCCCTTGTGTCTACGTTGCAAGAAGGTTGGTCATATTCGACGACAGGGCCGTCGCCGAAATGCGCACGTTGTAATAGATTTGGGCATGAAAGTGACGAGTGCTTTTCAAGTTATGCAACCGTACTACGAGGCTCAGGCAACGACCCTGACGCCAACTCGGAACTTTTGATGGACATCTCCGAGGTCGTGGACGCTAGTGGAGATGTTCTCTCTACTCAAGCGCAGCCCAGAGAGACACTGCCTCAGAGTTCCGACGAGAGCAAAACGCAAGATGAAAAGGAAGCTTCAGAGATAATCCAAGACACAACACCGGCAGAACCCGTGAAAGCAGCTTCCCAGGAAGAACCGATCAATGACATCTTGTCAACGCCGGAAACGGAGGTACCAAAACAGTCAGCGGTGTCTGCAGACGGACTTATAACGTTTGACAACAAAAGTGACCCGTCAGCAATAGACCTGAGCCTTACCACGTGCAAGGACAGTAGTGACACCAAGAGAAAAAAACACCCGCCTGATACCAGGGGCGGATTTAGGGGGGGGGGGGAGGGGGGGCGGGGGGGCGGCCGCTCCCCCCCTCCCCCCGCCCCCCGCCCCCCCCCCCCGCCTAAAATAAAAATAATTCTGATTTTTTTTTTAATATTTGGTTTTGGTGTAGTGATTATTTGGTCAGCAAACTAAATTTGTGCTGTCGAAGCAGGACAGTAGATTCGGCCATCTGTTTTTTCCTTGGCAACGTCTTTGTTATTTAATAAAAAAAATGGAGAGAGATGAGTGGACAAGTTTACCAGACGCGAAATGTACCTGCGAAGGGAAAGCGGTGCTTGTTTAAAGTTCAGAACCTAAGATAGCAGCTTTGCGGCGCGGGCTCGTCCAAAGCGTCTCTCCACCCTGTACGGAGGCGGCGGCTTTGGTAACGAGGCTCCCTGCTCCCTCCGTCTCTCTGTGGAGCCATCCTGTGCCGCTGAATTGGCACCACTGGTTGAAAGGCGAAGAGAGGCGGGAAAAGTCCACTATGACCGCAAGACTCGGCTAAGTGGGTGGAGGGGAGGCTGTTAGGTGTCGACGCCCAGCCTTGTCTCTCGGGGAGCATGGTAATCTCGCTGGCGTCCAACCTTTCTCACGAACAACGCCCGAACCACTCAGTCGGGAAAACTTAACAGGTTTATTTCATAACGAAATATGTGACCGAAGACGACCGTCTCTCGAACGGTCGGGATTTTTGTGGACACGCGAGGGAGAGGAGGATTCCGTGGGCGGTGCTTTTCCTGAAGCGACCGAGGGCAGTCGGACCAGCGGAGCTCTCCCCCAAGGGGAGCTTAACGTTTGGGAAAGGCGAGACGACGATTATCCCCCACTCTGGAATCCTACGAAGGGGGTGGGAAACAGTTCCAAGGTCTTCGAATTGGCTGATGAACGATCCCTGGATTGTTCCCCCGCAGACAGCCGGCGCCGTTTAATCCCCCCTCCCACCACCGCGGCAGAGAAGAATCGGGAAAGCTCGGAACACACACTGTCGCGTTCCGCCGCCTCGGCGCCAGCCGCAGGTAGAAGTCCGAAGGGTTGACACGTGACGTGAGGGAGGGGAGTCCTTGAGCGGCGCTTCCCCGGAAGCGACTGACGCCAGCCAGACTGGCAACGCCCCGAGCGTTCGGCTAAGCCTGGGCTAATCCTTCCCCCAAAGTGGTCCTAACGACTAGGAAAATACTTCGGTAAGCTTCCCTACGCACTCACACACACATGGAGATGGGACGGGTCATAACAAGGTGTTGCTGAGATGGCGATAGCGAGGCGCGCATACCAAAACTCAACTGGTTTATTTTTGCTTCCCGTCTTGGGCGACGGGCGTTCCCCTCTCCTTGGCTACGTTCTCCCGAAGCGGGAAGGTGGGAAGAACCGGTCTATCGGGAGCGCAGCAAGGTCACGAGGCAGGGCGAGTTCTCTCGAGCGGTGAGCAACGTGGGTCACCACAGTGTACACGCGTGCGTGTGTGGGCTCTGAGTCATGCGCCGCCGGGCCTGAGCGAAGGTACCTCTGGAAGGCCACCGCTCACGTTTCACAAGTCAGGAACGGTCGGTCAGGCTACTTTGAAGGGGAGTCAGTCGGGTAGCTTAGAGCGCCGAGAACAGTGCAGCTTCAAGATCCGCGAGGGAAACCAAACGTGGACTTCTTTACTGTGTTGCGCCATTCATCCCTTCTCCGTCGCGGATCGCTGTTTTTCAGTGACGATTGACTTGGAGCACGTGTTGACGCGCACGTTCGAGCTTAGTGGCGGCGCTTTCGACCTGTCGTTCACACGTTCACTCCTGGGCAAAACGGTGACTCGGGTAACGAGAAAGTGCTGTTGTCCTCCAGAGACAAAGTGAGCCTAAGGCGGATGAAGTAACCGGGAGTCGAGTTCTGCAGCCTGTTAAGAATGGAACCTTCGGCGACCTTCTTCCGAGTTTCAACGCTGCGGAAACGAGTCACGATCTGTTCAGGACAGTCGCCCGCCTGTTGGAGCCTGCCCGAAACGAGTCACGATCTGTTCAGGACTGTCGCCCACCTGTCGAAGCCTGTCGAAGCCTGTCCAAAACGAGTCTCAACGCGTCCGTGACGTCAACGGGACGTGTGTGTGTGTGCGTGTGGGTTCGTGCGCTCCGGAAGGGGAGAGAGGCATGGCCTAACTGCGGAGAACCATGGCTACGACGCACTTCTGGCTACGACGTGGCGGACTTTACTGCAACGCACTTGGCGGTTGCACCTGCTGCCCTGGGGGAGAGTGAGGGAGAAAACGGACCCTATATAAGGCGGAGCGTGAGGCTGCTCCGTGGTTCTCTCGGATTTGACGACTGTATCGCTACCATGTAATTAAACCGTTCGTTACGTTACCAATTCTCCCACCTCCACTGGACCCCTGGGTTCTTCACTTCGGGGAATGGTCGTCGTCACGAGCCAGGAAGCCTCCGGACGTGCGGCTTAAACCCCGCGTCGAACAAGCCGCTACAATGGTGAGTTGCACTTTAGTCCGTAAAATGACGTTGCTCTTTTGACAAATTATAACGAGGCATTTTCTGCACTTCGCTCGCGTATGAGGTGGTTGGTAGCCGTGACGCATGCCGAAAAAGTAATTGACATAGATAGTAAAGAAAAGAAAAGCTAAATGGAACGTGTGAATTGTTCGTTTCTTTGCCACCATCCGCAGCGACATAAAAAAAAAACATCGCGCTGCAGACATTACTTGTTTCCTCCTCTTTCTATGTAAAAAAAGTAGTCATAGACTGTGTGCGGCGTTTCTTTCGGTCGATGGATAATCAAAATATTTTTGCGAAATTTGCTCACTAAATCTTTTTGTGGGGTGGAAGGACACTGATGGCTTAAGAACTCCCAGCCAACCAGCGTTTGGGACTTGGTATGTTATATTGAGCTAATTTTTGTAATAATTTTTCCTTTGTATTTGTGTACACAGCCTTTACTACTTTCACCTTCCATTTACACTTCGGCTTGAGACGCATAAGATCGCACAGCTGATATTGGTAATTAGTGCTGAATCAGTCACTCGTGGTATTTATAAATTACGTCACTTATGAATGGGTTCTATCTGTTTAGTAAAACAAGTGTTTTTTACATAGAGTGAAGATGGTCCACCAAAGTCATCCAAGCGGAAAAGTACCACTCTGCATAACTTCTTCCAAGCTGTGCCCAAAAAGATTGTCACTGAGGCAGACATTGCAAGCAACGACTCGAAGCGTGGGCGAACAACTCACGATTGAGGCTCTCCCGTCGCCCATGGTCGAGAATTCTGACGGAACTACCCCACTAGCCCCGGCCGTCCACACACTTCGGAATCCAGATAGCTGACTTTGGTTTGCAATATGACATTGGCAACTTCGTTGGGGCGAGGCCAGACGACCACACCGTGGTTGGCTTACTCGAATGCCATTGGATGCCACCGCAAGGTTACTCCTTCCCTTTCTCCGAACACAACAAGGGACAAACAGTCGAACGGAGGTACGTCAGAAGTGACCACCTACTGAAATATCCTTGGCTGGTTGTCTCGGATGCCAAGGCAGGTTTGTTCTGCAAATTTTGTCCTCTTTTTGCCACCGGGCACATTGGGGGGAAACACAAGACAGTTGCCCTTCAGGCTCTTGTAACGGAGCCTTTGAAAAAATTCGCGAAGCTTCTGGGTAAAGATGGAGCTTTGGAAACCCATTCCAAAGCTAGATATCACATCGAAGCAGTGGAAGCGGGCAAGGCTTTTCTGAAAACTTGTCGCGACCCAGCAAGGGTCGTGGCAAACCAGATCGATACACAGCGAATGCGGCAGGTGTCTGAAAACTGCGCGCGGCTTCTCTCGATTGTCGACAACGTTGTGTTCCTGGCCCGGCAGAATATTGCCTTCCGTGGACATCGGGATGACGGCCCAGTGGTCACTGGGAAGAACGGCAATGACAGTTCGGAGAATGGAGGAAACTTCAAGGAGCTGCTGCACTTCAGAGTGAAATGTGGTGACCATGCCCTCGAAAAACATCTCTCCACAGCCACAGGAAGGAAGATGGTCACAAGCAAAACTCAAAATGCCCTTATTGAATGTTGCGGAGACGAAGTTCTGTCCGTGATCTTGGCACGAGTTCGACAGAGCAAATATTATGGCATTATGTTCGACGAGACAACCGACGTGGCTCACAAGTCTCAGCTATCTCTTGTTTTGAGGTATGAACATGATTTAAAGATCAGAGAAGATTTTGTGGGTTTCTTAGATCCTCGAGAACTCAAGCCTCAAGATTCAAATCAGAATCAGAATTCGTCCATGTCGAACAGCGGGTCCGACGAGGAAGAGCAAGACGAAGATGACGCACTGGAGCCAACACTGACTGGTACCAAGCTCGGAAAAATCGTGCTAAGTCTACTGAGGTCATTGTCTCTCGACCCCAAAGGCTGTGTAGGCACTCCCTTAGCGAAAACTAAGACGTTTGAAATATACCACATTCTAATTTGAGTATATTTGAAGTACAGCTCATAATTGTAAGTACACAAAAAATATACCGAAAATACACACTTCTTTTTTTTTACTTAGTTCTAAAATATATTTCTGAAAATAGTTTTAAAATGCCTTTATTTAAACTACAGAGCTCTGCGGTGCCATTCAGGAAATTCAAAAAGTAGCCGTGCATGCAGTTCGATGCCCCTGCTTCAACCACAGCTTGAACCTTTCTATATCCAAACATCAACTGTGCAAAGTGTCCGAAACACCACCGGGACAATGCGGGAAGTCATTGCGTTTTTTACGGCCTCGCCCAAGCGTAACGCCGTTTTGAAACTCCAGCTTGGCAAACAGCTGACCAAGTTATGCGACACACGTTGGGTCGAACGTCACGACGCTGTTTTGCAGTTTAGAGAGAGCCTGGGAAGCATCGCAAAGGCTCTGGAAACGGTTTCACAGTGGCGAGAACCAAGCTCGGCTGCCAAGGCGAGATCACTGCTTACATCAATCCTGGATGCCGAATTTGTAATCGCAACCCTAGCTCTCTACGATGTACTCTCAGTCACGCTTCCCCTAAGTCGGTTGCTCCATAAGCCGGATCTGGAAATGAACAGTGCCTCGGACATCGTGAAAGACACAATCGTCGTCCTGAGCGAAAAGCGGAACCCATTAAACGTCGAGAAGACTTTCAAAGAAATTTTCGCGCATGCAGAAGAAATTGCCGAGAATATGGGAGCCCAACTAGATGTGCCTCGTCTAGTCAGAGTAGCGATGTGGGCGAGTTGGTTCATGCTTAGAAATAAAGGAAACAGCGCGCAAACGACAAGGACGGGAGGAAAAGAAGTACACAGGACGAGCGCTGAACTGACAACTGAATATTTATTGAAAAGGACCCAACGAAGAAAACAGCCACAAAAACCACTCGCATCAACACGTGTCCATGAACGTAATCTCCTTCTTATGTAAATACACAGAAGTTTGACTCACGCAGTTCTGTTCGCCCTCCTTCTTTATTTCATACGCTTCTAAGATTTCCCTGGCTGTTTTATCAGCTCCCCTCCCCATGATTGTGATGTTATTGAAATCAGGATGACATTTGCATATTCCGCAGTGCAGGGGCAAATGCCCTCCTGCTGTTGAACGAAGCGACCAGTCATGTTCGCGTGCCCTTTCGTTTACGCAACGCCCCGTTTGCCCGATGTAAACTCTTCCACAGCTTAACGGGATCCTATACACCACTCCGATCGCGCAATCCACATACTTCTTTCTGTGGTTTACAGTGCATTGGTTCCCACCCCCCCTCCTCTCGGCTACTTTAGAACAAAGGTGTGCCAGCTTACGTGGCGCCGAAAACACGACGGGGACATCGAACCTCCCAGCCACCTTTTTCAGGTGGCTGGGAGGTGTTTTTTGTGGGTGTGTTCTTCGTTGGGTCCTTTTCAATAAATATTCAGTTGTCAGTTCAGCGCTCGTCCTGTGTACTTCTTTTCCTCCCGTCCTTGTCGTTTGCGCGCTGTTTCCTTTATTTCTCGTCTAGTCCAACGACAAATAACTGCGCAAAATTGCCTCCACAGACAGCCGAGTCATACTTCCGCGCACATGTATACATTCCTCTTGTGGAATCTGTCGTAGAAGATCTTAAGCAGCATTTTCCGGAAGAGGTGCTGGAAGTGTACAGCCTCAACACACTTTTGCCTCGCCATGTGAATGAGAAGGGAGCTCCAGGAAAGCTCAGTATCCTGGCAGCAAAATACGGCGTGCTCCTCGGAATGGGAGATGTAGCTTTGCAGACCATCATCAGAGCCGAATTTTCACTGTGGGCGGCGAAATGGAGACGCGAACAAGAGAAGGGGCCTCTTTCATCGACAGCTGTGGAGACACTTCAAGAGTCGGAGCCAGAGCTCTACCCCAACATCAGGACTCTGCCAGTTAGTGTTGCGACGGCTGAGCGGTCCTTTTCCACCCTTCGTCGAATTAAAACTTGGATTCGATCGCGGTGTGGCGAAAAGCGACTCAACGGTCTTGCCCTCCTCCACGTCCACCGAGATGTGAACGTCGACCAAGAGAAGGTGGTAGACCGCTACGCGCAGGGAGCACGACGAAGGAAGGCGGTGTTCGTGCTCTGAAGAACCTTTAAGTTGATAACTTGTGTAAATAATTATGTCTGTATTCTGTCCTCCCCAATTGTAGGGTTTTTTTTTTTTTTCTTAATCTCATCAGATAAACATGAATCTGTTTAATAAATAATTTTAATGTTGCTCCACGCAATTCGCCTAGGCACTGCGCTGAAGACCATTTGAGCTCGCATTTTTGTTTTCTATTGGTTTCAAGGATCCACAAGACCATAAAGAATCGAACAGTTATTTTTGTTTGGCTGTTTCCCGTAAAATACCAAGTCATTGAGAGTAAAGTCGCTGAGAAATCCCACCCACTGTTTTTTTATTAGAGTTTAATTACTCCAACTAAATGCTCACTTTTCTCAAGAACTGTGCATTTTCGAGAGTGAGTCAATAAAATAACAATGAAAATAAGAAGGTATTTTGATCACGTTCTTCCAGGAATTAGAAATTCTCCATATTATTCGGCCGTCTTACATTTGTCTTGATAACAAATCCTTTCTTCTCCGGTCTTTGCGGTGTTTTTTTTTTTGTTTTTTTGTTTTTTTGTCTAAATTGATGTATTTTGTGTGATCGAGTCCCTGCACAAACTCTTTCACGCCGCGTGCCTCAATTGCCTGTGTTGCTTAAATGGGGAGAGTCACTGTTTAGACATAGAATATAGAACCATGCACACGTATGTCTCTCTCTATCTCTATTTTTTTTTTACCACTTATAGTGCAAATTTTTGAACCACTGAAGCAACAAGTGCGGGTTAATATAAAAGAACAAGAAACTAATACAAATTTGGTGGGAATATTTAGGCTGTAACAAACGTTAAAACACGATTAATAGTTGCTTTTTGTAGATGCCGCAAAATCGCTAGCCCGCACAATTAAAAAAAAAAATCACCACCGCCCCCGCCCCCCCCAAACCTTAGCCATAAATCCGCCCCTACCTGATACCATCGCGAGTAAGCGAAAAACCTCCCTTGCACGCCAGAGTATACATGAACTAACCCCACCCTACCCCCTCCCCTTGCTCTTCCTCCTCCCTCTCCTCTATCCCATCCTCATGCCTCTCCTCTTCGTTCATTACCTTTAACTGATAGCCTTCGTATTGTTACCCTAAATGTAAGAGGATTTAACTCCCAAAAGAATCAATATTATTTGAAACGTCTACTTGAAGACAAAGAGGTAGACTTTCTAGCCGTGCAGGAAACAAAACTGTCAACAGTAGGCAGAAAAGATAAAACCGTAGGTAGAAAAAGAGGAGGCAACGTCTCAAGGAGGAGGAGGAGGCAACGTTGAGACGTTGCCTCCTCTTTTTCTACCTACGGTTTTATCTTTTCTGCCCCAGTCTCAGGTTTCCAATCATGTTCAACCTACACCAGCTCGCCTGCACTCTGACTATTTTTTGCGTGAAATGACTTTTTTTTTTTCCTCGGCTTCTGGTTGTAAGAATAAACACAGTTCGTCAAAATAATATAATATTCATTATATTTTGTCTGGAATTGCACAGAAAAACAACAGAAAGTGACATTGGGCTCTAAACTCGTCAAGCACAAAGTTGGAGCCGAAAGTTCGCGGAGCGTGTCGAATGGACGTCGGCGAAAAGAGCGTGAAGTCATCGTCGCCACAGGCCAATCAGTGGGCTTCGTCAACTTCGACTCCAACTTTGTGTTTGACGAGTTTAGAGGCCCTATACTCCGTTTCACATTATACCCGACTGCAGCTGACGCTACCATCGGATAGATCCGATCAAGCAGTGCCTAAAGCGCACAGTCACGGCGCTCGTTTTTTGGTTTTTTTTCTTATGGGTTTGCTATTGCAGGCTAAACCCTACCACGCATGGAAACAAAAGTGCGATATCACGGCGCATTTACTCTGCGTCATTGGTTTAGTTGGTAATGACAAACGCACAAAAAGGATTAGCACAGACGATTGACTTTTAAAGCTGTTTGATTGGCCCTATTGATCGTAGCATCGGCTGCGTCAACTGCTGTGCGTAAAACTCGCAGCTTTCATTCAAATTCAAGTACTTCGATCGCCGAGTTTTTCTTTAAAGTACATTAGGCATGAGTAGATAACCGATACATTGCACCAAACAAGATGGGCGTGTAGCGGACGGATCAATTGGAAATACATACTGAAAGGTTGGATGCCACCCCTAAAATTAGTAATCGAAAGAACAGTTGACGGCCTTGCTCGCGGAAAGGGGGCAGCTGTAGGTTTCTCTGAAGTCGCGAAGGCTCGTAAGCACGTCGTTTACCAATTTCGTTCCCCTCCACCCGGCGCAGTTTTGTGTGGCGAACTTCATGTAGAACATCTGTGTTCTGGACAGACGGTTGTGGCTCCAGACATACTGAGGCAGGTGCCATTGTCTGCCGACTGCTAGCACGGATGCGGACACTGATTTGATGGACAGGCGGGCCTTGGTGTGAAAAGTGCGATCCCGCGAGATCCCGACGGAAGAACAAGCGATGTGCTCTCGTATTCTGGAGGAACTTTCCTCGGACCAGCTGCCGAAGTCGAACACGAGACTCCACATCTCGAAAGCCATCTCCACGCCCACCGTAGCACCGTTGATGGCGGGATCCACGTCGTCGCCGAACCTGAACAAAGGGTAGGCTAAGGAAGGCACCAGAATGGCGTCGTTATGGAGACGCCTGATGGTCGTCTCCAGCGACGCGTGGTTGAACTCAAACGGGTCTAGGACAAACGCCTCAAGTCGCTTGTCTACAGTGACTCGGTAGAGCTTTATTGTAAGGGCGTTCAGATAGTAGTTGGGTTCGGCCTCTGGGAACGGCAGATCATTGGGGATGAGCTGCTTTGGTAGAATCAGGCGTACTGTGGACAGGAGGCGTACAGCCTCCGACGCGTCTACAGGATGCAAGAGCTCCAGCACGTCACCAA
This sequence comes from Ixodes persulcatus, assembly GCA_013358835.2. Lineage (NCBI taxonomy): Eukaryota > Metazoa > Arthropoda > Arachnida > Ixodida > Ixodidae > Ixodes > Ixodes persulcatus. The sequence goes on from JABSTQ010009284.1 coordinate 437,129, forward strand.
CGACGGCCTTCTTCGTGGCGATGAATATGCCCCGCACATCGCGGTCCCTCTGTGAATCCGTTTGTTGTTCATTTGCGATAATTCTCCAGAGGGGCGTCAGTTGGTTGGTCCAACTGTCGCACCTCGAAAATAGAGACTTGGTGTTCGGATGATGCGCGTAGCGACGCAAGACGAGGTCGACGCTGCACATGACCAGGAGAAGAGCAAGCTGAACTTCCCGACGATCGGATTCCGAAGTAAGGGCGTGCCATATTTCCCCGATGAAGTCGATGTCCGTGTAACACTTAACACTCGGCGCTGGCCCGATGTGAAACGGAGCTGCCATGGCGATCCACTCTTGCTGAGAAACGCCCGAAACGAGTGTGTGCAATGCCTGTAAGCTATCATGACACCTCATACTCCCTAGCTTCGTTTTTGGTGACGACGATTGCAGTTTCGACAAGTTTTCTTTTGACACGTTGACTCGCAATATTTCGTTGTACGCAGTGAGCGCTTTTTGTCGCACGTAATCGTATCTACCTCCGGCGAAGGTTGAGTTCACATCGGGGGTCATGGTGAAAATTTTGCTTCCTTTGTTAAGTTGGACCACCAATATTTCGACCGGTGTGTGAAGGCCGTGCAGCACGGACAGCTGAATCAGAACGCGAAGAACGTCCGTCGGACTCAAGGTTTTCGAAACTCCGGTGGTCTCTACGAGTGCAGTCATGGCTTTCTCGGGCAGATCGGAGCCCTGGTCTAGGGTAAACAGGCAACTTTGATGAAACGCGGCGATATATTTCCAGGCAGGACTTCGGAATAGACCGATGGAGGCGGATATATTAAGCGCCTCTAAGGATTCGTTGTCAACTTTCTTTCTGCTGAGGGCGTCCATGTTGTAGCAAACGTACTTGGTATAAGCTCCGCAAGGGTACAAGGTGAAATTGGAGGCCACGATGAGCTGTGATGCCACGTCGGGACAGCAGTAGCTGGTGTCGTTTCTCGGAGCAGTCCCTTCTGTGTCGGTGATCACGACGAGAATCACTAAGGCGACAGTCAGGCAAGCGAACGCCATTATCAGGCACGCTATCACGGTGACGCTCAAGATTCGACTGCTCTCGATGGTTCCAGCAGTGGCTGGCACTTTTTTGTTGGTTGAGACGTTCATAGTAAACCGGCCTGATTCGCGAGCTACGAAGAGAAAGCAGCAGCTGCAAATCGCCATGAAAATCGAACCATATGTTATTCATGGGCAGGTGACGCACGTGACGCACGTGACGCGCGTGGAGCATATTCGCCGGGGTCGTCGTCAGGTGGATTTTTGTCAAAGCCCCAATCAACCTCTTGCAAAATCGAAGCGATCCTAGCGGCATAATGTCAAGCAAAGCATCTTTAGAAATGGCCTCCGAGATTTTTCGCACGCTGGCTGCGCACCTCAGGTCATTGCATTCGCCGATAGAGACTGTTACTGCGGGGCGCACGCGTGTATGTTTGTATGTATATTTGCGGCGCAATCTCTTTGTATCGAGAGTCTTGTAAGACACGCCAATAAAAGAGAGGGATCAATGGCCGGGAGAGAGAAGAAGACGCCGTTTTGAACGGTCGTGCTTTCATGTTTTCCGTTGAAAATGAACAATCGGCCTTAGGACGAGGAAACCCTTCTACCTCTAGTTCGTATACTGGTAACGGAAATCACAAGATGTACTCGGAGAACACTGCAGCGGCACCCGTGGCCCCAAGAGACGTTCCTGCCCCCCTGACCTCACGGGTCGGCCTTACCGTGCAGTTGATTTTCGCGATGGACTTAGGGGAGTCGTCGATCTGAACGAAGTGGTATCTCTTGGACAGTTTCAAATTAGCCATGTGTGGATGGCGACGCTGGCTAGTTCAGAAGCCACAGAAAAGCTGAAAACCGCGAAAGAACTCAGCGTGAAAGGGAAAAGGTGTTTAATCATCGACCCGAACTCAAAGGATGTGAAGCTCAAGCTACTTTGGCTGTTGTCATACTTTGAAGATAAAAAAGGTCGTCGAAGCCTTAGCACCGTTCGGCACGGATCGGTGCATGGCGCGAGAAAAGTGGCGCGTGCTAGGAATGGAGAACATGGAGAGACTGAATAGGGAGGTCTGCCTAACACTGCACGACACCATGACGTCGGAAGACATCCCGCACCTGCTGAAGGTTTATGGCATACAATCCCCTCTGGTGATGTCAGGACAAACGCCCTTGTGTCTACGTTGCAAGAAGGTTGGTCATATTCGACGACAGTGCCGTACGCCGAAATGCGCACGTTGTAATAGATTTGGGCATGAAAGTGACGAGTGCTTTTCAAGTTATGCAACCGTACTACGAGGCTCTGGCAACGATCCTGACGCCAACTCGGAACTTTTGATGGAAATCTCCGAGGTCGTGGACGCTAGCGGAGATGTTCTCTCCACTCAAGCGCAGCCCAGAGAGACACTGCCTCAGAGTTCCGGTGAGAGCAAAACGCAAGATGAAGTGGAAGCTTCAGAGATAATCCAAGACACAACACCAACAGAAGCCGTGAAAGCAGCTTTCCAGGAAGAACCGATCAATGACATCTTGCCAACGCCCAAAACGGAGATACCAAAACAGTCAGCGGTGTCTGCAGACGGACTTACAACGTTTGACAACAAAAGTAACCCGTCAGCAATGGACCTGAGCCCTAGCACGTGCAAGGACAGTAGTGACACCAAAAGAAAAGAACACCCGCCTGATACCATCGCGAGTAAGCGAAAAACCTCCCTCGCACAGTATACATGAACAAACCCCACCCTAACCCCTCCCCTTGTTCTTCCTCCTCCCTCTCCTCTATCCCATCCTCATTCCTCTCCTCCTTTCATTACCTTTAACTGATAGCCTTCGTATTGTTACCCTAAATGTAAGAGGATTTAACTCTGAAAAGAAACAATATCATTTGAAACGTCTACTTGAAGACAAAGAGGTAGACTTTCTAGCCGTGCAGGAAACAAAACTGTCAACAGTACAACAGGTAGAACATGGAAAAATAATTGACTCCAACCAAAAATTAAATTCGGACCCAACGTTTCAAAACCAGTTCGGTTCCTTCTTCAGTGGCGATTGATCTCGTGCGTGGGAGCAGTGGTGGTACGAATATCTTCTAATCGCGCTTCCGCCTTGCCATCCAGTCTTTTTCTAATCACGTGTCGTAGCCCACTTACATAAACAGATGATAAGGTACCCATAGATCTGTTGATATTTCCTGGTATATTTTGGATGTGCCATGATTCAAGGTGATGTCTTTTTCGGAGATTGGTTTCAACATCAAGAACGGACGCGTTCGCGAAGTCTATCGGATGGTCAAAAGTGGCACAGTGCTCCGCAAGAGCACTGCGTTCTCGGTCGAATTTGCGTACATCGCTCTTGTGCTGGCGTAACCTTTTCATAAAGTTCTTTGTTTCGCCGATATAAGATGCAGGACATTTTAAGCAGGGGATCCGGTAAACAATTCCCGGTGCTTTTTCCTTCGGGGGGCGATCGTTTGGTCTTGGCATGAAACGTCCAAGAGTGGATACCGGTTTGTGAGCCACGTGAATGCCTTGTTTTGCGAGCACCCGTGATAGTGCTTCGCTAGTACCTTGAACGTAGGGAACGCTAATGCGCGTGATGAGGCGATGCAGCGCAGCTCCCTTTGGTTGTGGGTTTTGGCGAGCGTGAACCGTACGTTTGGTGACTTGTCGGATGAACCTTCTAGGGTAGCCGTTTTTTCTCAGATCAGCGGTCACACTCTGCTCCTCGCTTTTTCTGTCAGTTTCTGAAGAACAGATAACAGCCGCCCTGGACATGAGTGTTGCAACAACTGATGCCTTGTGACTCGTTGGATGGTTCGACAGGGGCGGTACAGCGATATTCGTTTTGAGCGTTTTTTTTTCACTTTGTATGAGCTTACTGGCACTAGTGGGACCCAAGTACACTCGCACGCAACGCCACTGACCAAGAAACCTCTTTGTTGCGGTGTAATTTCAAGGAGAAAGCGAGTGTTTTCTTGTTGTTGAAGACGTTTATTGATAGGTGAAAATTTCACCAGTCAATTTGTTGGAGCAAGTTTAAAAATGGATGGATATGCGGGACATTGGCAATTTACAAGTAATAGTATAGCTGTGGTCCCGCCGCTTGGGGTATAGACCCCCTAGATATGAATGTCCAAGCCGGTCTCACTCAGAAATCCGAGCAGACCGGACAGGACCGCGACACGCATGTCTTTGTCTCCCACTGGTTTACACCAGGCTTCGAAGCACGTAGGGCGGTGTTGTTGTTCTAGCGTGTTCAGGGCTTTCGTCCTTTCGTCATTAAAACTAGGACAGTGCCAGATCAGATGACATTCGTCGCACTTGACGTCTCGATTTCTGCAGTAGATGCAGCCTTCGGAGCAGGCTTCTTCTTCTTTCCTTTGCTTCTTTGACAATAGACTATAATCGTGGTCAGCTGCCGTTGAAGCGTTGGCGAGTTTGGACTTCCTCTCACGGGCCGCTCGCCCCCATCGCTGGGTGCGGGCCGGCGTGATGCCGGCTTGGGCCCTTAGCCTTCGGAGAGTGACTGTCTCGTGCCGTCGGAAGGTTCCCGAAGGAATGCTCGCTTCGGGGGGCTCGCCTCTGGCGTTGAGTTTGGTCTGCTCAATTTTCTTGTATGCTAATTTGATGTTGAGGATGGTTCCCTCGGGGTCGTACAAGTTGAAGGCGGGCGGTGGCGGTTCCACAGAGGGGGCTGGTCCCGGGTCCTGGCGTCGAAGGTCGATACGATTAAGCTCTTCGATCGCCGCCCGGTGCGCCCTCTCGTTGCCGGCGATGCCCGCGTGACCAGGAATCCACTCCACCCTGATGGTGAGCGGGTTTAGGTCACGTCGTTCCAGGTTTTGCGCCAACCGGAATATTTCTCCGACTGCTCCGTGTGCCATGACTTGCGTCCTGAGCGCTCTCACGGTGGCCTGGGAGTCCGTGAAGACGCGCAGTGTGCGGAATTTGTCGCTCGATGTCGCGGCCGCGTCTTTGATGGCTTCAAGTACGGCTCTGACTTCCGCTTCCTGCGCAGATCCGCATCGCTGCAGCTCCCGTGCTTTTCGTTGTCTTCTCATAATGCCACGCCGCCGTGGCCGCCACTCCGTCTTTGAATGCTGCGTCAACGTACGCATAAAGTTCGTCGTCACCTCCGTTCTTCTGCTCGTGCCGTCGAGCAAATTTGTGCCTTCTGCCGGTGTTCGTCGCCGAGTTCATCCTTCTCAGGATCGGCCAGTCTGGGGTGACCGTTGTCTTCTGCCACGGTGGGATGGGATCCGGTATCGGTGGTGGAGTTGTCGTTGCACACAGAGAGCTCCATGGGGGCATGAGTTCTGCTATGGCCCTGCCCTGACGGGTATGTGTTAGTTTGGCAGCATACATTCACTCCTGATACCGTTCGATCTCTTCCAAGGAGAGCATAGGGACGGCTTCGTGTAGTAATTCCAGGCGCGTACATTTCGGCAGGCCCGAGATGCAGCGTCGCGCGTCATTCATTAGTGTTTCCAGTTTGACCCGTTGAGTGGCGTTGAGTTTGTAGAAACGAAGGCCGTAGGATATTTTGAATACCAGGGCGGCTTGAACTACGGTCCTCGCTAACCTTTCTCCGAGACCCCCGACTCGTGTCGCTAGTCGTCGCACGATCGAGAGCCCTTTCTTACGGGTAGTTCGCATTCGCTCAATCCAGATGGTTGGGTCGCCGCCCGAGTGAATGTTCACTCCTAGAATGGAGTGCTCTGTCGCCTTTTCGATCTGCTGCCCGTTAAAGCGCAGGTCAGCGTCGACCTTGTCCCACTCTTTCCCAAAGGCCATATATCTAGTCTTCTCGGGCGATGGACGAAGGCCGCTCTCTGTCAAGAAATCGCTCACCACGTCGAGGGCCCGTTGGATCGTCGTCTCAGGAAGAGGCGCGCTGTCACTTCCCATGGTCCACACAGTAATGTCGTCCGCGTAGACCGTGAATGCTAGGTCCGGAACGGCGGCGAGTCTCCATAAGAGAGGCGCCATCGCCAGGTTGAATAGCATCGGCGACAACACTGATCCTTGCGGCACGCCGATCTCGTTGGATTTCTCTGTACTACCCCGGTGCTTGCCAGTTTTCACCAGGTATTTGCGTCCGCTTAGAAAAGTCTTGATGAAGTTCAGTAGCCTGCCCCGCACCCCTAGCTTGCGAGTCGTGTTGATGACCGTGGTGTGAGGCAGGGTGTCGAAGACTTTCTTGATGTCCACTGCCACCAGGAGTTGGCGGTGGCATTGCGTCGGCCGGTTCATTAAGTACTCTCGAATCAGTACTAGACTGTCCTGTGTGCCTAGATTTTTGCGGAATCCTGTCTGAGCAGGGTGCAACAGCTCTCTCTTCTGCTCGACTATCCAGTCGATCCGTGCAAGCACCATGCGCTCCATCAGTTTGCACAGGACAGAAGTGAGCGAGATGGGGCGCATGTTGCTCGCGCAGTCGGGCTTCTTCCCTGGTTTCGGGATGGGGCACACCCAGGACAGTTTCCAGCTATCTGGGATGGTGCCCTCGCGCCAGTGGTCATTAATTAATTTCAGCAGATCTCTCTTGATCGCCTCCGGGAGGTTCTTGAGCATGGAATTTGTGATCCCGTCTGGCCTCGCCGCGCTTCGCTCGTTGCCCTTTTCGATCGCTGCCTCCATTTCCCACGGGGTAAAATCCGCTTCATACTCCTCGTTTTTCGATTCTTCATGGTTGTAGATTACCGGGTTTGGGCTGGTAGCGGGCTGTGGGAAAAAGACGTCCCCGATCTCATCTAAAATTTGCTTGACTTCCTTATTTTCCGCTAAAGCCAGGTTCGGTGCCGTGTTTCCCACCTTGCTCTTGCCCAGCATCGTATTGCATACAGCCCACATGCGTCTCAGTGAAGTTCGTTCGTTGAATCCTTCGCACAACCTGGTCCAGTCGTCCCTGCACAGGTTGTTGGCGTGTCATTGCGCCTCCTTTGCGTACCTGTTTGCTTTGCGGATGTCCCGTTTTTTCCGAGTGCGACGGTAGCGTCGCAAGTAGTTTGTTCTTTTGCGCCAGAGGGACAGTAGTCTGGTGTCCGGGATCGGCGCTCCTATTTCGACTAGGGTCTCGACCGTGGCAGTCTTGGCCGCTTCCCTCATTAGTTTTGTCAGGTCGTCAAAGGTTGTACCCGTAGACTCTTCTAGAGCGGCACGGAAGTCGTCCCATACTGTGGTCTTCACCGTTCTCTTTTTCTTGCGTCGCTTTGTTTTGCCAAGAATCGACGTCTCTATGGGGTGGTGGTCGCTGCCCCACGTGTCTTCGAAAACTTTCCATTCGGTCTTTCTCGCAGTACGCGAGTCGGTCCAAGTCAGGTCGGGCGTTGTGTCTTGCTGTTTGATATTGGGCGTGGTCCGTGTCTTAGCACCCTGTTCGTTGATTAGGACCAGCCCTGTTCCGGTGGCTCTGCGGAGCAGCTCAGTACCCCTGATCGATGATTTGGCGTAGCCCCATTCTTCATGTTCGGCATTAAAGTCCCCTCCGATCAGGATCGTGTGCTTCCTTTTCTTACCGTACTCTCGTACTAGCTTCTCTATCCAGCCATGGTCGATTTCTGATCTCGTTTTCCTTGCCGTTGATGTCCTAGGTCGGTAGTACACTGACACTACCAGGATCGGGCCGTCGCATTCGCTCTCCACCAGAACGGCCACCACTTCTTGTGAGTCGGTACACCACTCTCCTCTGTCCACTTGCTGTTGGGGCAAGAGGTCCTTGCGAACCAAGATTGCGGATTGCGGTTGCACTTTCGTTTTGCCTTTAACGGTCAGCGTGATGCTCGGTTTGTCGTACTTGACATACCCGGTCAGCTTTATCTCTGCCTCGTGCGTTTCCTGGAGCAGGATGACATCCACGGGCGTCTTCCGCTCATTGAGTCGTAATTTAAGTTCAGACTTCTTGCCCCGCAGTCCCCGGCAGTTCCACTGGAGAGCTGTAAACGTCTTCTCGTTTTTATTTCGTCTATGGTGTTGGTCCATGTCTGGGTTACTGGGCCGGTGCTGCCGGTCCTTGCCCAGGCTGGGTGAACATCAGCTGCAGTTGTTGCTGCATCTGCTGCATCATGACTTGTTGCTGTTGCTGTAGCTGTTGCTGGAGCTGTTGTTGCCATTCTTGAAGTCTACTCTCCACGAGTTGTAGGAGATGTTCGCCGCTGAGGGGCGTGCCTGGAAGGCATCCCGATACCGGTGTGCTGTCCTGTGATAGAGGTGCATTTGGCGGGAAGGGCTGTTTTCGATCCTGTTGTGTTGGGGCACTTGCGCGCGCGCCGTGTGCTGATGTGGCCTTAGCGGTTGCTGCTTCGGCTTCCTTCCTTTTCCGTTCAATGACTTGTTCGTAGGTGACGGCGCAGCGCTGGGCACGTCGACGTGCTTCATCAGCTTTCTGCTGTTCTACTCGAATTTTGTGTTCCGCTTCTTGCCTACGTTTCCGGTCGGAATCGGCCTTCGTCTTGGCTTGGGCTTTGCGGGTCTCTTCTTGTTCTTGTCGGAGCTGTTTCTCGTACTTTACTTCCAGTTGTTGAATTTTCTCCAGTATTTTGCGGCTACTTTCCTTAAGTTGAGCAAGTTCCACGGCCATTCTGCTGCTAATGTCGGTGGGCGGCCCGATATGGGACACGTCCGTGTTCATAGCTTTCGGAGCTAGGACTTGGCTGTACGACGTTTCTGTATCGCGCTTTGGTTGGTGGTGCAGCCGCTGGGTTGGGAGGGAGGGGAAGTCGTCCGGTTTGACTGTCGCCAGGGCAGAGGTCCTGCCCTTCGCAGCGGTAACCACTCTGCTGTTATAGTTATGTCGACCGGCCGCCGCCCGTTTCTGGAGTTTGTCGTCCGCCCGGTTCCGGGCCTGACACGCTTCTGCTTCGAATACCGTGTGACCTGTCTTTCTGCAGTTCGGGCAGTACTTGCCCTGGCATGGCTGGTTGGTCGGGTGGATCTCACCGCACGTCTTGCACCGTTGCTTGCCTGCATACCGTGGTCATGTGACCTAGTTCGTGGCACTGTAGGCAGATGACCGCAGTTGGTTTGTAGGGAAACACAGTATGGTATCTTCCAAATAGTCGGATGCTCCTCGGGATACCCCTTCCTTCAAATGTGATTAAATACGTCCCATTCTTGCCTAGGGGTCGTGAATGAATAATGTCATGGTAGTCCGCTATGGCATTGTCAACAATGCCTCGTGCTGCGTCGCCAGGTGAAACGCCGTGTATAATTCCTCGTGGCTGACTGCCGGTTGTTGACCTGTATACTGTGACCTGGATCGTCTTGTTAGGGTCCTCCGTGGGCAGCCCTTTGAGTGCCATAAGGTCTTCTGCGTGGTGTTTCGTCTGCACGGTAATTGCAATGAAGTTATTTCTGTTATTGACGGTGTAACTTAACTGGTCAGTTTCGCATGGCGACTTTATAAGAGCTTCCGGAAAGTGCTCCACAGAAGCCATGAGTCTATGTTGGTGATTTTCATGGCCGTGGTGGGCTTGACGATGACCGTGTACTTCGGTCCATCTTGCTGCTGCTGGGGTCGATTGGGCCTGTTTTTGCGCTGAGCTTTCTTTTTGTGGTAGTTCGCAACTTGCCATTCACCATTGCTGCAGTCGTCGTCGTCGGTGCAACCGTTGTCGTCCATTATTTCTCATATTGCGTCGAGAAACATGTCTGCCTGCGTTAAGTCTTCCCCTTTACGCTTTTTTGCTACTGAAGATTCGCGTAATCTTCGGGCTTCACAGTCGCTGGTTAGGCTCAGCGGTGTTATGGCGTCTGTCTCCATGTTCGAGGTACCCGCTTGGTTGACCGATGAACCGCATTTGACTGCAGTTGCGATTGTTCCATCGCCTCGGTGCAAAATCACGCTGTCGCCGGGATTCGGCTGTGTGAATAGTGCTCACATTCGGCTGTTGGGCCCAGTACCGGTGGCCGCAGGAGCGGTCTTCCGTCATCGCTGGAAGCCGTATTTGCCGAAGGTCGCTTACCCGGTTTTCGGCAAAGTGCGGTTAGCGAGGTTCTTGAAACTTCCGATGTTCCGTGTGAACTTCGGCGCTAGAAGTGGCCCCGAAGTAGGACCGAAAAAAATCGCTTTAGTGGAGCTGGATGAGACACTTCTGATCCTATGCTAACACTTCGTCTTTTTCTCAGTGTTTTCTTTCAATCTCTCCTTCGCAAATTTTGATGACGTACCCTGGTGGTAGCAGCATCCTCCAGGGACGATATTTGAATGCGGCTCATAGATTGGACCTGAGCATTGCGTGAGCACTCGATTTGGGCTCGTGATAATTGATAGCTCGAGAAGCATTCGGGTAGTGGCCCGTGTCCAATCGCTGCAACGACGACAATAGCCGAGCCATAACAATGTCTGGAACTCAGCGCGTGTCCTGTGCTTTGCCAACCCCAGCGCGTGGCTATGATCAACATTGGCGGCATATAATCGGCTCCAGATCACGTGGCCGCTTGCTCTGGCTGCGAGTTGAGGAGGTGAACGCTGCTCGTTTTTCTTTAATTTTTTACTGGGACTTCTATTGCCTGGGGTGAAAAACGAACGCGTGTTTCATAGGTCATTAACGTCAGGGATCCGTTCTAAGCGGTATTTGCGCAAAGTACAAAGATTGTTGCATCGCCCCTTTAAAATTAAGGTAGCGTCCGGTGTGAGTGGGCTTCCTGTATACCGAAAACTTCATCTCCTCCCCTTACCTCTTCACCAGGATATCAAGAAATGGTAAAGTGTTGTCTTTTTCCTGTTCCACGGTGAACTGGATGTCGGGCTCGATGGAGTTGAGGTGAGCCAGGAACTTATCAACGTCTGATGTTTTCAATATACAAAAACAGTCGTCCACATAACGCATGAGCACTACAGTTCTTTACCAACAGACCTGAGGTGTTCATGCGTTATATGGACAACTATTTTTGTATATTGAAAACATCAGAAGTTGATATGTTCCTGGCTCACCTCAACTCCATCGAGCCCGACATCCAGTTCACCGTGGAACAGGAAAAAGACAACACTTTACCATTTCTTGATATCCTGGTGAAGAGGTAAGGGGAGGAGATGAAGTTTTCGGTATACAGGAAGCCCACTCACACCGGACGCTACCTTAATTTTAAGTCGAACCATCCAACGAGTCACAAGGCATCAGTCGTTGCAACACTCATGTGTATCTTCCTCATGTTTAATTACTGTTACCAACACGCTCGTTTTGTACTTAACTCATGTCCAGGGCGGCTGTTATCTGTTCTTCAGAAACTGACAGAAAAAGCGGGGAGCAGAGTGTGATCGCTGATCTGAGAAAGAACGGCTACCCTACAAGGTTCACCCGACAAGTCACCAAACGTACGGCTCACGCTCGCCAAAACCCACAACCAAAGGGAGCTGCGCCGCATCGCCCCATCACGCTCATTAGCGTTGCCTACGTTCAAGGTACTAGCGAAGCACTATCACGGGTGCTCGCAAAACAAGGCATTCACGTGGCTCACAAACCGGTATCCACTCTTGGACGTTTCATGCCAAGACCAAAAGATCGCCCCCCCAAAGGAACAAGCACCGGGAATTGTTTACCGGATCCCCTGCTTAAAATGTCCTGCATCTTATATCGGCGAAACAAAGAACTTTATGAAAAGGTTACGCCAGCACAAGAGCGATGTACGCAAATTCGACCTAGAGTTCCTATATAGGCTCCCTACGGGAGCCAGAGTTGCGCGTTTGATTCCACGTGCCGCGTGCCGCTCTCGCCGCTATTCGCCGAGATCCGATCACGTGAGGAGCCGTATCAAGTGTCGTGCAGCAAAGTAGACGTTGCACGCGCCCCGCCGTACCTTCCCCAGCTTTTGAGCGCGCCGCGCGCCTCGAACGCGCGGCGCTGCTATTCGCCGAATTCAGTCACGTGAGGAGCTGAATCCACATGCCATGCATGAACGCGCAACTCTGGCTCCCGTAGGGAGCCTATACAGGAACTCTAATTCGACCGAGAACGCAGTGCTCTTGCGGAGCACTGTGACACTTTGACCATCCGATAGACTTCGCGAACGCGTCCGTTCTTGATGTTGAAACCAATCTCCGAAAAAGACATCACCTTGAATCATGGCACATCCAAAATACACCAGGAAATATCAACAGATCTATGGGTACCTTACCATTTGTTTATGCAAGTGGACTACGACACGTGATTAGAAAAAGACTGGATGGCAAGGCGGAAGCGCGATTAGAAGATATTCGTACCACCAAAGAAGACGAGGCTGCTCCCACGCACGAGATCAATCGCCCCTGAAGAAGGAACCGAACTGGTTTTGAAACGTTGGGTCCGAATTTAATTTTTGGTTGGAGTCAATTATTTTTCCATTATCACTTCCCAACCAGACAGACGTCTGTCGAAGATGTTTACCTTCAACAGGTAGAACAGGCCATACATCATTTCCTGTATGACTACGAGGTATGCGTTAGCCATGCTGTAGGTCTTTCCGCAGGATGTTTATTGTTTATTCGAAAGTCTTTTCATTTGTCTGATTTAGCTGTCACGACAGACCTTTGCGGGCGCTTCATTATGTGCGACTTCCGAGTTTCCGACATAATGTGGAGAGTGATATGCGTTTATGCGCCGAATGAGGTGAATGCCAGAGTAACGTTTTTTGATCACCTGCGACCTTATTTACTTTGCGATAGAATGGTAGTTCTGCTTGGAGACTTTACCTGCGTTTGCGACGGAGCAGACAGAGCACCATATAAATTTCGAATTGACAAAAGCGAACGACTGCTACAGGACATTGTGGACGAGTCTAATATTTGTGATGTTGCATCATTTCAGCTAAAGGGAAAACACTTACCATATACCCATTTTCAAAACACATCACACGCAAGACTTGATAGAATTTACTGCTCAGTAGACCTTACTGATAATTTAAACGGTTATGCCGTAGATCAGACCATTGCGTGGTATCAATAACAATTGGAAGGAAACGAAGAAAAAAAGTATAAACTGGAAACTATGGAAACTTAATAATCAACTGTTAAAAGATGAAAACTTTGTCGCAGCTGTAACTGGTCTTTTTGAGCAAATATGGAGAACAACTGAACATATATCTGTTAAATGGGAGCTTTTTAAACAAGAATTAAAACAGATTTCAATTGAGAGAGCTAGCGTTATAAAATTCCAAAAGTCTGAGACCGAGAGGACGTTGCTAAGTAATTTGCGTGCCTTGGTTCAACTTGAGTGTCAAAACTCTGGACAGGGTTTGGAGGATATTATCCGCATAAAAGCTGAGCTCGATAAATTTCATCAAGAGCGTTATCAAGGCGCTGTTATACGTTCTCGTGCTGTAAAATATTTTTTGGGAGAACAGCCGACAAAAAAGGTTATGGGGGAGGAGAAAAGGTATGCGATGACTAAAGAAATTCAAGAGATAAGGCAAAACAACATGATGATTAGATATAGCGAAGCTATAGCCGAAAGTCTTCTTTGAACATTACAAAAAAAAATATTTGGCACAAAGATTGCCTCCACAGATAAAGATTACCTAAAGGAACTTGTAACATTGCTTCCCCAGTTAGATAAAGATCACACAAAAGAATTGGAAGAACCGATTAGTTTAGCTGAGGTAGAAAACGCTGTGGATGCCCTTCCAACAAACAAAACCCCAGGACCGGATGGTATTACTGCAGAATTTTATAAACTTCGCAAAAACACTTTATGTCCCATCGCAGGAGATTTTTCAAGAGGCCTACAGAAACAAAAGTCTTCCGTCCCTCCTTTCTGCATACACACACTATTCTTATTCCAAAGACATATGACAAAAACGAAATTTCACAAGTGACTGGCTATCGAACAATCACATTATGCAACTTGGACTGTAAAATATTTGCAAAAATACTGACAAATCGATTGCAGCGCGTCATTTGCGATTTAGTAGGGGATCACCAGACGTGTGGGATTCGTGGAAGGTCCATTCAGACAAATATTCATATTGCGAGAAGCGTATTAGAGTGTGTTACTAACAGCAGCTCTCAGGTAGCAATGCTGCAATTTGATCTCGCAAAAGCATTCGACCGTGTTAGTCATAATGTTCTTTTTATGATTTTGTCGACCATTGGCGTCGGTGATATGATACTTCATGGCGTTAAAATGTCGTACACAAACTGTTGTACACGCTTAATCATAAATAACAAAGTTACAGAAAGCATCCCAATTTGTTCTTCAGTTCGACAGGGCTGTCCATTATCTCCATTACTTTTCACTTGATATCTAGAACCGTTGTGCCAAGGCATAATAAGAAGTAAAAAAATACGAGGCTTTACTTTGAGCAACACTGAAATTAAAGTTCTAGCATATGCCGACGACGTCGCATATTTTTGTAAGGACAAGAAAAGCGGGACCAATGCCATGGATCTCACTCGCAGCTTTTGCGAGGCCACTGGAGCCTCAGTAAATCTAGACAAGTGCCGAGGATTCTAACATGAAGCATGGGCGACGACGCCCAAGCAATACGAAAGCATAGATTGGAGCTGCACTCCGTGCAACTGCCTAGGAGTGCTATTGAAGCACTGCCGAAACAGCACGTCCTACTGGTCCGGAGTTGCGACTGAATTGAAACGACGAGCCAATAACTGGTCACAAAAAATTTGTCAGGGTTTGCACTTTCGCCCATTTGTAATTTATTTTGGCGGGTAAAGTATGGTATGTCTTGCAGGTACTACCCTGTACACGAAGAAGTATTCAAAAATTGCGCAGGGTTTTTGCCGTTTTAGTATGGAAGTCCACTTGGGAACCCATACGTCGCGACAATCCGTTCTGTCGTGTATCAGATGGTGGACTCGGCCTTCCCCATTTATTTATACGTCAGTTGGTTTCACGTTTTCTTTTCCTAGAAGACCAGGAGCACCCTTTCCTTCGTGAAGTTATTCAGAATAGACTGGCATGTTCTCTACCTGACTTTATCGTATCCTTTGTGGCAGACAGAACATGTGTGTTAGTAGGGTATACCTTATATCCCATTCACACGACCGTAAAGGTACCTTTAGCTAAGGAACCTTTATTCTCTGCGGCCAATCAATTAACGATCTTCCGCGCGTGGCGTGTGCTCGCGACCCAAGAGCACGGGCTGATTCGCCGATAGCAAAGGGACCTATGTTAAAGGTACCTTTATGTTGACCATGTGAATGGGGTATTAGAGAAGTAGTTGATGCTTTCCAGTTTTTATTAGTAAGGTTTTCAAAAGAATATTTAATGTCTGTATCACGTAAAAAGTTGGCTAGAGATCTTGTGAATATCCAATTTCCAATGCCAATTTACCGCTCAATGTTCAGCGACGCTTCCCAACACGATATACTGCGCCGGGTAAAGAAGATGTGTATCCTGACTTCAGCAAATCTTTCTTTTTCAAATTACATCGTTCAGTGTTACCCGCCAAAGTGTGGCTACAAGAGAAAGGAATATTCGTCCCGTGGTCAACAAACTGTACATTATGTAAAACGCCTGAAACCATTGAACACATTTTTCTTCACTGTTGGGATGCCATTTTCTTCTGGGATGTTTTGCAGCGAACTCTAACAAAGGATATTGATATTACACCCTATTCAATTCGTTTCCTACCTATATCATCTAGAGATATCTTCCCGTATGACACTGTAATGCTCCTAGTATTGTATAGCATGTGGAAGTCCCGTCTCAACATAAGGAATGAGAATTTGCACCCTAAAACTGTACCCCTACATTTTATGGAGTTTGTGATCCGCGTCAAAAGCGTGTATGATATTCAAACAGTAGTTCCTGACTGGCTGCCTCTGTTTAACAGTCTCCAGGACATCAAAGAGTTTTAACATGTCTACTATGATTGCGTAGAGTGAGCCCTGAACGCCCACGTCGTGAGCCTACCGTTTCTTCTTCCATGCAATAAAGAAAACAAAAAAATCGGTGGCCGAGTGGGCTAGCGAACACCAGCTCGGAGCACGTGGAGCGAAAGCTCGCGCTGCAGAACCCAGAGATCCTGGGTTCAATCCCCACCCCTGCCCGTTTCGACCTGGGTGAGCATCGTACCGGCGTGCGGTCGTGTATCACTACTGCGTGGTGCACGTTGAAAACCCCACGCTAGCGGTTGTACCGCACCGGCTAAATTGCTCATCACAGCTGAGACACCAGACGCCCACTGAGGCAGACTAACTTCCGGCTGTATAAACACACACACAACAATTTGCTTTGCTTTGCAATAAAAGCAAAAAAGAAAAACGAAAGGGACAAATGAAAGACGTTTACAATCCCCTGTAACGCCGAATTAGAGCGCAGCTCTTGAGGAGGAGGAGGGGAAGGTACGGAGAGGAGGCTATGCCCCTGTTCCTCTCCTGCTCGTCTCCCACTTAGGGGAAAATTTTCCGCTAAATTTGGCGGAGAGTTTTTCCCGCTAAATTTAGCGGGGAAATTTTCCCGCTAAATTTTGCGGGGAAGATTTGGCGCTAAATTTAGTGGGAAAATGTTTTCCGCTAAATTTAGCGGGGAAAATTTGGCGCTAAATTTAGCAGGGAATTTTTTCAGCTAAATGTAGCGGGGAAAGTTTTCCGCTAAATTTAGCGGAAAACTTTTCCCGCTACGGTTAGGTAAATTTTTCCGCTAAATTTAGCGGGGAAAGTTTGGCGCTAAATTTAGCGGGGAATTTTTTCCGCTAAATTTGGCGGGGAATTTTTTTCGCTAAATTTAGCGGGGAAAATTTGGCGCTAAATTTTGCGGGGAATTTTCAGCTAAATTTAGTAGTAGTAGTAGTAAACAATATTTATTTGCCCAAGCATGGGTTAATGACTGAACGGGAGACCCCTAGGGTCGCCCCGCCAGCCACCCCTCAGACGGCGGCCTGAACCCTCTGGGTTTTGGCGGCGTCTTCGGCCAGCTGGACTAGTTGGTTCTGCACCGAGGGGTCGGAGCAGAGGAGTAGGGTTTCCCAGCTCTCCTGGTTGTCGATCTTCTCCAGTAGGGGGTGGGACTTGCGGTCGATCCTGCTGCACTCCCACACCATGTGTCGGAGGTTGGCGTGGCCGCCGCAGAGCTTGCAGTTTGGCTTGTACTTGTCGGGGTACCATTTATTGAGTAGGGAGGGGCTCGGGAAGGAGCCCGTCTGGAGGCGGCGCCATGCCACCGACGTCCTCTTGTCCAGCGAGGGGTGCGCGGGTGGATAGCGTAACCTCTCGCCAGTGTAGTGATCGAGAATGTCCCTGAACGTGACCAGCCTGTCACCCCCCGAAAAAAAGGCCAGAGAAGGGTCCAGCGGTTCCCCGGCCCGGTGAGCGAGTTCTCGGGCCGCGTCGTGTGCCTTCTCGTTGCCGGGGAGCGACGAGTGCGCCGGTGTCCAGATGAGCTGTACTCTCGTTGACGTCTTCACGGGGTCGCCCAGGACCTTGAGCGCGGCTGTAGAGATTCTTCCTTTGGCGAACTGCCGGATTGCTTGCTGCGAGTCGCTGACGACGATGCGTGCCCCCCGGACTCGGATCGCGAGGGCGATGGCGACCTCCTCCGCGACTTCCGGTTCCGACGTCTTGATACTGCAGCTCGAGATCACTTCTCCTTGTTGGTTGACCGCTGTTGCGACCATGGCGCCCCCGCCGGCTCTAGCAGCGTTCGTATAGAGGACGCCCTCCGCGATGCTTAGCCGTTTCTGCAGCGCCTTGACTCGCGCCGCTCTGCGTTCCGCGTGATGCGTCGGGTGAATGTGCTTTGGGATGTTTGGTATGACGAGGGCTTCCCTGACCCGCCTAGGGACGTCGGCCTTCTCCCCCGTTTGCCTCTCGTAGCGGATTCCAAGGCTGGCCAAGATGTGGCGGCCCGAGGCACTCTTTGTCAGCCTCTCCAGCTGCGAAACACGCTGAGCTTCTATGATCTCCTCTACCGTGTTGTGCAGACCTAAAGCCGCGAGCTTCTCGTTCGAGGTGGTGTCCGGGATGCCGAGTGCTCTCTTGTAGGACTTTCTGATGAGACAGTTGAGCTTGTTCGTTTCCGTGAGGCCGAGTCTTAGGAAAGGGAGGCCGTACGCCAGCCTACTGACGACGAAAGCGCGTACCAGGCGCACGAGGTTCTTCTCCTTCATGCCATAGTTTCTACCGGCGATTCGGGAGATGAGGCGCGTAATTTGGTACGCAGTTTCTTTTAGCGACGCTATCGTTTCGGAGTTGTTTCCGTCAGCTTGTATCCTAAGGCCTAGGACTCGTATGCTCCTGACCGTGGGGATTCTGTTACCCTGGGCGTACAGCTCGATGTCCGACGGTAGCAGGCGGGCACGGACCGGCTTGAGGAGGAGGAGTTCGGACTTCTGCGGGGAGCAGGCAAGGCCCCTTGGCTCGACGTAACTTTCCACCGCCCGAATCGCTTCTTGCAGCGTGTCTTGTATGACCGTCGCTGCCGCCGGTCACCCAGAGCGTGATATCGTAAGCGTAAATGCACCTGTGTGGAACATGGTATATCGGAGAGGTAGACAGCAATAGCCATTTTTCTAGATATTCGTAAGGCGTTTGATTCTGTTGAGCACGCTGCAATATTAACAGCCTTATCTGAACATGGAATTGGTGGTCGAATATAGTCGTAGATTAAAGATTACCTTAATAATCGGACTGTCTTCAAGGACACAATGGAGGGGCGCACCTTTCCTCATACAACTAATAGGGGGGTTCCGCAAGGTGGTGTTCTCAGCCAGACACTCTTCAACTTGTCTCTAATATCTCTTGTACGCAACCTCCCCGAGGGAGTAAAAATTAAATTTTATGCAGATAACGTCTGCATATGGACCACCAATCAAAATCGCTTCATTTCTCAGAGGAAGCTTCAACATACACCTCGAATAATTATCAACTTCCTAAATTCACGCGGACTCAGCCTCTCACCAGAAAAGACATTTGCAATGGCCTTCACACGCATGTCAATGAAAAGATTTCCCTTACTTTTGGCAGGAAGAACGATTCCTTACGCTTCACAGCATACGTTTTCGAGATTTATTATTGACCGAGACCTTACATGGACCCCTCATATTAAGAGGTTGAGGAAAAAAATAGACTCAGCAAGTCACGTTCTCCGCTGCCTGACTGGTAAATCTCGGGGTAAGTCAACGTACTCCATGCTCAGAGTACAAAATTCCCTCGTAAATGGCGTGGTGCGGTATTCGTTAGCAGTGCTAAATACATGCACAAGCAACATGTCGAACCTTCAGGCAGGACATAATAAATCGCTAAGGATATGTCTTGGATAGCCTCCAGATTCATCCACATTAGCAACACTTTCCGAAGCCCGCCAACTTCCGCTTAACATCATGCGCATTCAAGAAATTCTACGAATATACCTTAGATACAAACCTCAACATCATCAACATCACCTAATAAACGTACAACAAAGGCGTTCAGACGTCTCCAAAATAGCGCACAGTTACAGCGTAATATCCCGCAAGCTACCGTTTTCCCTGAGCCTCCCCATTGCCCACTCTGGATTTTACCTTCACCAAATGTTTCGCTGCATGTATACTGTATTACAAACAAAACAACACAATCTAAAACTGTCCTGCTGCAATGTGCACTATCACATATACATTCAAGGTACACAAACTTTATACACATATACACAGATTGATAAACAACTGATACCTCTCCATCTTCAGGAATTCATATCCCGTCTCTGCACATCGTTGAGTCTTTTAGACTTTTACGGAAAGTATCATCCACTGCAGCGGAACTGCGTGGCCTTAAAAATTCACTTCAACACATCTCGGCTTCCAGTCTCCAACAAAAATGGGTCGTACTTTCAGACACGCAAACTGCACTGCAATGCTTAAAAAACCCTCTCTACAAAACAACAAAGCAAGCATTAGTTTCTGAACTTTTATATCTTCATGTGACAGCGATAATGGGCAGCACATTGTATTTCAATGGATACCGGGACACTGCGGTCTCTTTGGAAATGAAGCAGCAGACGCCGCTGCCACACGTGGACACGATATGGAGTTTGGTGAATATATACCTTTTAAAAAAGCAGACTGTCGCCGACTTGTTAATACACTAGGTAAGGATAACTTTCTTCGGACTTGGACATCGCCTGAAAATCATCATGCTTACTCCCACCGGATTGATCCTTATTTACGAAACTTCCTTCCGAAAGGCCTTCCAATGAAACTAGAAACGCTACTACATCGGCTAAGGATCAACGCGGCCCATAAACAAATGGCCGCAAGTTCAAATTTGGAATTATATCTAGCCCCAACTGCAGTGCATGTGGAAAACCTGAAGATGTTAAACATATCATCTCCGAATGCCCGCTCTACAACACAGAGCGTGCAAATCTTCTCATGTCCCTATCAGGTACCCAGACCGCCAACATAAACATATCGCAAATACTAGGTCCCTGTCTGTCGCCAGGCGAACAACGCAAGCTGTGAAAATGTTTTCCATATTTTTGGAGTGTACGGGCTATGGAGAGGCTTTAGTGTTAAATATCTGTTTAAAATGAGTTCTTCATTTAATTGAAAAGGTACCAACCAATGCAAGACTACCATTCTCCGTCCTAACTTTCTTTGTGTTGGATTGTGACCACGTGTGGGACAAACTATTCGTGACCGTGACTGTGATTGTGTCTGCGTTGGTGTCTGTGATTGTGCAGTACAGAGACAATTGAACACAGTTACCGCTAGCAACTCTGGTACGCAATCTGTGTTATCACAATCGTGCCAAAGTGTGTGTGAATTTTTTTCTCTTCTTTTTCCTCCCCTTCCCCACACCCCAACAAAGTAGCCAGTCAAGGATACGCCTTGGCTTATCTCTTCGTCTTTCTCCCTTTGAGTCTAATAAAAAAAAAAAGCAAAGGGTCTGGCAGACGATTTAGAGTCATGGACTCTGAGCGACTAATTGATTGAGTACGACCTCATCGCTTTCTGTTCGATATGCCTGAGCCTGGTTTTGAAGACACGCAGTTAAGAAATTATCACCTTC
The DNA here is from genome assembly GCA_013358835.2 of Ixodes persulcatus. NCBI lineage: Eukaryota > Metazoa > Arthropoda > Arachnida > Ixodida > Ixodidae > Ixodes > Ixodes persulcatus. The sequence goes on from JABSTQ010009284.1 coordinate 458,073, forward strand.
GAAAGAGCTCTGTGTCTCGGTCTCTCAGCCTGGGAACAAGGTTCGCCGGATACCCGTCGGTATCTCGGTGGCGAAAGATTTCGCGCACCCAGAAGGCTCTTCTCGGTGTTAAGTCGTCCACACACATATGCCCTAATTGCGTATGTAAGAGCATTTGTCGCGTTTCTATTTCAGCGTTCCACATTTCCGCCGTGGTACTGTTGATGCACACCGAACCACGGGAATCAGAACCGCAGTGCACGCGCTAATCCACAGCAATAACCGCCGTACAAGAAGCGCTAACAGGGCGCTACTAAAGTGCTAATCGCGCGCTATATTAGAACCTAGTCACGCGCTAGAAAGCGCCACATGAGCGCTCTTTGGAGCGCTCACGTAGCGCTAACTTAGCGCTCCGCTGTATGTCGCGTGGTGCGACGCCCACAGGTCTAACGAGAGATGCAGTTTATTCTGCACTGTCAGCTTCGGGACGAAGGAGAGTGCAGTGTTATGAACCACGCCGACTGGGCATATGCGCCTAAGCATGTAATAGAAGCCCTTCATCAGTCCCCAAATATGGCATGGAGCTTAAAATGTTTTCGGCATTCCGTACGCCTGTTTGTCCAGCGTCTGCCTCTCGTTGAGACATTACTTTGGCTTCCCGAGCATACGCTACTGCTGCACGATTCCGGATCATTTGATCGGATTTAGCTGCGGCATTATTAGGGGCACGTGGAGCCGCTCCCGAGCTTGATGATTTTCACCGTTCCCCATGTTTGCTCCGCTTATGGCGTCTTATCTCGTGCTATCACAGTCACTACTTAGAGCCCATCGCCCGCTTTGTTGGTTCTCCGCATGTGACATGTACTACACTCTTAAAAAAAAAAAGGTTGCGTAAAGGGACACATCGCCATCGTTCATCGCACGACCCTAGCGCCCTCTATTCAGAAGCGTTAACTCGAGCAGTTCGTCCCTCGGGCATTTCGTTGCTCCCACTGGAGTTGCTTCCCTAATGAATACTTTATTCCCCCCGTGGATAATGACTGCCGCAAGCCTTCGATGAAATAGATGAAGCACAACTCGAGTAGCTATTTTGGAAAAAAAGCCTTGGCAAAACAAGATTTTGGCCCCGGGATTTAGAAAGTTTGACTACACGCGCATATTTAGTGAATGTCTCCGTCCACGAAAAACATGAAAACGGATTCCGAGCGACGCGGAGGCGCCAGGTAACGAGGCTATGTAGTCTCCAACGACCGCTCCCGCGCCCGAGTCTGAAGCGGCGACCATGTGGCAGTGCGGTGGAGGCCTCGTCGAAGAGCAGTCGGAGTTGCGACCGATTGCACGGGGAGTTTTAATTGCTTTGGCTACTTGTAGAGCAGCAGGAACGTTATGGGCATTTCAAAAGGTACTTCATAAAGCCGCAGGATTGCCCTGTACGATAGGCGCTTGCTCTCCGACGCGGTCGGGCGCGTACTCGCCCGTGTTAGCGTGCAAACAAGGCCTATCACTTCGAAGCTATTCCCGGTGGCAATCAGTTTATCAAACAAACGATGTTACACCGGGAGATTGTTTCGTCAACGCAGTGACGTTTTAATGCGACTTAGTTTCATCTAAAAGTTCCCGTGTTCGTTTCATCGACCAACCTTGCGACGTTTCGTCGAAAGCGTCTTTCCACACATATCGCCTCGGTCATCGGCGTGAAGGTGCCGGCGACCGAGGCGATGCGAGCTTGACGAAACCGTGGCGGTTCGTATGAGGCCAGGTGCGAATTCTCGCCTCGAGATTAAAGTTTCACCCTGACGCTCTTAGGTGAAAGGTATGGTCGTATCCGGTATGCGTAAATAAACAAGTTCTCAATCAATATTAAAGTTTCCCCGAGCGGAGCGAGGGGTTTCAGCGCGTAGTGCGGACTGTTTGAAAGCGGCGCTCGCGAATTCATTCGTGGCGTATCAGAGTCGCCCGCGGTAAGTCCGCTTTAGTTCAGGTACGCTTGCAGCGAACGAAATGCAGCCAATCCAGTCAATGTACTCAGTTTCCCATAACAGGGTACTGCATCGGATGCTATGAGCCACTGAAGCGAAATCATAGCATGAAGTGTGTCATGCGACTTCCTGGTTGTGCGAGGCACAATGTCATGGGGCACACATGAAGTGCTGAATTGGCTAAAGTAGCTCGAGGCATCCGTTGCAGTACATCATAAGTTGAAACTGAGTAGTCTAAAGAAGTTCCTAAATATGTTTATGGCTAAAGGAAAGCTCGTGCAAAATTTTGATGGTATCATTTGCCTCAATATTGGTTGAAAACATCACTAGTCATGGCTGAAGTAGTAACCCATATTATAGGTCAAAAATAATTCGCAACTTTCACAAGCTATAGGGGGGGCACTGGCGCCTATCAAAATGGCTGTCATCAGGATGATCGTCGTAGAACAGTATTACCAGACTGCGTCTGCAACGCGTAAGTAATTATAGTTTTACGTTATACAAGCGGTATTAGAGCCTTACTTTATTTTCTCACGTCAGGAAGGTGTAGGCAAGCACATTTATTACGAAGCCAATTATCCAGGAGCTAGGGAGCGCGATTCTCACACAGCGGTACCACCATCGGTGAAAGTTGCGAATTTCTTCTTTCAAGTTCGTCCCCGTCGCTTTTCAGACTGCAAGGCTCAACTGGCAACACTGGAAACATGATAGGTGTTGCAATTTGAGCATTATGGCTTGTTCCCAACGGGTCACAAAAAAAGCTTGATGGTGTGAAATTAATGCTGCTGAAGCTCACTATAGCAGAGCAAAAACAAATGTGTGACATAACTCTGTTTATTTTACTGTCAGCTCAACCTGAAATTTTTACATGTGATATCGTGCCATCGGGGAAATTTGAGCGTTCACCTTCACTTGCTGTTCTCTCAATGGCCACTTTCCCCAGTATCGTGTCCGCGGACAAACAAATGTCGACACAAAACTCCGGACAGCTACCCGACGGCGGCAACCAGACAGCCGGATTTGTCTGGTTGCAGCCGTCGCTCATAGGTGGTGGCAACCTTTCCAGCCTTTCCACACTGGTCTTCACCAGAGTGGAAAGGCTTAATTTCTCTAGGCGTCGCCCCAGAAGCCGTCCTCGAGGTCGTCCTAGAAGTCGTCCTTAAGGTCATCCTAGACGTCCCTGAGGTCGTCCTAGACGTCATCCTCTAGGCGTCGTCCTTGAGGTCGTCCTAGATGTCGTCCTCTAGGCATCGTCCTAGTCGTCGTAAAGATAACAACTTCGCTGGTCCTCCATCTTCACGTGAGGTGGAAAGGCTCTACATTTCTTCTCTTGTAAAATAGGCAAGCTCTTTTGTTGATAGTTCCACTTTCCACCAGCAAGCTGCACTTCCAATAAATTGCAGCGCGATGCATTGAGAAACTAAATTTTTCTGACTATAGTGGGTTCGAAGAATTGGTTTGCACGTCATAGCTGGTTCAAGTTGCTTGAAGAACCACTGGAGCTCTCCTTCAACCAAAGTTGACCACTGAAAAATATTAAAAATTTGGTGGGTACAAGTCGGAAGTGTTAGTTGCCTAAAATAACTAACTTTGCCTTTATAATTTTTCAGAACTGAACTGCCTGATCTTATGTTTGTTTCCACTCCTGCTGAAAGAAACACACAATTCCCTCATCAAATGCGAAGCAAGTTTTGCCATTTTCATTAACTAGACTGAACATTCCAGACTATTTATATATAGCATGACTAAACAAATTGTAGGAAACAAAAAGACAGCCATGATTTTGTTTTGATTTTAGTTAACTTTTTGTTCTCACTTTATGTCCATTTGATATAAAACTGATTGAATTTGGACAAATATGCTATTAAGACTGCTGTTTACGTCATTCATAGCGGAAAGGCTGTTATGTTAATGGGAATGAATAGCAGCCCATTCCGTATCATGCTTTAACGGATGACAACAAAACTCTAAGAAGCATCACACCCAAAAATTATACTTGCTTCAAGGGGGATTATACCGCTGGTCAAAACCTCTATTACACTTTATGGTTGTGATGGCTTGGCTCCTCCAAGCATGAGCTCGGTGCCTTCATGAAAAATACAAACCGAAAAAAGTTCCGCAAGTTCCTTGTTATTGGATCTTTGGAATGGAGCAATTTCGAACGTACATTGCTGTCCATCTTCACGGCTGCATACCGCTCGTATAGAGTTGCAAGTCTAGATTCTCACTCTAATATCAGCGTCTGCGAGTAACAAGCTGAAACATTCACCAAGTTGTACTTCAGGGGTAGACTTTACCTCGTGTAATTTTAAGAAGTAGCTCCCTTCATGTGAAAAACTAGACCAACACTCTTAACATGCTCTATGCTGTATGTTGATGCAAATAACAGAGTTCACTGAGGTTTCTGTTGGTAAAACGATCTCTATAATTGAAGCAGGCATAAGATGGCGTTGTCTCGACTACCGTATTTACTCGCAGAGTGAACACAGGTTTTTTTCCGAAAAATTGACACATGTTTGGGGAGGGGGGGGGGGGGGGAGTTCATTACGCGGGGTAAAATTTTTGCATTTACACACTTTGCTCAAATGTCATTTTAGGTGCCAATATGACGTGGCAGGGTACTGTGGCACGTCTCCACTGACGGAGGTGCACCCATGGCTGGTCATGAGCGCGCCATAGTAACCATGGTCTATAAATTGCAAACTTTTTTTAGGGTGCTTTTAGCGTGCCTTTTGCCGAAAAAAAGCGCCCCACGAAGCTCAAACAGGACGGAGAGCGACACGAACATTCTTAGGCCCAACCACTTTCACAATATCCCTGTTCGAAAGCGGATCACAGACGATGACGTGTTTGTTGACATCAACGCATCAGATAGACGAAGCATGTCCGGGGCTGGGCCCCGGACATGCTTCGTCTATCTGACCTCGACCCCAGCTTCATGCACGCCGCTCGGTTTCACGGTAGCTCGGCTTGGCTTTACTTAGCCTGGCCTCTTGGCGGCAAAAGAAAATTGGCGGGCTTGGTGGCTAGCCGGCTAAGTTGGACGCAGTTCAAGACTCGCGAAGCCGAAAATTAAAAATGCGCTCCTTACGCGAGAAAAAAAAGTCCAAATAATGATGCCTGTTGGAGGGGGGGGGGGGGGGGAGGGGGGGGCGTTCATTATGCGAGTAAATACAAGTGCTTTTTTCTGCTTGCTGTGCCTATAGGGAGATGGCACCGCAAACATAACCATTGGTTAACTCTATCGCCTGCACCGGCGCTGATTTTTCAGGCTTGTTTTAGATCAAGCCTCACTGATGTAATGACCTGTCATATTATATATTATTTTAGCCACTTACAAGAAATGTCAGCTGTCATTTCTGAATTGAACCTCTTGGTTGTTTTCAGTGGTAGCTGCCATTTCAATAATGTGTGTAAAACGTTTAAAGAGAAAAAAAAAAGAAGTGGTGGCACTCGCGCGTGACTTCTTTCACGGGACTATAAACAGCTTTTTCTGGGCTCTTCACAAGCTAAATCTCTCAGTAAAATTTCCTTAAAGTTCCTAGTGGGTCCAACTAGATTTATGCTTTGTTCAGTTGTAGGTTGAAGGGGGAAAACAAAATGAAGCTTCAGTGAAGTGTGTTTCGACAGGGTGAAACAAGGAGACGGCAGGCTCTTTAAATCAACCGGAAAATTCGGTTTCTTAACCTATCGCGCTACGACTTTGTGCAGCGTTGCCCACAGATGGTGCATTTTTTTTGTAAAATTTGCAAAGAACAAACTTACCTGAGGAAAAAGTAAAGAAAGAAAAAGGCTTAGCTCCTATGGAAACGCAGCGACGCCACCAGTCTTCAAACAACACGGCGCCGTTTCGCACGGAAGACAAGAGATGGCGCAAGCGGTCGCGACGCCAACTGCCGCCAACGAACGAGCAGACGACGCCGAGAGCCGGCGCTTTTAGCAGACAAGGAACTGCAGTTCCTTGTTATTACCGCGCCGGTTTTTGTTTCTGCGACTGCCGCCGCCTGCGGAACGCGCGCCGCTTTTGAGTCGAAAAGTTCGTCTGCTAAGAGGCCGGCTCTCGGCGCCCGTATGCTCGTTCGTTGGCGGCGTTCGTTGCGCCATCTCTTGACTCCGGTGCGAAACGGCGCCGTGTTGTTTGCAGACCGGTGGCGTCGCTGAATTTCCATAGGAGCTAAGCCTTTTTCTTTCTTTACTTTTTCCTCAGGTAAGTTCGCTCTTTGCAAATTTTACAAAAAAAAAATGCACCATCTGTGGGCAACGCTGCACAAAGTCGTAGCGCGATAGGTTAAGAAACTGAATTTTCCGGTCGATTTAAAGAGCCTGCCGTCTCCTTGTTTCACCCTGTACATCGAGGGCCTAGCATCATTTTCAGCAAAACCAGGAATATTTCGATGGTGCTGGTTGCCTTTGTGGCGGCGGCGATCAGTACGAACAAAGGCCAAGTGCCGAACGCTGGCCAGCACGTGTGAAATGGAATACATCGGTCTTAACCTGACGTTGATGATCTTCTGCTGAAAGCAGCTGCTGCAATTGCTTGCCTTCTGAGACCATCATTCCTTCTAGGATGGAAGCTTTAAGTGCATCATACAATGCGGCCGAAGGCGGATTCTAAAGAATGCCGTAAATTTTGAACGCTACTTCATTCGGAAGGGCAGCAACCAGATGGCTGAAACACGTTGCCTTTGATATAACATTCGAGACGCTGAACCGAGATTCTGCTTGTAAAAACCAGACTTCAGGGTGCTGTGGCCAGAAGAGGGGTGGTGCACAGCCTGATACTCTGGGGAGGCTAACTGGTAAGATATGTTTCCTATGTGTTCCTTCCATATTCTGGGTCACCACTGTAGCTGAAGACGGAGAAAATGCAGCAAAACAACGTGAAGATCAGGTTAAGAGTGGTGCATTCCGTTTTGCGCATGCTGGCCGGCTTTCAGCACACACTCTCCGCTCGTTCCAGTCGGCGGCGCCACAGGCTTTAAAAGCATAGTCTTATGGATTGATTGCCTTATTTTAGTATTAATAAATTAACCTTGAAATGTTCGCATTTTACACAAAATAAATGCCTACTGTTGTACCAGTAATTGCTACTACCACAGGTGGCACGAACTACCTCACTTGGAGGGTGGAATATATCTTGAGCTGTTGGGCATACCTTTCTGGCTTTAACGCAAGGCATTAGATGCATCTGTGTTAAGAACCTTTGTCCATACAGCAACCCCGGCAGGAGTTTTAGGTATCACAGTGCTCCCCAAACTTAATGTTGCCCGGAGATGGTCCATTTTTTTGCGTTGTTTGTGCTACTCCTTGGCACGGGGTGAAGTTTCGGTACCCGATGATGACCTAGCCTAGGGAAGATATTCCAGCTGCTCCAATGGCCAATTTAGCTTTGATTTGCCAAGTACAATATTTGGGTAACTTTTTGTGGGGTTAGGTTTAGGGAGAATGTACTTACTGTACCTGTTTCAGCTAGTCTATCATCAGTTACCTGCGTCTGCTGTAAGGGTAGGCCTCTTTTTTTAGAAAGACTTCGACTTTATGATTTGTCTTAATTGTCTTAATTTTCAAACTTTGTCCCGCAGTCTATTCCGTCGCAGTGTGTCCCAAGACATCAAAAGAGCGCTACAGTGTGCTTTTTGAAAACCAGGCCTATGAGGCAGAAGGCTCTTTAGAATCTGTGGCACTTTGTTTCTGCCTGGTATGGGTTTTCGACCTTCAGTACTTGGTTGAATATCGTCGCACATTTGTTTGTTTCGAGAGACTTGTAGGTCTCAAGCACTCAAAGCTGGGCTGCATGGGCACAAAACTGCTGACCAGCCAAAATTTAAAAAAAAACTAAGTTTTTTTTGTTTTGTTTTTTACACATGCTGCTAAAAAAAAAAGTTTTTCTGTGCTTGGGCAATGCATTGAAGGAATGCATTCGTATTTAAGTGAACATTATTTTTACTCTCTTGAGCACATATATTTCTGAAAATAAAAAAAAACCTATGCCAGGTTTTTTTTTTTTTTAATTTATAAATATAGGGTGACCCAAGCCACCAGGCTCGATCTAAAATGGACCGTAAAAATCGTCGCCTGCACGTAACAATCTAAACTTTTCGTCAAAGGTGTATTTCACAGATCGATATTTTTTTCTTGTAAAATTACAAAGTGTAGCTCTCTTTCTATAAACAATAGGGCCAGAAAACTTGCCAGGGTCTACGGCGGGCGGCGACACAGACGACCAAGTCCAGTAGTGGGGTGTGTTTGGGGTTCGTATTGATAGATGGCACTACCTCCTTATCGCGACGGCTCGCGACCACCGTGGTTTATTAAAATGAACATAATCTTTTGAAATGTACCTTTGGTTAAAAAATAAATGCGGACAATAAAAGCAAAACTTAAAGTAAAAAAAACGCGTCTGCATAACGACGGTGCTTTTGCTGCCAACGGATATCGTCTGCTTGTCGTCTGCTTTCTTTCGCTGGTCGGCTGCACCTTCGGAAGCTGCTCCCGACGCCATCTATCAATACGAACGCAAAACACACCCCACTACTGAACTTGGTCGTCTGTGTCGCCACCCGCCGTAGACCCTGGCAAGTTTCCTGGCCCTATTTTTTATAGAAAGAGAGCTACGCTTCGTAATTTTACAAGAAACAATTGACCTGTGAAATACATCTTTGACGAAAAGTTTAGATTGCTACGTTGCTACGTGCAGGCGTCGATTTTTACGGTCCTTTTAGATCGAGCCTGGTGACTTGGGTCATCCTATATGCTAGTCATTTTTTTAGCACATATATTCCTGAAGGTCAAAAACCCATTCCAGGTTTTTCTTGTTTTTTTTTTTAATTTATAAATTAACTAGTCATTTTACTGCCTCATATTTTATGATTGGGAGCTTTTTACTAAGGTGTTTGATTTTTTGCAATCATTTTCATTACACAAGGAAAAAAATACATTGAAAAGAGCTGTCTCTTGCTACCTTTTTTTTCCAAGTTTTCTTATTCTTGAATTGATATATAGGGTGTCTACAATATGTTCAGTGCTGTGAAACGAGCCAGAAAAATCAGATCCTGCATGTGGAAAGCTCAATAGACCCTTTGCAAAAATCCCAAAAGACCGCGCGCGCCGCGCGACGAATAATGGGAGTCCTCAGTACGCCCCTCCTCCGGCTACCACGTGACCACGCGGCATACGCTAGCAGGCGCAGGTTACTACGGCAACAACTTTTGAGCAGCCGAGTCGGGCGAGCGACGAGCCAACGGCTGCCCCTTCCTCATCCCTCTCCTTTGTACCGGCTCTGTCGTCTGCTGCACCAACGCTTTGTCGAACCTGGTCAAAGCCTGCCACGGTTGCGGTGCAAAATAAGTGGATTTGGTGACACTTCAATACGTGAAGATAAGTTACGACGAATAACGTATTCAAATAAGTTTACCTGTCGCGATGCCTTTACGCTGCCACAGACACGGTACGCCGCCAACGACGTACGACTCGGCGGATGGGCGGGATGGCGGATAGCTGCAACGGCTGCTGGCGGTAGCTGCCGGGACGCGCGCGCAGTCGTGGAGGCGCAACGAGAAAGCGCGTGATTTGTAGCGAGGGTTCCCAAAATTCCCTGCCGTCGTGGCGCTGCACGTTTTGCAAAAGGTGGCGTAAGCTACCGCCCGATCCAAAGGGCTCAGCCGTATTCCTTCATCCATCCATCCATGGTCTATTGCGCAGGTCAGCAAGGACGTTTAAATAGGGCAGGACCCGGCATGACGTCATACCCAGCGACGCCGGAAGAACAACCCAATCCCACACTGCCCCGCGCACCGACGCTCTCTCATCCAAACTAAATTCAACCATGCTCCCATCGTCTGCTCTCCGCTCGGTCGTTAGGCTTAGGCTACGTCTGCTCCGTGCCTGCGGTCTGCTTCGTCTGCTCGCTGTCGCGGCTGGCTTTCGATTCGATCGGCGCACCAAAAGATGTTTCGATGCGAACCCGAATACTCATCACGGCGGAGTGAAACCAACATCTTCTCGAAGCAGAATTTGTACGGCTTTCTCAACCCGCGATGCCCTTCTCACGATCGCTTTCCAAAGCCGCGCTACGACGACTCGTTCGAGACGACGCTCCAGGCGCGGTCGCGCGGTGTCGAGAGCGTCCGCTACACGCCGTCTTCCTAGTCCTACTGGTCAGGCAAGTGTTGGGCTCGAAATCTCGCCTGTTCGACACCGATTCAGTCGGTGCGTCGTCTAGAGCGTCTCAACTCTAGTCACTTACTTTCTGCTGGGCAACCAGGCGTTCGTTTATAATAATCTCATCCAATTCCGACCATACCGGTTTAAAAGTCTCCCGTTAAGCGCTGTTTCAAATAACAGTGGGTGCCGCCATTACTTTCGGTGCACACAATCGCGTTGCCACGGAAATGTCATCGCAACGCGGTTGTTTGCACCGAAATTAATGGCGGCGCCCACTCACTAGGCTTCCCATTGGTCAAGAAATGCTCGTCGCGGCTCGTGGCCACGCCTACTTCCGTTACACTTCGCTCCATGCATTGGGGATAGGGACGCCACCTCCTGCCCATTATAACCTCCTTGGCAGGTCAGCCAGAGATCGGAGGCCACCGGCGCGCTACTGTCCCTGAGGGACGCTGTTTTGGTGGGAGAGGATTGTGACAGTGGCGCTACGAGCGCACACGACGGTCCCCACTTCCGGAACACCAGCACCGCGGGAGCCCTGCGGGCGGCAACAGCTGCGGGTGCTGAGCTGCGTCTGACTGGCCAAGCTGGCCGGTCATGTTGTACAATAAAGCGCTGATAGCCACTCCTAGTTGTTTGCAAATAAAACGGTACATATACTGTGTACAGGGGGGGGGGGGGGGGCTGGGGGGCTTATGGGGCTTCAGTCAGTACTTGCTTTAGCCCCCCCCCCCCTCCCCCCCCCCCACCCCGAAATCCAGCCGACCCTATAATATACACACATGCATTTTAACCCCCCTCCCCCTCTCTGCACCCCAAGTCATGGACATCTCAGCACCTCCCGAAAACAATGGACATTTTGTACAAATACGCGGTGCGCATGCGCGGAGTATTTCATGCGCCTGGGTTCGAGAGTATCTAGTTCCAAACAATCCGCCATCTTGCATTTCTCGCCTTTGAGCGGTTTCGTTGTGTCGACCTCGGGGCGGAAGATTACGCACGATGGGGACAAAGGTGAGCTTGGGGGAGCCGTATCTAGGTCACATCGCCTCAATGGGTGAACAGGATGTAGCTGACGTTTTGGGTGTGGAACGGGTGGGAGAGGCCTTGGGCGCGCGTTGTTTTCCAGTCACCTAGTCTCGAACCGATTCGCGTGTCTAGGTGGCAGTACATATTCGCCAAGAGGTCCATTCCTGGCTGCGCCACTGACTGTGTACACCATCTCAACTGAAATTCATATCTGTCTACATCTTGATGACATCCAAAACCACGCGAAAGTAGTGGCCTCAAGCACGGTGGAGAAAGTAAACCCCTGTTCTGGACCCAAGGAGGTTATAATGGGCAGGAGGTGGCGTCCCTATCCCCAATGCATGGAGCGAAGTGTAACGGAAGTAGGCGTGGCCACGAGCCGCGACGAGCATTTCTTGACCAATGGGAAGCCTAGTGAGTGGGCGCCGCCATTAATTTCGGTGCAAACAACCGCGTTGCGATGACATTTCCGTGGCAACGCGATTGTGTGCACCGAAAGTAATGGCGGCACCCACTGTTATTTGAAACAGCGCTTAACGGGAGACTTTTAAACCGGTATGGTCGGAATTGGATGAGATTATTATAAACGAACGCCTGGTTGCCCAGCAGAAAGTAAGTGACTAGAGTTGAGACGCTCTAGACGACGCACCGACTGAATCGGTGTCGAACAGGCGAGATTTCGAGCCCAACACTTGCCTGACCAGTAGGACTAGGAAGACGGCGTGTAGCGGACGCTCTCGACACCGCGCGACCGCGCCTGGAGCGTCGTCTCGAACGAGTCGTCGTAGCGCGGCTTTGGAAAGCGATCGCGAGGCATCGCGGGTTGAGAAAGCCGTACAAATTCTTCTTCGAGAAGATGTTGGTTTCACTCCGCCGTGATGAGTATTCGGGTTCGCATCGAAACATCTTTTGGTGCGCCGATCGAATCGAAAGCCAGCCGCGACAGCGAGCAGACGAAGCAGACCGCAGGCACGGAGCAGACGTAGCCTAAGCCTAACGACCGAGCGGAGAGCAGACGATGGGAGCATGGTTGAATTTAGTTTGGATGAGAGAGCGTCGGTGCGCGGGGCAGTGTGGGATTGGGTTGTTCTTCCGGCGTCGCTGGGTATGACGTCATGCCGGGTCCTGCCCAACGTTACTAGATTACCTCAGTTGTGGAACTCCCGCGGAGGGGAGTACCCCCCCTCACTCACCTCAATCCGCCTAGAGTCGTTCGAAGCGCCATCTATATTTTCGTTTCATAACTGTGCATTCTGAAGAGCACAGCTGAAGCGCCAAATGGCGACCACAACGCCGCCATTTCTCCCGCAACGGTCACTCGAAGAACTGCACGTGACATCTATTTTTGGCTTCAATCGGGTTACAGGGGTTCCTCCCCCATCTCCCTTGCGGACGCGCCGCGAAATACCCCCCCACAGTTAAAATGCGCCTAGGTCGGGACGCGCTACCTGAAATTTCCGCTGAGGCATGGTTGTATAAAAACAATATTTATTGTGCTGCAAAACCTTGAAAACTAAAAATTTTAGAAAACATCACCCGCCCCCATTTTGTACTAATCTCCAATAAAAGTTACTACAAAAAAGAGTTTTTTTCGTTGTTTTTTACGTTTCTAGTTACGTTGAAACGAACGTATCCCGAATTTAGTTACCAAAGCAGCCGTCCGGCGGCGCGTCGAGCGAATCTGGGCGAGTCGTGGTGAGTGAGGGGGGGTACTGTTCGTGCATGCAGCGTCTATGAACAGTTCCGTAACTGAGTTAATCTAATAACGTTGGTCCTGCCCTATTTAAACGTCCTTGTCTGGACCGCATAGATCGCATAGATGAACTACGCATCGCGGACAGCTGAAACGGTGAGATCGTGACACAAGCGATGAT